>JAOYMR010000015.1:6522334-6532813 GCA_025802075.1 Tenebrosternarchus preto
AGAGAGAGAGAGACAGAGAGAGAGAGAGGGAGAGAGAGAGAGAGATACACATCTATGAGAAAATTATTATTATTTATTACTAGTAGAAGTAGGAGTAGTAGGAATCTATAATTTTGCATTTCGTTAGAAAAAAAATACAAGGTTTCAAAGCCATTCAAATAAATACCCCGTGCCTCATAGTCTTTATCATAACAAACAAGCACGTTAACTACTACTACTACTACGAAAAATACAGCTGCATGCGTGACATTGCTGCATTAAGAGATAGAGAGATTGTTTACCTCTTTGTCATAGGTTTAGCGGTATCCTTTGTAGTTCACGCATCTGAGGAACCACGGAACCGCTCCATTATCCAAACACTCACTGAGATTTTGTGTAACGCGCCCTCTCGTGTTGAAGAGATGAACTGCAATAAGCTTTGGAATGGGAAACACTGTGCAACATACACCGCACGCGCATTGGACCTAATTTGTGGTTGAGACAAAATGCAGCGATACCAGAATCCACGCTTAGAAATGTGTAAGACTGTATCCTAGCTTAAGTTACAGCCTTAATAGTCTCGGTGTAAGAAGCAATTTATCAAACACTCCAACGCGAAGGTCGAGATTGTATTTTCTTATTTTGAAACTATACGTTTACATGCCAGGAAAATGGAAGAGAAAGCAGGAAAAAAAATCATATTGTCACAACCGTGGCGAATTACTCCCAACGTCATTAGCCATACGCGAGAGGTACGACTTGCATGTACGGAAGGATTTGGCCTGTGTGTTTGGAGCTCCTCGTCACTGGTTTACGAAGTGTTTCATAAAGTCAGACCTCGCTGAATAAGCATAAAAATAATCAATGCAAACGTTTCACAATATTTACAGGTTCTTCAGACAAAAAAAAAACTTTAGGTTTCATCATTTGTGATATTTCTGCCTGAAAGTCCTTGTCCCTAAACTTAGAAGCTTTCACGGATACTTAAGAGTTTGCGCAACATCGCACAGCACAAACCAGAGAACCACATTATGAAACAAGAAATGAGTTGTGAGAAAACCTTTCTTTACATTTTTGTGCCCTCCCCCCATCGCAAAATGAGGCACCTAAGCCGCAGGTGTGTGGCACGTGCATCACTGACACACAGAGAGAAACTAATTTAAACTCTACATAGGCCTAAATCTGGCAGCTATGATACAGTAAAGGCTGTCTTAGAAACCGGATTACTGGGCCACAAGGTAAGAAAAGGATGAAATGACTCCAGACATTAAATGAATTCAGCGTGCAGGAACTTGCGCGGTAGATCAGCGTGTTATTTGTTTGGATTAGATTTAAGGTATTATCAAATAGATAGATAGATAGATAGATAGATAGATAGATAGATAGATAGGTTTGTTTGCTTTTGTGTTTGTTATATCTACTTTCCATAATTATTCGCTATACTATCATTGACTTTATAATTTGCCGATTAGGATCATTTTAGTGACAATTAGCCTATGGTTTTCTTAGTAGAAAGTTTGTTCTAATGCTAAAACAATGTTTATAACAATGCAGTTATAAAGCATTTCGACGAAAATTAGTGTATTGATGCTATTTAAGTCTTTATTTATTCGCTGCTAATGTGAACGTATTAAATTATTATTATTATTATTATTATTATTATTATTATTATTATTATTATTATTATTATTATTATTATTATTATTATTATTTGGCCAGTCTACGAAGAAATCCGCCTTTGTCAATTGGTGTACTATAAATTCGAGCAGGGAACCCTTGTTTTAGACCTTTTCTAGTTAATGCTCATTCAGTTCAAGGCTAGATAACTATACCCCTATTGTTTCTGTTAAACTCTACAATTATCGAATTACTACTAAAGTGCTTAATAGACTAGTTTAAAAGGAAATGTTGTGCCGCACTAAGCTGACTCAATCGTGTTCACACATGGAGCATTACACTGCCCTCTAACGATAATGCGTTTCGTTACTAGAAACGAACATGTAAGTGTAAACATTTATTATAATTATACGATATGTGATATTACATACTATGAAGGAAAAAAATGTGGTAATTTTGTTTAATCTATTTGGATATTAAACATTATTTAATAACCATTACCTTTCTATGATATACAGACTAAAGCATAAAGAAAAAGCACAATTTCTGTGCACTTATAATACACAATTGATAATGTTTTAAATGTTAAAACTTATTACTTAGGAAAACATTATTTACAGCTTCTTCATTAGATACTATCAGCAGATACGACACACCATTTGAACAAGACTATCCTTTCATTTGTAGCGCAGTCAGCGATCACTTTAATTGTTAAACACCCAAGAATAGAAGAACACTGTTGATTTGTTTGCTTTTGCGACAATAGAAATTAGGCACATAGCAAACCCCAATGCACTTTATCCATTTACAAATTCCCAGCAATGGTCGATAACTTTAGCATTTAGTTTTAGTTATTAGTAGATTAAGAAGCTCACGGCTTTCCTCCAGAATATTTTAGTATACGAAATATTATGTGTCTATTTGTTTTTTACTCATTTGTAAAATATCAGGATGTTATAGCTTCAGGGAAAAAAATAGGGGAAACGTGGAAAAGAAACTTATTAACCAAGCTGTGGGGAGATTAAAACTTTTACCAAGAAGAAAAAGAAAAGCCTTTTAAATAGCAACGACTCACGAAGACATACAGTAAATCGCACTAGTAGTTTACTTTGATGTTTGAATGGACTTTGATCTTTTAATGAGTGTTTCTCGAGGTTTTGCACTCTTCCAGCGACGTCTTTTAAACACAGGATAAAAGTGTAGTACTTTTCACTCGTTCCAAATATTAAAACTTCGCATGATATGATCACGGAGCAGAGATAGTTTTCTTTCTTAGTTGTATGAGCAATTAATTAACCAATTAATTAATTTGTGTAACTATTTCTTTTATAAATGTTATATATGTACCGTTATTTTATTAGTATTTTATTGTTTTTTAAGATGCAGAAAATACTCTGTTTTTTGTAATAATAAAAAAAGATCTAATTTACTGAGTTCTCAGAATTGTTATTCTGAGTTGCGCTTCACAGAATGGCAAAATTAGGCCTCCATTGCCTTTCGTGCTCAGATGAGTGTAAATGTCGCCCCCTTGTGGTCAATCGATGTTTTTCAATCCAATTTTTCAGGTTCAGACTTACTAGGCTAAATTTGTTTTTTTTTGTCCTTTATGACTTGAAATGTTTTGATTTTTGACTTTACAATGATTACTCCATTTGTAAGGGTTTTTATAACTAGGTGTTCTACTATTGTAGAACTCACCAACACCCAAATGTTCAATAATAAAATCAAGAACAACAGCAATTTTCTACAGGAAAGGCTTACATTAATGCAAGTACACATTAATGTTGTTCTTCTTCATCATCATCATCATCATCATAACAATAATAATAATAATAATTATTATTATTATTATATATAATAGTATTATTATATAAAAATATATAATATAGCAGCTTAAATAAAATGCATGTGAACATGAGAAAGAAGCTGTGGTGGCAGTAGGACAATACTGATTATCTGTTTATCTGTCTCTTTCATTTTCAACCTTTCAGCTACCACTTGTTTCACAAAAAAAATCTGTAAACATGATGCAAGCATATATTGGCACTGATGTAAACTGTAAAACATAATTTGATGGTTTAGTTATAAAGATTTAAGAGTTTTTCACAGACAGACCTTTATAGTTTAGCTGATAAAGGCATCGCTGAAGATTCCCCTACAATCTACCTTCTTCATAACTAGCCTGCAAACGTTTCAGAACCACAGCAGTTCCAGTTGTTTTTATTAAGCTTTCATTCTGAGTTCTCTTATCGATGTTTAGGATCCCAACGAGTTCAAAGTAAGTTTAAAACAAAACAGTCTACCCTGGCTAAGACCAGCTATGGCACAAACGCAGTGCTTGTCTTTTCTACTGAGCCTAGAAACTGTCATACAGGTTTTTGGCAAATACCTGTTGGTGTCTTTCCTGAAATAAAATAAACTATGGCAACAACCCAAGCAAAGAAACACTCCTGTAACATTGAGAAAAAAAGCCACAAATAGCAAGTACCTCTTTAATGCTGATGTCACAGCTGGTCCAGTGTTCTTCATTTTCTAAGGAGTACTGCTCAGTAATCTGTATACTACAAATCTCCAAGAACACATTACTCACAACATGTAGAGGTGTACTGTAGGTATATTTATAAGTGTACTGAGCCTGTGCATTCATGTGCACCATGTACAGATTCTTTTATGTGGTTCTTTGGGCAAAAGGTGGAGATCTGGCCTTTGTTCAGTCAGCAACTTTGCAGACCAGACAACAGTGGTGGCAGCTGATGCTAAAGCTTCCCGCCTGGAGTCCGAGATTTATGACATTTCACAGCAGATGGTTGTCTTCTCCTCGAGACTCGTCTTCATTCTGATTTACTCACTACCTTCTGGCAGCGAGTATCTCCAAAGCTGAGTTGAAGGTCTGTGCCACTTACAAAGAGGATTTCCTATTGGTTCTTGTGTGGGACACCCAAGTTCAGCCTGAGCTCTTCGAATTGCATGTGCGTCCTGTGGCATGAACACTGGATGGTGTTCCATGTACATTCAGAGACTCTAAGCAATGCCAAAAGAAAGTGGGTTTTAATAACTCCTGATTGGTGTGTAATTGTGCACTGTGGTAAGGATTACACAGCATTCAAAGAGAATGGAAATATGCACCCTTGTGGCCATTAGAAGATACTGCATGATGAGGGAAACCATGGAAACCACCATAGTTAGGCTTCAGTGTGTGTGGTGTGGCCCATTGCTTTTAGTCACATGATACATGATGCTGTCCTGTTACTAAGGACCATCCACCAGGCTTCTGTTTCGAATTACCAACTCTATATGCAATCATCTTTATTAAACAAATAAAGAAAACCCAACAGCATTTTCATTAGTTTGCAAAGCGTGTTATCACAGTGGTGAAAAAAAGTCCCTTTGGGCTCTATAAATCAGTGGCCGAACAACCTTTGCTGTGTGGGTTCTGTCAGCCTGCTGTGTATCCGAGTAGCTGTCCTCCCCACATGTTCCTCGGCTGGCTGGATCTGGTGGGGGGGGTCCATGTGGTATCTGTCAAAAGTGAGCATCTCCATTCTGTCTGAACATTAGACAGAGTGCAGATGCACACAGACAGCAAACACACTGCTCTCAGCTGCTGGCTTGAGCTGCTCAGCAGAGCCCATAAAAGAGTCGAAAAAAAAACAAAAAACGTATAAAAGGATCATGTTGACTTGTGACCGAAAAACTAAGAAGGCTTTCCCAAATAAAACACACTGTATGAAGGGTTGGCTGGACAGGAGCTCTGTTACTGTACATTATCATGTACAGAGGGAGGAAGAGATTCTACATTTTAGCTCTTGGAGATTATGTATGTGATACATTGTGATATAATGTAGAAATGAGCCAAAATAGGCAAAAAAAAAAATTCTGTTCCAGAAAAATGACGAAAGTGACCACAGTTTTAATAGTCAATTTTGTGGGAAAACATAAGGAGACTGTAGAAACCAGTGGCTCATGCTTATTCTCCAGTTTTGTGGTCAGGCACTTCCAGGGCTTATATCAGAGTGGTCATGAAGACCTGTTTCTTGACCTGAAATGGTATTCAGCTGCTTTCTGTGCAAACATTCAGAATTCGTCTGTGTGCTTCTTCTTGCTGAGGAGCAGGTTGCTTGCTTGCTCTTTCTTCAGACTACAAAATAATATGTGAGTCACAGAAAGGATGTTTTTTTTCACCTCATATGTGCAACATTAGCGTAGTTCAGTCTGGTTTTATTTGCATGAATGATTATGGCTTCAGTATTGAACATTTGTCGGAAGTCTCACCAGCCAATTAAGAACCAGCTCAGAGAGGACCATGAGCTAGGACCATGAGCTAGGACCATCACCTAGGACCATGAGCTAGGACCATCAGCTAGGACCATCACCTAGGACCATGAGCTAGGACCATGAGCTAGGACCATGAGCTAGGACCATGAGCTAGGACCAACACCTAGGACCATAAGCTAGGACCATCAGCTAGGACCATGAGCTAGGACCATCAGCTAGGACCATCAGCTAGGACCATGAGCTAAGACCATCAGCTAGGACCATGAGCTAGGACTATCAGCTAGGACCATGAGCTAGGACCATCACCTAGGACCATCAGCTAGGACCATCAGCTAGGACCATGAGCTAGGACCATCTTGGAGGCTTTCAGGTCAAGGATGACGGTGAATTTACATTCATAATTTTTCAGTTTTACGCTCATGAATTCCAAGGAAGCTTTAAGCAGGTTACTATGAATTTTTCATTAGATAGAACTGATATTTCGCATTGATTTTTTTTTTTTTTTTTACAATTTTCATAATAAAAAAAAACGAAGATTTGTTATGCTCTATTAATATGAAATAGTATGAGGTTAATTTACTACAAATTAGGTCTTTGGGAAAAAGAGAAAGAAAAGAAAAACAGCCCCTCAGAACAGCGTCATCATACATCAGAGCTCAGGAACGCTGCCGGCAATCTAATGGCGTTATTAGAGAACTCCATCTGGAGGTTCAGCACAAGGGCTCTGACCACACTGGCCTGGTCACACATGGCATTTCTCCTCTTGTTACACCAACCCCACTCCCCAAAGCCACCATGGGTTTGAGCTACATGACAAAATGAAGGACGGACTATTTACCTTTCCATTACACAGTCCCATCAAAGTTAATACTTAAGCTTCAAACACGCTAAAATATGATTCATGATGTATCATGCATATATGATTTTAGTTGATTCTAAAGTTGATTTAATAATTTTTTGACGACTCACGAATCACTACAAATTAAATGAATAGAACATCTACGAAAATTACAAATAAATAAGTACATTTTAAAAGGCCAAATAAATATAAACAGGCTCCTGGATAAGGTAGGCCTCTACTGGGCATCTGTTCAGAGAAATAAAGTGTAGGGAGGTGTCAAATCTCAGGGGGAGTGTTAGGGGTAACAAGAAAACAAGCTCCCTCTACAAAATCCATCCCTGTACCTGCCAGTGTTTTCCCTTCGGGCCACTTGCAGCATCGTAAACATGGAAACGGGTCCTAGCTCCCTCGGGATCCTGCGTGTGTTTCCTATGGGGGGCACCGGTACTCCGGCCCTGTACCCTTATTGCATCCAGGTGGCCGTGTTAAAAAGCGCCGCCTGGCCATAAATGTCCCATAAACTGCGAGTGGCACCTCCAGAGGTGGTCAGGGTCACTGCACCTGTCTGTGGCCTGAGATGTTTCCCTCTCCCACATCCCGAGCTCCAGCCCCCACCTCCATGCCAACAGGCCACGTATTTATTTCAGTCCCAGTGTATGTTCCTTTCTATATGTTCCTTTCCTCATTCATATCCTCTAACTGTTGTGGAGGGACAGCCTTGAGAAACAGCTTTGTCTGACTTAATGACCAGCGTCCAGCGTTTCTCTAATGTGTCTGACACCAGCATTCTATTAGCAGTGTCTTAACTAACAGACAAGAAAGAAATCATAAACCTGTTTAGTTTCTACCTGTCTGCATGGCATGTGTGCAGGGATGGGGGGGCGGGGCCAGCATCCCCTAGCGATTTAATTGGTACATAGATTGAGTAAGCGTCTGGACATGGGGCCTCACTGCTTTGATCTGACATGAAAGGAGCTAATTGATCTTTTTGTTCCACTCACTTTTGGCTGTCCAGTGGAAGGAAAGAAAAATGAATAAGGAACAAAAAGTAGTCATATCAAAGAAAAAATAATCCATAAATGATGAAATATCTCAGAGGGAGTGAGAAAGTTAGAGAGTGGAGTTCTGTGAGACTCTTTGAGTGAGAGAGAGAAAGAGAGAAAATATGTGTACAGACAGGACAGCGAGCAGAGGAAGAAAGAGATCACCTCACGCCTGGTCCCAGGGCTCCTCAATTACCCTAATGTGCCTCATATGGCAGAAGCATTCTGATGGAGGGAGAAGTGGAGGGAGAGACCCTGTGGAGGGAGAGACCCTGTTGGAGGGAGAGACCCCGTGGAGGAAGAGGACTCGCCTGCCGCTTTGATATAGTTCAGTTTTCTCTTGGCCAGATCCAGACATGATGGTTTTCATCTCCATCTGCCCCTAGAGTCCAGTTTGAGCTTGTTAAAAAAGAAGTGCCCCCCATGACAAAACCACAATGGAACACTCCACCAAACCATCAATAGAATAATATGAAACAAAAGGTTTGCAGGGCTACAACAATTAATCTTCAACCCTCTCCCATTTTAAGCATTTACAGAAGGTTTTGCCTGCTAATAGTACGGCATGTTCTAATAATAACAACAATACTGCAGGTAAATAACCCAGTCCAGGGTTTGGCTGAGCACTTCTGGAGTTCTCCCACTGGACCTCACCCCTCCAGAAGCACGTGAGACTTATCACAGCACTTGAGCTTTTACTGTCGAGGACAAGAATCCAAAGAATCCATGTTTCTCCACATTTGCTGAGTGTTTGACTTGGAGCAGAGAACATAAAGGTATGAGCCCCCCTTACCACATCCCACCCCCCATCCCCCAGCCATGCTCTGTGATGGATGGTTCCCTTCGCTCCTCCCTCCATTGGAAGCAGATGGACGGTGCGATCGCAGGATGTGTGCCTGGTCATCCTCTTGCAGGCTGACAGGCTTCTCTCATCTTGGCTCTCGCTCCGTGTCCCGCACCAGCACTCTTGGCAGAGGAAAGACAAGGAGACACAATGTGTCTAAGCACTTGGTAGACATGTGTGGTACACATTATGCACAGTGTGATCGTAGTGAATTATCGGGCGGAGAATATCTGACATGGTCCATACCCTTTCTATCTGTAGACATATTTTTGTTGTATACCAAAACCATGACTTTTCTAATTGCATGTAAAGAAGCTTAATTTAAGATATCTCTGCTTTTCACATGACCGTAAAACTTGCTTTAAAGATTCACACACACAACTATTCAGACACTTCACAAATACCAAGGCTTTTAAACCAAAGAGAAGTCAATCGCTGGTTGATTTCATTTTCTTTTTTATGGCACGGTCTCAGAATGTCGTCATTAGTTTCCCCATCACAAAGGCTCAGGACAAAAGTAAAAACATGTGAGGTGAGAATGTGTGGAGGCAGTGTCAGTGGGCGGGGCTTGGGGCGGGGCCTGTGGTCCAGAGCCTAAGCCTGGGTTAGGGCCCTCTGCTGCATACTCTGGTAAAAAAAAAAAAAAACTATCAAGGAAAACAACTGTAAGAAATAAAGGGTATGATTTTCCCAAGAGGAGTTTTGGACTATGGTTTGTGAAATAAATACATATGTATAACATGACAAAACAAAGCTACAATAAAATGTCTGAAACACAAAAAGCTGAAGGAAGAAACCTGGGCTGTGCAGGAGTGAAAAAGGTCCCACTGCATCTCAGTCTGTCAGTAAGGCCCTGTGGGTTCACTGCCCCTCAGTCTGTCAGTAAGGCCCTGTGGGTTCACTGCCCCTCAGTCTGTCAGTAAGGCCCTGTGGGTTCACTGCCCCTCAGTCTGTCAGCCAGGTCCTGTGGATTCATTGCCTCTCAGTCTGTCAGACAAACTATGTGGGTGCCCTGCTATTTAACTCCAGAGCTCACCTGATTCCCACTGTCACTGGTTTTTAAATGAAAACTGCGATTACAGTAGAACAAACAAAAGCACAATTTGACAGAGTAGAAGCTATATTTTTATACATTTAAATATATGTATTCTTTTTAAAATGTTTGGAAGTATGCAAATTTTGAAGTATATGTTTACTAAATCCATGTGTAGAGAGATATATAGTTCTGCTTTTAAGATTAGTGCTTTCTTGAAAAAAAAAAAGCATCAGTATTATATAGCACATAGGCTAAAAATATATTTAGCAAAAAAGTATGATTGCTTCTTTTAGCTTTTAAACTAATCTCCATCAAATTATAATACACTCTTTACTTTCCTGTTCCAAAAAAGATACCTAAATCAATTTAATTGTCATTTTGTATGGGGTATATTATCTGCTGACATTGGACTGTCAGTGTCTATGGTCTCCAATTATAACTGCAGTTGTACAAACATCATATTAAGGATTAGTGTTAGGTTTAAAACAATTAAGGTTTTTTTTTTATGTGTAACCATGTTGTGTGACTAGTTGGATGAGTTGACTGGGCATCAAATTTTATATGTAAGCATATAACAATCAAATCTTGAAACAAACTACTAGATTATTAAAATTAATGTATGGAAATGCACTTAAGCAGTACACTACAAATGAAATACAAATGAATTAAATATAAACGAACAAAATAACACATTGTGCATGGAATCACTTCAGTACAACACAAAGCTGCTTTCTTTCACCACCTTCCTTATATCTAGTATCTAATGCTGTAAGTGAGGAGTCTAGAGAGAGTATCAAAGTGAGTGTGTGTAAGTGAGGAGTCTAGAGAGAGTATCAAAGTGAGT
>JAOYMR010000015.1:6536856-6553936 GCA_025802075.1 Tenebrosternarchus preto
ACATTTATGATGTTGGCAATTATTTGTAATATAATTGCAAGATAACCTGCCAAAATGCCTTTTTTTTTTAAATGTTTCTGTAACTTCAGTTTACTGTCAGGTTGTATGCATAAAGGTTCTGCCTGCACCGATACTGATATTGGTCAGTGGTTGTTAAACCAAGCATATCTCTGTGAGATGTCATTCAGATTCAAGTCACTAGGTGATGCTGGAGGATAACGAAAGCATTATGAACACAGTGGCAGAACACACACAAGCACACAGCAACACCCCCATCCACACCTCCACCCACACACACACACACACACACTCTCATCTCGCTGAAGCAAAACTGCAAGTTCTACCAACATGTCACATGTCACACAACGCATAGTTATAATAAAAAGTCATGCATGGCACCAGGCATAAATAAACAAGGATATGAGAGAGAGAGACAGAGAGAGAGAGAGGGGAAAACGAGCGAGTGGGGCAGGAGATGATGGATGGGGGGAGGTGTTGTGAAGGAGTGCACGTATCACTGTCTGCCATTTTTACACAGGCCCATGACAGAACGGTGACATGCGGAACATGGGCGGCAGCTTGCGAGATGAGCAGAGCTTCATTTCCTGTTCCTGCTCAGTGCAGGTGAAAATATGTGACATGTTGTCTTCATTAATTCCTCCTCCATTTGAATTTCACCCTCTCTACTACTCTAACTCTCTCTTACTTGCTGTCTCATATGAATACACACACACACACACACACACACACACACACACACACACACACACACACACACACAGAACAATACATATAAATAACATACTGTGGAACATTATCCAGTGGTACATTAAATTAGGGTGACAAAATTTAGTTTTTGTTTTTAGTTAGTTTTTTGGGGGGAGGGTATGAATACATAACCACTTTAACCACTTTATTTGACCATATTTATTCCTTAGACTTACAGGACCAATAACACCTGGCTGATATTATTCCTCGCTATTCATTCATTCATCTATTATTCCTCTCCATTCATACAGTCATCATCTTATTCATCTCCATTCATTTTCTCCTTTCAAGTATACACACATACACACACACACACACACACAAACACACACACAATCACACACATTAAAATAAAATACACACACACACACACACATATATATTGTTAACAGATTCCGACATGTAAACTGCACATAAGGTAAAGTTCACGTGTCTTCTCTGGATATACTGTACACTCCTGTGAAGCAGCTAAACACACTGAAAAGCATTTTGACCAATGGTTGCGTGTGGGGCGTGTACATGATCAACCAACTGCGTCGTGCAAGAAGGCGGAACCTATAAAGAACTCTGTAAGCAACGCTAAACCAGCAGCGGACTGTCTACTGCTGTAGAAAGCAACATGAAAGGAAAGGAAAGCATGTTAGGCATTTTAGACATATTTTTAGGACCCAAAAGGAGGATAAAAACGAGAACGTATTGTTACCTTAAAATTTACATTGAATGTCTACGATAAATTAAATACTAACAAGCTTTCTTAATGTCTCAAAGTGTACTCTATTGTTAATAATATACACTCGCATTCTGTATACTCAAAACCTACGTACCACCCCGCACACACACGTACATGCTAAAAATCATTACCCCGCCTTCAATAACAACATTTTTCAGCTGTGCAAACTACATAAAGACGTCAGCTCAAATCGCTAACTAATTAACACTTAAAAAGACACAAATTAGATATGCGTGGCTAAAAGCAATTATAATCTCCACAAGTTTTGCTAGTCATTTGGGAAATGAAAAGAATGCCTAATTGCTGGAACCAACATCTTCGACAAAAAATGGCTTAAGCGATGCCTGTTAGAAAATGGGCTTATCTACAAGCCTGACGGTGATTACTGCAGTTTTCTGCAATTACTTGTGCATATGTTTAATGTCACAAAGATGCCTTTCTTTAATGAATGTCTTTTTAATAGTATTAGCAGTCAGTCAGTTATGATGTGCATGAAGAGCTCAGCTAAAGCAGTTAGCATACAGGGACTAATACAGGAATACACACAGAAGCCTCGTGCACACGCAGCTGTTAACATGTAAACTGCTGGGCGCTTTATACCGCTTTATACCTGAATCGCAATACATGATATGCATGACATGAGATGCGTTTACCCTCAACTTCAAAACATACTGTGGTAAAATACAGAAATAGATGTCAATTTGCTATCTCTAATACACGTAGGGTACATCTGATGTTTAATGCGCTGGAGTTACAACTCGCAGTAAAAAAAAAAAAAAAATCTCGTGTTTGGTGACCACTGGCAAAACAGCTCTAAGACGAGACTTTTTCCCGCGGCCTTGGAGAGTGTGCGAGAGAGCGAGGCGCGAGAGCTGCGTCGCTAGGGCGAGGATGCAGCTGAGGCCCAATAGCCGCAGACGCCCGCGCGCACTCTCTAATTATCGGGGCAAACGCTGCGACTTCATCGCCGACAGCCCTCGCGTCGCCATTAATCTTGCGCTGTCGCCCACTTCACTAAGCCCTGTGCCGTTACACTATCTCTGCTCTCTTTCATCAGACGAGCTGCCGTTAGGCTGTAATTAATGAATCCACCTGCCCCTTCCCCCCCCCACTCCCATATTACGTCTGTTATTTCAAAACACAGTCTAGGCCAGAGAAGTAGACCACCACAGTGGGTAAGGCAGATCAACATACTTCATTTTAAGCTTATGCAGTTTCACCATGTTAATAATAGCTATTATACAGTGAGTACCTCATGAGACATATTTGGGGATTTTTGGAAGCTCGACTATTGGAGCTGTTCTTGAACTGGTGAAGCTGCTGGTATCTTTCAGAGTGCTAGTCTATATGCCATATCTGTATGTAGGTATCTGACTGGCTCAGCAGTATAGTTATTCATGAGGCTATAACATGACAGGGTACAGTGCAGACCCCAAACAGAGTATGATGGGAGAGAGGACACAGGCCTCAGCTGAGCTAACAGCACCTGCTCACCCAGCCAGCACTGGCCACTGGCCTATCAAGTACTGGCAGCACTGGTACAAAGATATCCCACTAATGAGGATGAGAAAAAAGGAATGGAATCAGGGCACAGATACACAAATAGCACACAAACACACACACACACACACACACACACACACACACACACACACATGCACACACACACTGGAAACATAATGCACAGCAAAAAAACAAAACACCCCCCCCCCCCCCCCCAAAAGAACCTCAAAGAGATGGGATGCAAACTGGCTGAACGTGTATTTCAAATCTGTTACTATATTATTATCCCAGAATGTTTTTAGAGTCTAAACAATTTTATGCAATTTTCTGTACATTCGGATTGAAACAATTAGAAAATATCTATCTAGCCTTAGAACCTAACTGTCTAGAATATAATTGTTAACTACAAACTACATATCCAATTAACAACAAAAACATTACACCCCAATTAACAACAAAAACAGTATACCCCAATTAACAACAAAAACATTACACTCCAATTCCCCACATTATTTGCATCATGTGCACATGAGTCCCTGTATTGCAGATATAACATTTCAAACATGAAGCTTCCTTCCCAAACAGACATAAATATGAGAGCAGTTCTTTCCAGTCTTGGTGTTATTAAATTTTGAGATTTTGCCCACTAAAAGCTCCTGATTACCCTTCCGGGACAGCACGCTTTGCATTGTGGGTCCTTGGCAGACAACCCACTGGCTTTATGGGCCATACTTCCTTGCTTCTCGATCTCTAGTGGGGATTTGATGGTAATGCCCATTAAACTGCCTGACTGTGTCTGAAATCCGAAGCAAAGAAAAGAAAGACAAAGATAAAAGAGAGAAGAAACAGCAGTGAAGAAACACTGAACCACCACTGGGTAGGTCTATGGCTAAGTGAGTATTCTTAAAATCCTTAATTCTGTCATTCTCTGTTTCTCTCTCTCTCTCTCTCTCTCTCTCTCCACTTTGTCCCAAGAGCATAGTTTCCATGACTGTAGCCAGAAGTCCTGATCTAAGCCAGCTATGCTTGACCACATTCATTCATCATCCCCAGTTATGCTGTAGTAGAGTGGAGCACTGCTGTGGTACCTGACCCGACTGGACCAGGGCTTAACTAAGAGTGGCTGATTTGAGATCAGATGACAAATCTGAAGGGATATCAGAGAAATCATTGCACTGTATGTATGCATATGATTAATTTGATGCAATGCATAGTCTGATAAACCAGAACAGTCATAGTGTAATGTGCCTGACAATACTGTAATGTGCCTGAGCAATTTTCAAATATAATTGAATTTAGCACATAGTGATGCATAACCACAATGGCTTGAACTGTAAGACTGTTCAAAATACATAGCGAGCTTTGGGAGTAAAGTATTCTGCTATCATAAAGGCCAAAGAGAAGAAAATAAATATATTGTAACATATCATAACAAAAGCAGCGAAATCAACACATAAAACCCTACATGACACCAGAAACAATCTTTCCAGTGTACACCTCACTAGTCAGATTGCACAATAGTCCATGAAAATGTAACTAACTGAATGCAATAGTGCGAAATGGCAAGACATTCAAAGTCAGTGGATCGCCTTGGAAACCCGCTCACACGAAACAAAATGAAAGGCTTAAAAAATAATAATAATTAAATAAAATCCAGCACTGTACCAGAGTTCCTCCCCCTCCCCCCCTCTCTGTGTTAATTACTCTTGATTATTCCAGATCTGTCTTGTCAGGGAGACGTCCGGCTCGAAAAACAAAGCGCCTCGTTCTCTCGTCAAACGAATGAGGAAAAAAAGAAACAAAACATTTGCCGGATATCAATTTGCATGAAAATAAGCCTGAATGTTGGGCTCTCATAAAGAAAAAGGAAGAAAAAAAAAGAAAAGCACACACAGAAAAAAAGAGAGAGAGAGAGAGCAAGGTAGAGAGAAAGTGAGAGAGAGAAAGAGACAGAGATATAGAGAGAATGAAAGAGACTGAATAAGCGAGAGAGAAAGAGAGAGGTGGATTGAAAAGAGAGACTTGCCAAGAGCACGGTGGTATAATTAGCATTCTACCAAACAAACGAGCTTCAACAGGGCTATAATTAAGCAGGCCTGTAATTAAGTGTATGCCCTTTATCATAATGATCATGGTTAAAGCGCCGTTGATGGCTGCCAGTGGGTTATTAACGGCATAACCCACGCCACACAGCGCCCCCGCTAGAATCAGGGTGTCATGACTGTCAGGCTAAAGAGTGCCCCTTTGTTTATCAAATACATTAGGGCCCAAATTAACACAGGGTGACGCAGCTACACAATAGCTTCCATTGACTGCTATGAAGAAAAATGTTTGGCCCACCAGCAACCCGAAGAGCATCTGATTTAGCTTGGGAAGGTGGACAGGGCCAGTGTCTGGCAGAGAGTCAGGAGCAACCGCGGTGCACGGGCACAGGAAGAGGAAGTCATAAAAGCCCAAAGGAATCTTCCCATGATTCACTCAGATGCTGTGAATGCTGGGGGAGTGAGGATGGAGTGAATACCTGTGACACTGTAATACTGTTTCATTACTTTGGCGTGGCTGAATGGATCTTTGTCCCTGGCTGCTGTTAAACACCGGGGAGCTGTGAGGATCTGTCATCCTTAAAATGATATGAAATATTGTTCAGGCTCCTCGTCTGTAAAATGACCTTTATATGGATACAGCACACCCTGCCCTCACTATACAGGCCCAGCGAGGAGCCTGTCGTGAACTCACCTAGATCTTCTGGAGTCACCCACAGCAATCTGCAACTCTTCGCCAGCCACATCCTTCTTGCACGTAGATCTTTTTGGAAATCACCTTTACATCCATCCAACAGGCACGCAAGTGTGTCGACCAGCATCAGAACGGGCTGTTCAATGACTCCGGTCGGTGAGAGGCTGCCTACCCTGGCGGCCCTCGGGCCGTTGAGCCGAGGACAGCGATGGCTTGTTCGGGTCCATAAAGCCGCGCGGATAAACACACGCGCGGCTCAGCTGTGCTGAGGTGGGTGTTGGCAGAGCCACAGGCGGAAGTGGACCACTGGAATCAATAGGCTTTAATGGAGCAGCGGTGGGCCGGGCCACTTTGATGAATCCGCCGCGAGGAAGCGTGGGTGCGTGGGCGCGCGGGCGCGTGGGCGGGGCGGGAGTCGAAGGCCAGAGTGCTGCCTTTTAGCATCCAAGGACCTGCTCTTTAGATCAGGCCTTGCTTAGTATTCACCCATCATCCATACCTCTGCCTCAGGGTGTGGAGCGGGACGTGGAGCGGGACGTGGGGCAGGACGATCTCATTCAGGAGTGAATTTTTGGGGGGGTTTAAGACCTGTTCTTCCAGATCGTGGCCACCGAGGCTGTAAACATGAAGGATGGAGTAATGTCTCCCGCGTCAACTCTGACACAGTGCTGCATGGCTGGGAGTGGTGGGGGTGAGTGGGTCAGATGGAACGCCCTTCCGACGTCATTCCCTGTAACGGCGTCAAGGGTCAGCGTGGGCCGCTGGGTGAGATTACAGCAGGTAAATAGGGAAGGGTGGACTGTGCAGCTGGTTGAGTGGAGTTCACAGGCGGGAGGGGTATGATGGTCACCTTTTGACCATCATGCAGTGTCTGGAAGTGCCCAGGCTCTGGTAAGCATTACTGATGAATAACAATTTGATTCCTTAAAACACTGGAACAAAACGTTGCCCTGCCTTTTAAACAACATGACATCTGTGTTAATCAGGCCTTGTACAACGAGAATTAATAAAAGTCCTGCTTTTCTTGATATATGATCAGAGAGGTGCATTTGATGACTGGAGCAGGAGTGCTATCTCAGGCCTGGACTGTTCCTAATTGCTGATTAGTGTGGGTTTGAGCGCAGGGATTGGTTAGCGAGTGAGTGATAGTGGTGTCTGGGGCCGTGTGTGAGCGTGGGCCGTGTGGATCACGGCCTTATTAATGTCAGTGTCAGGTGCGGTGAGGAATGCAGGCGTTGTCATGCCGACAGCCTGCAGCTGCAGACGAATGGTGGCTTCAGGGCGGGAAGAGTTCCCCTACACGCTGCTCTGAGCTCCAATCCTTCACGCTTCTATTGTCGGATGCACTGTCACCCAGGACTTCTGCTGCACTCACTGCACTTTCACACACACACACACACACACACAGACACACATACACACACACAGACACACACACACACACACACACACACTCTAAAGGCCTTAAAGCACAAAGCACACCTGCACACTGTTACACTCTCACGCACAAATATACACACACACGAACACAGCCTAATGCTAAGAGACTGACGGATGGTGGACTCAGCCAGGCAACACAGTTCATGAAACGAGAAACCACAAGACTTCAGAAAGAGAAGACAAAAAGTACTGAGAGGTAAAGCAAAAAGTGAACACTGCGTGAACGCCATGGACATTCGATCACTGTAACTCAGTAAGCTGCTCCAAACATGGATCACATACTGCAGTGTAGTATTCAGTATATAAAAAGGCACTACACTGATGCTGTTTACAGGCAACACATGGGAACTGGATGAAAACTAAGCAGTAAACGGAAGTGCTCAAAAGCAGAGCTCATTTTATTGCACAATAATTTTATTGCACTGTTAATTTTGGTGATGTATGTGAGAGGACCAAAAATGATTGCAGAGGAAAGGAAGTCAATGCTCAGTCTGTACAAGACACTACTCGCGATTCCTCATTCCGTATGCTCAGGGTTTGAGCCTTCCTTCGCCCCTCCCCTTTGCAACCCACGCGTTTTCAAGCTCTGTGGCTCCCTGTTGATGCACAGCCGACCTGTTGGATTGGAACCAGGAGACCAGCTCGACTTACAGCAGCAGCAGGTCATGCATAAAGGACAACAGTGCAAGCGGATGGGAAATCTGGAGAGGCCCGGTGGGGGTGTCCGTATCACGAGGCTCCGGATCAGGAGCCTTGCGGGTGGAAAACAGACCAAAAGTGGGTCCTTTCCGCGATTCGGGCCAGAGCAACCTCCATCGGCACCACCACCACCGAAATCAGTTTTGGCCTCCTTTCTCTTCCCACCCGATGAACGGCGTTCCCCGCCCGGAAGACGGCTCTGAGACATATTGTCGTTTATTTTGTCGCCTGGGTCTGCCATCTGTGCCAGTCCAATAGAGGCAACTGCGGCGGTGCAGGAGCCTGGGTCTGCCCGAGCCCGCCCCCACCTCCCCAAAGTGCTACGTTGTCATTAGTCAAATTGCCTAATGAGAGAGAATACAAATGGCCCCCTGCCCTGACAGGAGGAGTTTTGGAGGTGTCAGCGCTCCTGACCCGTGCTATGAGAACAGATGATGGCTCACTGCTATTTTCGGCTCCCATTTAATGACTCCACTGCTGTCCTCGCCACAGTTCTTTTTTGTCCATTTTTTCGAGTTTTTTTTTTTTTAATGTGTGTGTGCATGTGTGTGTGTTCACCTCCCATCATTACACATTCACGCCAAAGAACATTCTGGAACACTTGGTATAGGGTAGTTGGCAACTAACCTCTCTTCTCAAAAAGTCAAATTAAATGTTTAGGTTTATGTTGGGAAGCAGAATATTAGCAAAATGTCGGTCAGTCACTAGGACACAACATATTCAGAAGGAATAAATTATAAAATGCACATTTATAATCAGAAAAACAGAAAAAAAACTTTTTTTGAGAGAGAGAAAGAGAAAGGGGGAAGGGGGCAAATAGGAGAGTATTTAGTTAGAGAGAAGAGGTGTTATTTTTCCATCTGGATGACAAGTGGCCCTTAAAGTCTGGTAGTGGGTTATGCGCCAGCATGGAGAACCCACTGGGCCCTGATCCATCAGTCCTCAAGAGCGAAGGAAGAGCCAGCAGCACCTACTGAGCTCTGGCAAGCTGCACACAGAGAGAAAGCAGAGGCAGAACGCATGAGAGCTCCCATAAGCTGCCACCATGTGAGGGGCCAGGGCACAGCAGTGCTGAGTAAACGAACACCTGGTGAGGTAGGATGAAATGCTCTTTTGGAAGGTAAAAAGGAAAGACGTTAATAAGGGGGAGGAAAAAAAAAAGACCTGGGTGGATCTCATCATTATTTAGAAATACAATCCTCAAAAGTCAGTAAATGTGCTAATTTGGAAATTCAGTTTGCAATAATTCGGTAAAGTCAAACTTAATAAAGCAGTAAAGCATACAAACTTAGAGTGAAGGTTAAGCATTGCTAAGAATAGTTCTTTACCCCTGAGCTGCTAAACTGATTAGTGCTAGTAGAGGCATGTAAGAAATGTAATTGAGGCGAAACACTAGCCAACTGGGCTACAGCTGTGCGCACCGAGGCTCGAGACGTTGGGAATAAATGAACTAGGCCTGGGCAGCGCGCGAACCGGCGAGCTGGCAGCTGAGGTGCCGCTAAATTGCATGTGCCGGATGGGCCGCGGCAGAAGGTGCAATTCCACCAAATCCCCTCTTAATTAGCGGTTCTGTGGGCATGCTAACTCGCCGCGGCTGAGCCGAGAGAGGCCGGAGGCCGCGTGTGATGACAGTAACGCGGCAGACATAGCGTGTAACCCGGAAGCGCGGGCGGTCAGGAGCGTGTCCTGAAGGGTGACTGCGATGGCCTCCCGGTTGTCGGCTCAGCCAGCGCTCCCGAATTCGTTCAGGACGGTCCACCGCACCGGACGGCGACCGTGACAGCACCTCGCCACTGTGGCGTGTTATTAAGTTTTCGTTGTTGGCTGTAGTAGCTCGATGCAAAGCGACACTGCGGTCCGGTGAGTAATGACGCGTGCCAGGGCGGAGGCGGGAGCGGTGACAGGCGGAGAGGCCTCGTTGGCAGCCGCCGGCCGGGACCACGGCCCATTCATCATCCCCTAAAACCAATCCACCAATGCCTTGCCGCCATTCCTCATTAACTATGCTAATCAGCACACCATCGCACCCGCCCTGACAACCAGCTTAATGGATCCCGTGGCTCAGACGTGCCACTCAGTGCTAAAGCTGGGTGCTTTTGGTTGTGACACGGGGCAGCTTAGAGACCCCACCTACCCCCCTCCACCCCACCCTTTCCCCATCAGCAGGACCAAGCTCTGGTCCTGCTGACTGGGAAATATCAACTGGACATAGCAATTTCCATGCAGACCCTGGATGCTGGCAACAATGGCTGCATAATTAAACCAGCACTGTAGAGGTTGTAATAAAACTTCCAGTGAGCTTGAAAAGTTAGTTTGTATCAGATAACCCACTTTGCATGAGATCCCTCGAGAACTTCTTTAAATAACCATTGCTCGTTTGTGCTTCAGCAATTCATTTGGAATTTCTACTACTGTTTCTGTCCAAGTGTACACTTCATTAATATGTAAATAACCAGATCTACAGGGTATCTTAAGTGGGACCAAATAATCGAGGGGTTCTTATGAGTTATGACATGCAGTATAGAATATATTGTACAGCACTGGCAACAAGAAAAGAGACTTTTTTATGGCTTGCTGGGTTTGGAAAACCAGGATATTGTTTCAACGAGTAAAGTGCTGATACAGATATAAGAGCGAGAGCTTCTACTTTGTAGCAGAAAATTGGGCACACTTTAGAAACAGCCTTCAGGAGGATCACATGTCCCTTATCCAAAATGGCTTTATTTCCCAGAATCTCATTGTGAGGTTAAATCACACTATATATTAGGAGCTCATTAATTACCAACTTAACGAGTCAGCGGACCCATTAAAAGATCTTTAAGGGCATATTTGATCATAAATCTCCTTAAACTATATTTAATGGCTGGATTTCGGGGAAATATTTTTATCAAGTTCTAATTAGATGTGTGATAACAAAGGCCGTGGAACATGAGGGCAATGGGAAGCCTGAGACAGGCCCATCCATTGAGGGCAGCCATGTTTGATAGGCTGGAGACTAATGGGCGAACAGATCTTATTCTGGGCCGGGAGATGGACGGCTGAGGAATGACGCTCCAGACTGCGATTAGGCCCACAGGCCCAAGGCTCTCATTACTCTTGGGCTCCAGTTTATTAGCCTCCTTGAAACGTAGGCACAGATTTACTAAGGCCATTAGCACATTTCGGAAACTTGGCATGGGCAGAAGCAAATGCCAATGACTGTAGGGTGTCTGACCACTCACTAGATGTGCTGTTGATTTTTCAACATGGTTTTAGCTTAAAATTATAACTAGAGCCTTGGATTTTTGAATATTCACAGGATTGCATTGACACGGAAAGTACAGTAGCTCCTTTAAAATGTAAAAAAATATCTTGTGGAAATGGCAGCGAATATTTCTAAGAAAGGACAGCAGGTAAACAGTCTTTAAAAAAATATCCGAGTCAAAGCATCCGTTTACATAATAACACACATAGCCTTATTGATATTTGCTAACATGGGCATTTCACACAACCCAAGCAACTTTTCAACCTCTTCTACATTCTTCCCCAGACCCCTCAGCACTGGCCACGAGAATAAATCATTAATAGCTTTTTTGGAAAAGAAGCTGTATGCAGTCTTTCATGCCCTGTCGCCGGCCTGAAGTCCTTGGCTCCCTCTCAGACATTCAGAGCACTTTTATTGCCCCGAAACTGCATGGCTTAAATCGTGTACCCATCGAAAGTAAAACACAGCTGTAAATTTGCTCTCAGCCTTCCCCCCTCCCCACCCGACTGGCCCCCCCACACCCACCCATCAAATATCCATACACAATTCATTTAAAGCAATTTAGCTGATGCTAAACAGCATCAAGGTGAACTTTCAATGGGCGCTCAGCAAGGCAGCGGGGGGAGAAAAATGAAGACGGGCTTCGGGGGTTTTTAATCAAGTTCCTCTCCAAGGCTAGCCAGTGAGCCATAGAGCAGCCATACTTAGCGGATGAGTTTTTGTACCGCTAGCCCAAGTGTGTGCATTCTCTAATCCGTCAGCCTAAAATGTTTTGGTATTGTAAAATATGGCCACAGCGTCAGTGAGAAGCTGTTGGGTTACATGGCCCTGGAAGATTAGAGTTGCGATTAAGAAGCTCTGGGATATTCTTCCTGACTGCCACGGAGGCCCGGCAGAGCTCGTAATGGCACACTCTGCACCCGGAGATAAGATGGAACTTTTGTTTGAAACCTGACGAGGAGCTTACTAATGAAAGTGCTGGCCCAAAAATAATCTTTTTTCTCTGTGTTAGTCAATCAAAAAAATGGTGAGGTCTGGGGATAGGAGGAAAGGAAAAAAGGAGGGCGAAAGAGAAGAAGTCATTTTGCATAATCAGGAGCGCCATCTGGAACAATTAACGGAATTCCACAGAACTCGGAGGATCAGTCATATTGGCTTATTAAAGATACCGAATTACACGAGCAATAAATCCACAGAAAAATGAAGCATATCCCAGCCTGTCATCACTATTTTAACTTCAAATACGCAGGAATGTTCGATAAGACTGAAAAGAAGAGATTAATATATGCAAATTGCACCAAGCGTTTTAAAAGCCTCCCCCCCCCCCCCAACAACTGTCTCTGTTCTCTTTTTTCTGTCTCTTATTATGAGGCTTTATGTTTTATTCATACACCAGCTCACCTGTCATTTCATAAGCTCTAATATTATGGGGGTATTATTAAAGCGCGTAAAGTGCCGCTTTAATTGGAAAGCTCCGTTGCATTTTCCAATTATTTAAAGCAAATTAAAAGCAGATGCACATACTTTAATAAGGAGTCTAATATCGGTTCCAGGAAATCAAAAATCATTGTCATCCATTCTAGCGTGATATTTTGCAAACCCAAGGTAATTTTGGATCATCTCCTAGCATCTCCTTCTCCCTCTATCTCAAAGAACGAACTGTCGTCCTGTCTCATAACTGAGCTTCTTTTTATGGATTGGGAAATAATTGCCCTCCACATTGAATCAGGTTAGATCAAAGGCAATGTCAGCTTTTCTTTTATTAATGTTATAGATATGTTAATGTCTTATTTATTAGTTTTATCATTATATTGCCATAATGCATAATGCTGAAAGTCTATGGGAGTCCATAGATATACAGATGAACATGTTAATCTCCTAGCATGTGCTATATGAACAACATACTGAAAGACAATATGTATATACCCCCATGTGTGCGTGTGTGTGTGTGTGTGTGTGTGTGTGTGTGTGTGTGTGTGTGTGTGTGTGGTATCATGCTACACCATTAAAGTTTATAATTTGGAAGTGTATTATATTATATAAGACACAGGGCAGAGAAGTATGAAGGAAAAAAAAAATCCATCAAACATTTATTCAAATGTATCACTTCACAGATGTTGAGAATGGAACATTTTCATATTTTCTCTCACTAATTAGGAGACATTTCCTTCACCCTTCTGTACAGAATGTTGTGTAATTGGCACAAAACCCGCCCAGCTTTAAAGAAACTGCGGTCAAACAAAGTAGTGGCTGTAATTGTAGCTTGAAACCTGTCTGGCTGAAATAAGCAGAGTCTGTCAGGTGAGTGGAGATTGCAAAATCAATGTGAATTAGTTTTTAATATTCTGGTAATAAATGTCAAAGCACTGACGGCTCCCATCCACACATAAGGTGGCTGATGATGACAGACTCTCAGACACCATGACTCTCAGACACCATGACTCTCTTCCTCAGGGCTTGGCACTGTGTGTGTGGTTTTTTTTTTTTTTTTGTTCTTTTTTTTTCTTTGCTTTTATCAAGAAGTGACGGAAGGTTTAATCGAGAAAGCAGGTAATTCATCAATCCTAAAGGAGCTAGTGCTGCTTGTCTGACAGGGCGCACATGGTTTTAGACCAACCTGAACCTGGCCAGCTGTCAACACACACACACACACACACACACACACACACACATACACACACACACACACACACACACACATACACAGAGTCCCTCACAATTAAGGCAAATCCAGCTGTCTGCTCCACACCATAGACTTGGTCTTCAGGTCATAACCTGGTTAATGAAGAGACATAAATAAGCTACTCTAGAGACAGAGAGACTCTGCTCTAAAAAAAAAAAAAACTGTAACACAAAGCATTAAAGGGTCCTTTCAGCGAGAGAAAAAAAAAAACACTCTCTCCAACTATACACACACAGCAACATGAGAGGCTGGTGGGACTCAGTAGCAGTGAGAGGGAGGTTAATCAAACATCACGCACTTCTTGATGGAGTGATGATTAGTGGCAGGGATCATGCCTGCCTGTCAAGTGTCATCGCCATAGTGACAAAAACTTCAGCTATATTATCAGCCAATCTGGCAACCCTCCTCGTTCACAGTGGTCTCACTCTAGAATGAGCCAATCGGCTGTCACCGACCATGTCAAAGGGCAGCAACACAGTTTAGCATTGCCAGTCACCCAGGTTAACACCACTTACAAACTAACATTGATGGAATCTGCTTGGTGACCTTTCCCACTAAAATGAAAGAACAATAAACGGGTCATTCCAGTATAATGAAGTAAAACCATCCTGTTATTTATCAAATAGGTCTTTCATTAATAAACACAGAAAAAAAGAGGGATAATGTGAACGTGTTCGAAAAACACATTTCCAAAAATGTTGCTATGAAGCATATCTTCTTACAGATTTAATTGCTTTCCAAACCAGTTAGCATTGTTAAGCGTGCTAACACATCTTCCATTTCAGCATGAGTAAGAATGAAATGCTTGTGTTCCCCTGTAATCTTGGACTCTCGGCTCACCGGAGCAGAGTGACTCATCATCTTCACCACATGGTGTCTCTCTCCAGCCAGAGAAAACCCAACCCAAGCGCGGTGTGTGAGAGTGCGTTCAGGGTACTGCTCACGCGGTGAAAACCCAACCGTGGCACTGTTGTGCACGTTCAGGGTACTGCTCACACGGTGAGAGGAATGGAACTGCATAGCCCAGCCGGCAAAGAGCGGCGGTCAGCAGCTCAGTTCCATGAATCCTTCACCTTCTGCACATCAGCCATGACTATTTCATCACCCAAACACATAAATGTTCCTCAGTACAAGACACATGTGATGAGTGATTACAGACAGCTGGTAAATGCTCTCAGGTGGGCAGTGGGGGGGGGGGGGGGGGGTTTGCACACACATTCAAAAAATTTTTCCATTTTTCCATATTTTTGCATATGAGATATATTAAGAAACGCTTGGAGGTTTTTTGCTCAAAGCGCAGAGGGGCAGGATTTCGGCGAGTAGATCCAGTGCTACGTCAACTCACGTGACGTGGTGCAGGTGCCGGGGGGACTGGCACGCCGCTTCGGGCCTGCTGTGCTTCACCTTCCGGAGGGTGGAGGAGAGAGAGAGAGAGAGAGAGAGAGAGAGAGAGAGAGAGAGAGAGATTCAAGCCCACAGAGCAATGATGGAGATATGGGTGATATGGTGTTTATGCAAGGGGAAGCTACATAAGCTACATACAGTGAACAATGCTTTGGCTGGGCTAGTAATCCAGTAATCTAGTAATCTATCTTGAACTGCTGTCAGATGCGCTGGGCTGGTTCACACTATGACTGCGTCAGTCTGGCTGGCACTGTAATCATTTTATTTATAGAGACAACAGCATTTAAAGAAAAATAAAGACTAGTGAACAGGTCAGCCCCCATTAGCCAAGGCCGTACAGAGAGCATAACGGTTGCTTTTGCATGCCGGGTGTCTCCACCCGGACACATGCCAAGGACTTGATCTGATCGTTAACCTCCTCTCCCTCGCTCTGCCGCCAGCTCCCGACTGCCTGGGAGAGGTTGTCATGGAGTCAATGATAATAAGAGCGGCTTCCTCAGCACAGCAGGGTGCCACAAGCTCACGTTTACGTCTGCAGCAATGGGCCAGGGAAAAAAGCCTCAGTCTCTCAGTCTCTCTCTCTCTCTCTCTCTCTCTCTCTCTCTCTCTCTCTCTCTCTCTCTCTATCTGTTTCTCTGTCTCTCTCTCTCTCTGTCTCTCTCTCTCTCTCTCTCTTTCACACATGCGCTTGCGCACATTATCACCCCATCAACCTTGAAAAAGGGGGCTGGGGCTGAGCTGTCAATGTCATACTGCATGGACAGATCACCTGGTGGTCTTGGGTCTGTTCTGTTTCATTGGAGCATCATCCAGCTTTGCAAAAGGAGTGTTCTAGAACCTTGTGGCCTGTGGTGAACTACGCTACACTGTACGGCGTTTCAAATTACGTGTTTGTCCGAGTCATTTACACATTACCTAGTTATTGTGTAAAAATGCTAACTCTAAAGACAAATTATTGTATCAAAAATTCTTACCATATCAAACTTTTGCACTTCCTGGGGAGTCGGAATGTGCGTCGCTCTCATCATCAATCAGGCAGCGCTGGATTACGCTCTCTGCTTCACTCACTGGGATCAATAAACCCACTTCAGCGGCTCCGGCGGCTCCCAGTATGAGGGCCGTGGAGTATCTCCGCCGTGCGCTTGCTCTGAACACGGATCGCAGAAGGAATGCGGAGAGTCATGTGTGGGGGGACAAAGTGGCAATGATGGAAGATCGTGACAATGTCATTAAGGTGACAGACAAATCTATACAAACTTACAATGGACGTATTGGATTACAGGCTTGGAGGAGGAAACTGATGTGGGAACTTCAAGGAGAAAGTGTGTAAAAACCTACAAATGAGCAGATTATATAAAGAGGAAATTGCAAACACATGGTATGAGTTTAAGCGTGTGAAACACACTAACCCCCAAAGCTCTAAAGTGCTCTTCAGAGACTTTAGGTTCAATTCTAATAATCAAACAACGTTCGATATTCCGTTGTGGTCTACTCTGCATTTCTCTCACTTGTGATGAGATAAATAAATGCAGTAATTTCTATCAGGGCCAATAAAACATGCTCCTTGACAGCTTGTGGTATTTATGAACTGAAGCCTGCAACTCAGATTTATTTCCCTCGATGGGGCCGACTTTCGCCCTGTTCATCTGCATCAGCATTCGGCCGTGTTCAATTCGGCCCAATGGTGAATTTTTAAAAGGTTGGCATCAATCTTGTGGAACCGATTGCCACATTTAATAAAGACTTCCCTTCGTTTGCAAAGGTTGACTTGGATGCAGGGGGGGGGGGGGGGGGGAACCAATGGGGACACGAAGAACCTTCAATCAAAAAATTACCAAAACAGCGAAAAAATGAAGGGAGATGTTTTTAAAAA
>JAOYMR010000015.1:6568816-6581654 GCA_025802075.1 Tenebrosternarchus preto
AGGAAAGGAGAGGAGAGGAGAGGAGAGGAAAGGAAAGGAAAGGAGAGGAGAGGAGAGGAGAGGAGAGGAAAGGAAAGGAAAGGAAAGGAAAGGAGAGGAGAGGAGAGGAGAGGAAAGGAGAGGAGAGGAGAGGAGAGGAGAGGAGAGGAGAGGAGAGGAAAGGAAAGGAAAGGAGAGGAGAGGAGAGGAGAGGAGAGGAGAGGAAAGGGGAGGAGAGGAGCAAAAGGTAAACAGGAAGGAGTTTGCGAGTTTCTATTTAAAAGTATTTAATCAAGCAATCAATTATCTGTTATTGTTTTTGCATTAAAAATGTGGCCCTGCCAGATTTCCATATATAAACATGCTGACGTATGTCAGTCTAACAAGGTTTGACACCAATAAAAATGTCCCATGCTGCTATGTAGGCTACACTCTGGTGGCTTCAGGAACATTAAAAATTACACATAATTACACATAATTAAACATAATCGATGGTTTTCAGATTCATAAAATCTGTTGTGCAGTTTGATGCAATATAACAAGGACACTGAAGCTTCTATTTGCCGTTTAATTAAATCCACATCAACTTGTTCAGGATTAAAAACACACTTAACACACTTAACATACAACTGTGAAGTAATGTACTTTTAATTTGATAGAGATGCTTTTCTCTCTCAATCATTCAAATATATCAACCTATAACTTCAGTTATATAAATTTGATTGGTTTTCCTGTTTCAACCCTTTCTCCATGTTTACTTGGGTTTTCTTAAATGATATTTGTTGGCAAATTTAGTTTTTGACTTTATTAAGAGTTATCTAAAGTTGCTTGCTAACACTATGGCAAAAATATTGAACCACTAAATATTGAACTGATCAGAAACTAAACCAGAATTCAGCTGTGTAAGTTCAGACGACTCTTTGTAACACTGGGCAGACAAATGCAGTAGAACTTTTATGAGCTCACAAAGGAAAAAAAAGGTCTGAGCTGTGAGCTCCACATCACTGTGTGAAGTGTTCCCAGGTCCAGACCACGTCTCTGAAGCAGCGCACTAATTGCGAATTAAGAGCCGCGTTTGGCTGCGCAAACAAAGCGAGGCGGCAGCATCCCGCGGCGAAGCTGAGCGGAACGGAGCGTCGTAGAACCGCGCGCCAAATCCGCCGTGCCGGCGGGCAGAGGCCCCGCGCCCCCTCCCCCTCCGCATCCCCTCCTCCCTCCCACCGGGGACGGGAGCAGCCGGGCCAGGAGGGGCGAGGCAGGAAGAGGGGAGATCGAGAAGAAAGGGATGGAGCCGAGAGGAGGAAAGACACGGAGGAAGAGAAAGCGGAGGAAGAGAAAGCGGAGGAAGAGAAAGCGGGCTGCCCGCTAGCCTGACGCGGGCAGCAGAGCGCAGGAGCCCGCGCTGGCTTTGATTTGCAGAACAGCCCCCTCGCCTTCCTGCCTGGTGCTCGCGCAGGAGACTGTAGAACAGTAGAAAAGCATATGTGAACACACACACACACGCACACACACACACACACACACACACACATTCTGGAACACAAATTCACAAACTCACGAACCCTCACTCACATCCACACACTCACGACTTACCCCCCTCCTCCCCTAAACCAAACACACACACACACACACACCCACACCCACGCACATTCTGGAACAATACACAAACTCACAAACCCACACATACACACAAATACATAAAGGCGAACACATACTCACTTGCACACATTCAAACACACTCACACATGCACATAGATTTGCAGACACACACACACACACGCTGCTTGGTCCATTCCCAGGGCTCATCGCGTGCACCTGTCCTAGTTTCTCCTCTTGGTGCTGTGGGAGCACCCGGCGTTGTTGGAATGCCCCAAAGGCAGGCACCCCAGGGCCTTCGCCAGTTAAACAAACACAAGGCTACAGTGCCAAGCTCAGCAAGTGGCCTCCTCCGAGATGCCTGCTAGACTGCTCTTCTAGCAAAGGCTGAAGTACTTAAAGCGCACTGTGCTGCCCAGATGAAGAGGCATCATCATCGAAGCAAACATTACGAGCTAGTAACGGTCTCCACTTCGCCCGGGGGGAGAACACACCACACACAGAGAGCAGAGCTCCGTTAGTGAGCGTTTCTCAGTGTCCTCAGACATTTTTTTTGCAGAGTTCTAGGACCACAAGGCTAATGAAACATGAAGCATCTACTCACTCACCACACAGTGGTATGCAGGCACCTCTTTCACCGGTTCACAGCCTTGGGTGGGTCCTGGAGATCTGGCATTCTTAGATCTGTAACAAAGCAAACATTCAGAATGCATCTATACTGTTTACTCTATATGTAAATGTTGAGATGTAAAGATCTAGCCAGGGACCCGTAAAGGTTCTTATGATACTGTAATAAGCTTTAAACATAAATCATGTCAACTGTAAGCTCTAGATACAAATCAAAACTGAACTAAATTTAAATAAATACACGCATTTACCCATTTCATTACAGATTTTAAAGTTTAGAGATTTTGTCTTTTTTAAGGCTTAGCTCTAGATACAAATCAAAACTAAAATGTAAATAAATATATACATTAATCCATTTCATTACAGATTTTAAAGTTTAGTCATTTTTTAAACTTTTCTTTTTATATGTCAACTGTATGTATGTGTGTGTGTGCATGTGTGTGTATGTATTTTGTTAAATGTCCTTTAAGATGCTATGAGGTGGTTCTCTCTCTCTCTCTCTCACACACACACACACACACACACACACACAGTGCTTGAAAGACACATACATGGACACGAACAACATGTGCAGCCAGGCATGCAGGTATTAGGAACCACAGCGAAACAAGACGCCCCATAAACTCTGTGCTATTGCTAGTCTATGATGGGTGCTTCACAGCACTGGATCGCATTCCCAGTGTCACTTGCTGAGTGATGGCTCTGTCGCTGCTCTAATGACCAGGCGTACGAGCTTCCTAGAGCAGCCGAGAGCATCATTTGTACACTAAATAAGCTGCACCGATGCAGACAATAGCACTGCTGTGGGCCCAATTAGCAGGGTAATTAATTACTGCAAACCTTTTTTCTTCTTTAATGTCTTTAATGAGCTCCAGAAATATGGAGAGGGCTGAAGTTATGTTCTAATGTCTGTTTCAGCTGAACTGCTTTAAGTGCTGCTAATATACAGACAGAACATGTATTTATTCCTGCATTAAGGAGAGGGAGTAAACTTTTCACTACATAAATGGCTAACTCTCATAAATATGTAACTCTCGGCTTTAAATAAGAGCACTGCCGGCAGCTTGCTTAATGTTTCTGCTTTCCTTTGTTTTTTAGATGTTATTTTCTGAACGTTTTATCTGAGCAATGTGCTCTCAGATGGCACAAAAGGGTACAGGAATAAAAGAACTTAGAAAACCACATATGTTGGGAAAGCAAACAGGCTAAGCCTTCCTAGCTCGGAGCACAACGGCCAGCCTAAACGACCACAGATAGTTACACAAATGCCATTAGCCTCAGCTACGGCAATCAGATATTTCCAAGGAAATGTAGATCAATGCGTGTCTATTTCTGTCTCAGAATGCCTTTAGCCTAATGTGTATGCATGGCTCACCCAAGGATTAGTGGCTATTTAGAGGGTCCTTTTCTATTTTATCAAATTATGTCGAAAGCAACATACTGGAGTAAATGACACAGTTATTGCGCACAATCTAAATGTTTACAGACTATATAGTAATTATGTTTATTGAATCTGCTGGATTTACTGGAGAAGCGTAGGCCTCATGTATAAAAGAAGTCGGTTGGAAGGACTTATTATAGTGGACCCAGGACAGCAAATTAGCTTACCGAGGGAGAATGATTTCTTTCTTGCGTTAATTTGTGCACTAATCAATGTGGCCATTCCCAAACTGCGCTGCGTCTTTAGAGTGCAAAGCGACTTTAATTTAAAAATGGAGGCCTGGCTGTATAGACTGGGGATGACTTAGAGTGCCACTAATGGTACACACTCATCTTTAGCGTCCAAATGCCAAAGATCAACCTACAGAGTGGGCACATCCTAATGGTTCGGTCGTGGCAATGCCTCAGGGAATAAGCAATACAGTGGGTTATATTCTCTCTGTCTGTTTCTCTCCATCTCTCTCTCACACACATACAGAGAAAACGTGTTATCAATAGACTTATTTCCAGTATGCCAGTAACACGTGCAGTGGTTTGTACATGTAGCGGTATTGTAGAGACTTTCCTAGCTATTCAAAATATAACGGCAAACATTACGTTTGTTTTTGAGCAATGTGTGCAGAAAATAATTTTCACCTAGCAATGCAATGTCACTGGAAAATACTGCTAACACTACCTAATATTTATTCATGCTAAAACTGTTATCCAACTTGACAAAATAGTTCTTACTTTTTTTTTATTAGGAATAAGGGAATAATAACAGGCTTTTTTCTTGATTTTACGTTGAAGAATCTGAAAGAAATCTGTGTGTTATGTTCCATGCTGTATTCAAATGTTTCTAAAATTTTAGTTGGCTGTTAACTAACTGATCCAAATGCCAAACAAGCATCATTTGGAAATTATTTGAAAAAAAAAAAAAAAATACACAATGGTATAATGACAAGTGTGAGTTATTTTGATAATTATGAATGTTCTGGTTTATAAACAATCTTTTTAGTAAAAACACAATTGTGTATATATTGTGTGTGCGATTCGACTGTTCATAAGGAATACATTGCGAGTGATCTGTTACAATAGCCTGTTGGAGTTAATAGCACACAATGAGATCAAGTGCACAAGAACTAAACAAGATTTAATGAACATAATAAGCTAATGAGACCTCTTGTGCCCGTCATCATTCATGACAAACTGACAATGAATCAATGCCTCTGCAGCAGCGCAGGAGACCAGTGTTACTGTACTTTGCACGCATGTCAGCCAGAGACTAATGGAGGCCTTCTCAGTTGAGACTTGTTCTGTCAGTTTGGCTCACAACCAAACCACCCAAAAGCCTGAGAAAAAAGTAATGACAGACAGGAAGTGAGCTACATCTGGCACTTGTCAGGTGGAGTGTGTGTGGACAGAGGTAATTCACATCTTGGTGAACCACAACAGCATTTGCATTTGGAAGCATTGTTCATGCACATGTTCAGAATAACCCTGAATTACACCGAAACACACTGGTGAGCGCTGTCTGCTGGTTTACAGATGAACAGTGTTCACAAAAGTAATTAAGTGGCAGGTCAAATGGGTCTATGTGGGAGGAGCTCTGATCTCATGCCATCCAGGATATGGCGCCTTAGTCTTGTGGCAGTGTCCAATCATGCAGCTCAGCAGAGAGACATCACAGAGTGTTAATTATGCTTAAGTAGGCACGTGTGCTGGTACCTACATGGATTCACCAAAAGCTGATGTTGCGTCATGTGACATAACCAGATATAACCAACAACATGACCAGACATAACCAGACATAACCAGCATAACCAGACATAACCAACAACATAACCAACAACATAACCGACAACATAACCAGACATAACCAGCAACATAACTAGACATAACCAACATGACCAGATATAACCAACAACATAACCAGACATAACCAGACATAACCAACATAACCAGATATAACCAACAACATAACCAGACATAACCAACATAACCAGACATAACCAACAACATAACCAGACATAACCAACAACATAACCAGACATAACCAACAACATATCCATACATATACCAACAAAACCAAACATATCCAACATAACCAGACATTCAACTTCAAGATGTGTTTTTATTGAAAACATACATATATATATTTTATAGCGTAGCACAGTTGATGTCATTTACTACATAATATGTTGTCCATTATTCATTTTGCACTTAAGTAAAGCAACCAGTTTAGATAAGCAACATGTGCATGTTTGATTCTGTTACATTCACATGTGTATATTACTTCAGGTTACATCAGGAGCAAAACATGGTGTGTGCAGGGTGTGTGTCATGGCAGTGTGTTGGGGTAAAACATGACATGTTATGTATGTTTTTTGTGGCACACACACACACACACACACAACTCATATCTGGAATAATGCTCAAATGTGGATATGTGTAGATTTGTATTTTTGACACGTGGTTTCTAATTTTATCATGCTTAGAATTTCTTTCTAGTCCAGCTTTAAAAACAAACATGTCAAACTTCACAAATTAAAGCTTTATTTTATCTGTTGTACTATTTTCCTCAGTTCATCGATTCGATAGCACAGGTGTCTCGTGTGCAGAGCTGTACTGTACACAGAGCTGCCGGCCCCACTGACGCTCCCCCACTGCGCTACGGAGTCAGCTGAACTTCCTCTGGACCATCTGACACTTCGACAAGGTGGAAAAGTGACTGCAGTCTTGGCCTTAACACCTCAGCCAGATTACGCCAGCTGCCTGGAGCTACTGCTGAAAAAGAAGACTGTTGAGGTATCGGGGAGAGGAGAGTGATGTGGAAGGCAGACAAGAGGGAGACCTGTTAAAGTAAATGCTCTAATTGTGGAAAAGGTGGTGAAGTACTCGGTGTGAAACAGTCAGCGATCACTGTTCGCACACTGTGAAAGTGTGTGTGTGTGTGTGTGTGTGTGTGTATGTGTTGAATGGTACAGATGGTACAGGGGGGAGGGGGGGGTATGATATATGAGTATGTTTTGCTGGCAAGGTTTCATACATTCCAATAAAATGCCACTTTCCCATAGTTGTCTATTTATAAGACATCTTGTATAATCAGACCAAATCAAGCGCCGGAAGATCAGACCACTGTTCATCAGCTCATTGGTTGTGGCCTTGTATATCCAACGGTTGTGCCACCAGTACCCACATGGTAGGTGGACCAGGAGGAGCATCCACACACACAGCCAGTGGAATCATTACTCTGGGTCTCCATTTTAGCGCCACATGCTCTGTTCTACACATTACATAGTGGTGAAGTTCAAAATCATCACCCCGGCAACGTGCCCACTTTGTTTTAAAAGAGAAAAGGGGAGGAAGTGCCTCTGCTCACCATGCGCCCTGAGGAAAGGTCACTGCCTGTGTTTTCTAATTTCCCGACACTTGTCTAGGGACCAAAGAAGATGGAGATTTCTTTGTTACTGGCTGGGTGTAGTAATATCCTTATCTCAGCCTGGGAAATCTACTGTGCCCCAGTGACCTCCATCTCCTCAGCCAACCTATTATGGGTGGAAGAGCAGAAAACCACACTCATTTCAAATATGCCCCCACTCCAAAAAAAACCCCAAAAAAAAAAACACTAGCATATGAAAAAACCCTGTGTCTCCTGAATACTTATAATAACATGTTTTAAGAAGCCCACCCTTACTGCACCCAGAGGACAAAGTGGAGAGACTAGATGTAATATCCATGTGTTTTGTGCGTGTAATTAAAGGTCAGTCTGGGTTAGCCTACAGTTGTCTGGGTAGACGAATCCCTTATGCCCACTTCCTCTGGCCCTCCTCACAGACGATGTCTTTGCCAAATATGATTACATCTTTTTTTAAGCCATCTGTTTTCTTGGCACACTCAAGGCATAAGTTAGATGTAGTGTTACTGCTATTCCAGAACACCCCACGCATGTTTAAGGGTTTGACTGAGTTTTCTTCAACAGTGAAACATATCCAGGAAGTCATGTTTTAAAACTGTGAATAATTAGGTTGAGAAGTCATTCTATCCCTAATATATAAAATCATCACCCGCAGCCAAAAAAAAAGAAAAGAATTTGCTTTGTGGTGTAACTCAAATACCACTTAACTCATATGAAAACCCCACAAAATGATAACATGCCTTTAATTCTGTCCAATAAGAACATGGTTCTCTAATACCTACACACCAGCGGAACCCTAAGACTGGAACCTCTTTAGTGTCTGCTCACACACACACACACTCACATACAAGTACTCAGAACACTGTTACACACACTTTAGACAATAATAGCCAATAACGCAAACACACGCGCACGCACACACACACCCACCCACACACACACACACACACACAGCGCGTCTGGCAGGAGGTCTGGCTCGCTCTGGCTGGCTACGCCTCAGTGCCCTCGTGCAGTGGTGTGCCAGTTGTGCCTACCCCCACTGCTGTGAATGCCACCATCTGGTGAGCCACGTGGACATCATAATCTCTCCTTAATTACATTAGCGCCGCAATCAGTTAGTGCATTACAAGGCCCGGCGAAGAGCTTTTAAATCTTGGAGGAAATCATAAATAATTGCACTAAGTACCCGCCGCCAGATGTGCGTGCCAACTTGGCGGGCACGAGATAAATAGTCGCCCTCGACGACAATGCTGTTTGACGATAGTGGGTGAGGGTTTTTTCTTTTTCCTTTTCCGAGACGACGTCATCTTTTTTTTCCTCTAAAGCCCTGTCACTTCCCCATCTCTCCAGCCATTCTGACAGAAAGAGCTTCAAGTCCATTACCCTCACACTGCGGGACCTGTCGCTGACAGGAAGTGGGGCGTGTAACAGTGGTCATCTGTACTCGAGCAGAGATGAACGGATCGTCATCGGCGCTTGCTTTCCTTACAGGCTGTCTAATCCAAGCTGTTTCGAATCTTAAAACTGTTGGCTGTGCTACCCAGAGCTCTTCCGGGGATTGCAGTAAACCGAGGTCAAGATTAGAGATCGGTTGGAACAAATGTCCTTCTGTGATGCATAAATGTTTTGTTTTAGTGGTTTGCCAAGCATAAAGCTTTTCTGATTCAGACAAGCACTCCTCTTGTTACCCCTCTATTCATAATTCCTCCAGAGCTCTGCACTGGTTTATTCATGATTACAAATGGCTATGTTTACTATCCAGCATGGGTGTGTGTGTCTATGTGGCGAGTAAACTCTGCATTATTAGGTAATGTTTTTTCATCTTTTTGGCTGCCCCCTAGGGGCAGGGGCAGTATGTGTTTTGTTAGTTAAGCAGAAGCATATGTAATCCCTAATTCCCTTTCAGATCTGGGTGAGTCACTCACCCAGTATGGCCATGTCTCTCACACTAATCCACTGAGCTCTTGCACTCAATCACAGAAAGCACACAGAGTGATTCAAGCATATTTATATCAGCCAATTAATTAAAAATGATTTTAATAGAGTATGTAATAATTAGTCAACCTGCTATTGCGATGTTGGAGTACGAAATGCTGTGATGTTTTGATAAATAGTCAATGACTCTGTAAACAATTCTGCATAACTGACTGTTAAATAAAACACAAATGTCCAAATCATCATTTCTAAAAACGCTCATAAACAATTCTTTCTGGCAAAAAAGGACGCAGCTCGGAGAATGATTCATTGGACCCGAATCGACTGATTCACAATTATTCGCTTGTTGTGAAAACACAAATGGCTGAGGCATTCATCATATTCAAATGAGGCAGTAAAATAAATGATGCCTGTATGGTGGTGAGGAGCAGCCTCCCTGCGCCATTTGTGGGAGATATTAAAGAAAGGAAGGTGATGTAAATGAGAACCAAGACTCAGGGAGGCCCCTGTGGTGCTCTATCTCAATGATAGACACAGTGATGTTGACCTATCACTTGCCCATTTTCATCAGTATGGCAATATGGCTCTCAATTAGAGGCCCGATTATAATTCACTGCTAATTTGATCCAGCTTTTTGTTAAGTGAGGACTGAGCACTTTTTGGGGGGGGGATGGGGGCGCGTGGACCTTTTTTTTTTAACTATGTCTGTATCTTTCTACAGATGCTCTACCTTTTATTTAAGTTCATTCCAACCAGATCTTGTTAGAAGAAAAACCAGTGGGGGTTGAGAAAGGAGAAATTCCCTGTATTGACTAAATATATCTTTTCATTTATCATAATTTCTGCTTCCCACTTTGTCGCAGCTCCACTGTTTAAGGAAGATGGATGACACAAGATGTTGTCTTCCCTTTCAGACTCTTTCTGCTTGGGTAAGTGTGTCCGATGTGGAATTATTTTGCCACTTTATTATTCCTCCAGTAAGCGTTTGTCAGTGTGTTCCCCCTCGTCTCACCTCCTGTTCTCTCCTGTGTAAGGGCTTGTCTGAGTGGCATCAGCTGTCATCCAGCCTGTCAGCCTCGGTGGCTCCGGATCCACAGATTCGGTCCCTAAATCAGCATTTGCATAGAGTTGGCAATGGGAGACGATGATTTTTTGCCAGTCTCTGGTGTATTTTGCATATGAATCTATGCCTTTCCCAAAGAGGCAAAAATTACTATTAAATGAATAATACCTGCAGAACATGTCATAAATACTGTAAATTTTTTATATCGCTATGGTAACTATGACATATGGTGATATTCTAGTAATAGGTTAAATTTTAATATAGTAATCTAGTAACAAAGTTACAGCTTTACTGTCAGGTTCCTTATATTTTGTCAATTAAATAATTTTGTTGTCAACAGAGATAAAGGCATTCAGTTCAATAAATCAATGGATTTTGAAAATTGGACAGAACAATGTGATAGATTGAACGGAATTGCACTTTTGATTACCCAATTGATTTATGAGCCTAATTACTAGTACACATTCATTAAATGTTAGGTGAGAATGTTAGGATATGTCTCTGTCAATTACCACAGTATATTTGCGTTCTTCATAAGTGCACCATGGTGTTTCATCTCAGACACCCACTCTATAAAATGTGCTCAAGGACAAAAAGATTACCAAAAATCACAATGTATATATGTCTAAATTATGTTGATTTATTACTTGTTTTGACACTGTACGCTCAAATACAAATGTACTGCATGTGTATGACTGTTATGGAGTCATAATGGAGGTGCCAAAAAGTAAAAAAAAAAAAACCTGATGAAGAGACTTAACATCAACTTCCACTAATCAAGTATTTTAAATAATGGTGGAAGAAATAGCTGTCCAATATTTACCATTATATGTCTGATTTCAGATCATATTTTTGGTCTGACTGGTCACAGTGAAGGTATATTGTTCTTAAATTCCCCAGAATGCCCTCTGACTCATCGCCCTGTACCATGAAGCTGGTCATTAATATCACAGGGGGACTATTCCCCTGGTAGGTTGACTTATGGGAGAGGGCCTTGCTTGCCACTGTGACACAGACCTCGTTGGAGAGGAAAGTTCTAGAAAGCGCTGACTTCTTCATATACCAGAGATGAACCCCAACCATCTGCTCCTCCTCTCTTAGTTACCTTCATGTATTAGTTTTACTATTATCACCTGTAATATTTCATCATGTAGCCACACCACAGTCAGCAGTTCACAACATGTTATCTTAACTTTCTGAACTTACATGTGCACCTGTTTCTCTAGGAAGGTCAGTAGTAACTTGTAGAACAATATTCTGTGCAACATGAGGAAGTGATAAATGTATCAGAGCTTAGACAAAGGGCTATTCTAGGAGAGCAATACTAGATCATCATTTTTTTTCCTCAAATAACTGGATAAAATGACTATATGGAGAAATTCATGGTCCCTTTGTTGGTTTTGTCAGTTAGTCAATTAGACTTTCTCCTTTGCTGTTTCCTACAAAAGCAAAAATAAATAAATAAATAAATAAATAAAAATCCACAGCTGTCATCCACTACCATCAACAAGGGCCAAAGCTTAATCCCCTCTGTATTTTCAGAACGTTTGAGCTTGTTGTAATGAGAACGTTTAAAAAGGAACCTCATATGATAACGTTTGTTGTGTAAATGGAAGCTCATTGCAGCATAATTCTAAATGTATCATTAATAAGGGTGAAGGAGAAAGAAGCAAGTGATGCTATGCATTCATTCTAAACAGTGATAAAATTTAATCAAATCTACATTTCATTTTGAGTCTTCAGTTATGATCCAATAACATACCATTTGTAAGAGTAAATGTCTTTTTATAATTTTCTATTACAATAAATGTCACACAGAAAAAAAAAAAAAAAACATTTTTGTTTAATTATCATGTGTTTAGGATAGCCACCTGATTAGTTTTGAGTGCATAATGACGCTTATTAAATCAGTCTAGGGAACCATTCCAAATAATTTGTCATAGAAAGCTTTGTTTTAATAGCCCTAATATTTCTGAAATATATATTTCTGCCAAACAGGAAAATATTACCAGATCAAACAGTGTCAGCATTCGATAGCAATAAATCTATCAACAAGTAGGAACAAACAGTGTTGGACTTAAGCATTAAACCCATTGAAAAAACCAATAGTGCTAGTGATTGAGGAATTAGAGTTTGATCCCTTCACTTTTGGTGTAACTGAATAGAATTAAAATCAAAGTTTGATCATTTGTTTATGAGGGTCTCAGCCATAACAGAGAAATGAGAGAAAAAAATGTTCTAGTAATAATTTGTTGTTGTGACATTACCTGTCCACAATGCTGTATATTGTTGCCTCTTAATGATAGAGTGCTACCTTCAAGTGTCTCTAACATTATGACATGTGGAATAATTGTAATAGGTACTGCATGAAATAGAAATTATCCAACCAGAAAAGTGTCTACTGTATCAATGAGCATGAACATTCAAAGAATGTTGTGAAAGATGTCATAATAACTTCTTATCAAGACAGAAGTCAGCCAAGGTCTTTGTGGAGCAGGTTGGAGATCAGGTTGTGTACATGGAAACAGCAGAGGGTTTGTCAGGTGCTTGATTCTGACTGCACAGAGCTACTAACCCTTTCTTATAGGACACATGTTCACGGTTGGGTTGCTCTGCAGTACTTCAGTTATTTGCATGTGGTGTATATTTACGTTGTAATCAGGACAAATGAAATCAAGTGATAGGTTCATTTTATTTCAAAGGCTTCAAAGGCATGGAAAACACAGAGAGAGAGAGAGAGAGAGAGAGAGAGAGAGAGAGAGAGAGAGAGAGAGAGAGAGAGAGAGAAAAAGAGAGAGAGA
>JAOYMR010000015.1:6599131-6622939 GCA_025802075.1 Tenebrosternarchus preto
CTCTCTCTCTCTCTCTCTCTCTCTCTCTCTCTCTCTCTCTCTCTCTCTCTCTCTCTCCCTCTCTCTCTCTCTCTCTGGCTGAAGGGATTTCGTTTTCCCCTTTTTCATGATAACCTTTCACACTTCCAAACAGTCGTTTGCAACGTTGCATGTGCACTTTTGATTAAGTCAGATGAGTAGAAATGATTTCAGTGTGCTGTTATGTTTTTCTGTACTCTCCTACTCCTAATGAATATAAACATTTATGTTAAACATTCTGCTTAGTACCATATGGTGTAATCGGATTTTTTAGCGTACTGGTGTTGAGCTGAGTCCCCATACACAGGTGCCTGTCACTGAGACACTCAGAGGACATGTGGTTAATTGTTTTGAGAAACTGAACTATCTTGACACCAGAACACCTAACATTTCAGAGCAGCTGGATTCTAGATTGACATCTTGACCACAACATCAAATTTCTAAGTCAGAACTTATTGCAGTTTAGCCAATAACTATATTTAGCTGAAATTGTTAACAGTTACACATTGGTATAAACTGAATTGAATATTTATAGAGCAAAGACCTTGTGGTTCAGTAACAGGATAAGGTGTGGAGTGTCAAAAATTCAGGCACACAATTTGAATAGATAATGTAGTAATATTATGATCTCAGAGCCCTACTGGTGCAGATGAAAACGTCAGGGAGAGATGTGTTCTGGTGTGAAGATACCGCCTGCCTAACTAATGCTCTCCAGAACTGTATTTTAATTAAGTCCCTATAGATTCCAAGCTAGCTGATTAAAATAAGCACTAACTTGTGAAGGGTTTTCCTTTCCAGAGTTTTCCTTAAGACCAAGTGTTAAAAAGTAAAGTGAAAAAATAAGCATTGCAGATATCACTGGAATGGATGAGCTGGTTTGCTTTTCCTTGAATATAATCACATTTAAAGGTGCTTTGGAGATTATATGTCTTATTGCACAGTGTTAGTTTCACAAGAAAATATGTTGGTGAGCTTGTGAGATTGCCAAGTGTAAAAGCACTGGGCTTAAGTTCGTGGGTAACTGCCTGGCTATTGTTGTAGTGTTAAAGATGACACATTTGTTATTCAATCACAAACCTGGGGATTACTTGAAATAAATTATCCTATGAATATAGGTTCCAATGGACTATATACGCTAACACACTTTCCTTCATAACAGACCATCTTTCCTTGCTCTCTTAAAGACATCACAGGGCATTTCCGCGCTAGTGTAAGCTCACACTCTGAAATGAATTGTGACAGTAACTCAATATGAACTGAAATAGCTGAGAAAGCTCCGAGTTCACTTGTGCTGACAGCGCTGTTTAATTCCATCTCACACCGGGCCTGACATTTCTGCTGCCACTAAATATTAAACATGTATACCCCTTTCATTTGCATTGGGTAATGAGCGCAGAGACAGCACCCAACTGGTCAAGCCTATGTTAGCACACTGGCTCCCTCCAAGTCACATCGCTGGGTTTGTGGGGGGGGGGGGCAGAAGGGTGAGATTTGAAGGGGTTTCCTTTGCAGTGACCTCTGCCTCTGCTAACATGTCCCTTTAAACTTGAGGATGCACATTATGCTTATGTCTGGAACATATCTCTGCTCACTAGCAACAGCAAAGAGTGGGGCAGTTAAATGAATTTGCTCCAAATGTCACCACATCTTGATAATGCAATATATATTCATGATCTGGCAGACCAAGGTAGGGCAGAAGCCAGAATGTGCTTAGTAATCCTTACCATTCACCTCAAATTTGCTCTAATCAGTCTACAGAGTTTCATCCATTACTACAGATGCGCAGCACTGTCCATGGTCGAGACTGCACCTCAGATGACGTTAGCAATAATTATTATGAAAATAATCTCCAAACATAAAGCACATATTTACACTGTGGAGAGGATGTTTTAGACATTATGCAAAGAGTTCATTGCAGATGGCTATATTCCATCTTTTGAAGAGATGGTTAATTGAAGAAATCTCATGTAGAATGAAACTTATAGGCAGTACTAAAGTGATTACTATGGCACTTCAATATCAGCCTGTGTTTGTCTAAACTTGAAATGCGGATTCAAACAAATGCGGTATTTATGCTCAAATTATTCTCCACATACAATGGAGAGTATGTGTGAAACACCAAAGTATCTACAATAACTCTGTAATAATATTGATAATAATAAGCTGTAACAGTGGTGTGGAGAACATTCTTTCCAGACTTTATTAAATAAAGCTGAGACAGACAGTAAATCATTTGGATTCTATAGCAGATGATAAGAAATACGATGTTGTCTGACATAAGCTGTATGCTACATATGCTAAATATACAGAGGGTTTACAATATAGTGAACACACGAACAAAACGAACAAGCAATGCTAACTCCCATTTATTTATTTAGTTACTTAGTTAGCTAGTTAGTTTTTTTTTACATAAAAAGTATCAATATTTGTTTTATTTTCACATTTTTATGAAGTACAAAAAAGGCAAATGTGAAAGACCAAAGAAAAGAGTGTAAAGAAAAGGAAGAAAGAATTCACAGCGCTTTATTTTTTCTTTGACAAAATCTCTAGGCAGCATAGGATTGTAATGACTTTCAAAAGGAATCATCTGTCATAAAGCAGCGGCAAGAAACTTTACAAATTAATTTTAGTTGTGAGGCTCTTCTACTTGGCAGGATATTTCTTGCCTTTTTTCTTGCTTAGTCTGGGTACAGAGCACTGTGTGCGATGTTCACCTCACCAACGGTGGGTGCCAATCGAGTCTGAAGGCCTTGGGGAGGAATTGTTTCACTTTAATAATATGTATCAGATATGTCAGCTTATCAAACTGGGATCAAATGCATTCCTGACTGTCAAAGACGTAGAAGAGTACTTCAAAGCTTTGAGACGTCTTGGGAAAGGGTAGGAAAGATACTGATGGGAGGTGGAGGGTTAGGTGGGGGTAGGGTGGAGGGATCTCTCCCAGTCTTTTATTTAACTCACGTGAGTCGTGTTAAATGCAAACAGGCAAAGCAGGAAGCGGCATCGACGTGTGCGCTGTCCGGTGGGACTGCGCGTCCTAAGGTTGCCTGTCATGTCCACGTCAAGCCCCGCCTCCAGCGTTAGCGATGGCACATGGCACTGCTGCTTAGTCACAGTTTGGTTTTTAACCGCTGATTTTCTGTCACATGCTGCTGCCTGTCAATCTACACGCTGTAAAAAGCACAAGGTATGCTTTATGGAGAAAGTACCTGATAGTTCTATCTGACTTTTAAAAACATATTCCAAAATAAACCCACACACATAGGCTATTGGCAGTTTCACACATTTCATTTATGCCAGCTTTTTTTTTTTTAAACTATGATTTAGTAACTGGGCTCTGTATTGTAGGTAGTACTTAATAGACCTCTCAAAAAAAGAAAGTAAAAATGACAGTTCTTACATAGAAAGGGCAATGAAATGAAAATGTCCACAGACATCAGTAATACTCACATGGTGCTACCATTTACCTTCAATGAGTGCAGTGATAAATCAAAAAAAAAAAAAAAATTATTTACAGCAGAAAGTGCTTCACCTCCTACCATTAGCCCCAAATAAGTGCTCAATAGCAATATTTCCCATGCCTCCAGTGCACGTCCGTATTTTCAAACTGAAAGTGCGATATATTTTTCTCCTTTGAAAACACTTCAAACAAAGAAGGCATGGGGCTTGACTTCCATTTGAGCCTTTTTGTTAACCCATTTCTCTTCTCCACTCTTCTCGACTGAAGTCTGACAATGGTCCTCTATTATTTTAATAAGCACTTGGTTTTAATACATTATTGATCTTTAGGTTGAACTGAGGGCCACTGCATTAGGGCTGTGGTTCTAAAGCGTCACGCTGCATGACATTCATGTACCTGTGAAAAATTATACCAATTATGAAATCAACCAACAGCTGCCCCAAAAGGCAATCAGTTGTCACACAGAAAAGCATTTTGTACTATTGGTATGGACAGCTCTGCGGTTCCATGCAAGGTGTGGAAGGGTGGGGAGGTCATGGGTGTTTGAACAAGGTTGGGGGGAGGGCGCTGGGATATTTGAACAATGTCCAAATGCTCATTTTTCTTAGCCTTTCTTTCCATTTTTTACATTTCTTTTTATTTTTTGAAAGGCTATTCTTATTCAGAACACCACGTTATAACATTCCTATGCTCTCCCGCACAAAACATATGGAACTGGAGAATGCATGACGTCCTATTGATCTCAGTATTTTTAGCCTGTCTGCTCCTGCACGACTGATATCTATGAAGGCAATTAAGGGAATGTAGGAGAGGTGTGTTTGTCACTCCCGGAGATGCTGTCTCACCGTGGACCATGGACAATTAGCCAGCCACGTCACTGCCATTGTAAATGAAGGGCTGAGAGAACCCCATGAAAACAAGATCCTTGTGTCTTGCAGCAGGAAAAATAATATCCTGATATTTGCTTTTATTATTTTTACTAATAGCATTTTTATTTGCTTTATGCCTCTGGTAAAATGATTTGGTTGGTTCTCATACTTTAAAAAGTTGAAGGCTTTTTTGTTTGTGTGAAGTTTTCATGATCTGATTTAACAGCCAGAGGGAGTAAAAAACAATCAGACTGATTAAAGCATTTTACCTATTAAACAAAAATGACATAGGGAGGCTACTCACATTTAAAGCTATCGTCCAGTCTAAGGTGTGGAGGGAATAAACATTGGCTTCTATGGGCTTAAAACAACTTCCTCTCAGGTAAAGGAGTGTGACACTTTATCTCACAGACATGGTTTTGCTCCAGTTGTGTATTTACCAGTGTTACCAGTCTCATAGCAGCATTCTCAAGCTTGCAAAACTTAGCTCACAGTCTGATGTTTGGCTATAATCTACAACAGGACTGATTTACATTTATCAAGATGTTCAAATCATAAATGGGTGAAGGTGATTTTTTGTTTGTTTATTGGTTTTTGTGGCTGGCAGGGGTTGAATGGGTTTCTGGGGTCAAGTGTAAGCCATGTCTTTGACAATGGGAGACTGCCTGCATTTCCAATCCAGCAACGCTCAATCATGCTGCCCTCTCATGCAGAAAACACTTTAACTCACAGCACAGAAACTCAGGCTGAGAAGAATGACTGCTTACAATAAAAAACGTGTTGAAAGAGGTTACCACAACCTGAGAACAAATCATTTATATTGGTTTATTTTTAAATTAAGATGCTAGTTTTTGATTAATAAAAATAAACACTATCATGGTCAAAATAAATTATTAAAATTAAACATAAAATATATAACGCAGGAGAGCAGGATGAACCGGGGCTCCACAGTGCATCTGTATGTCCTGGAAACAGCAACAAGGAAGACTGGAGCGTCTCAGGTGAGGGGAGAGACGAGCAGCAGCACTGTGACTGCTGGGAGCCGAGCGCTGGGAGCCGAGCGCTGGGAGAGTAATACAGTGTGTTCAGCGGGAGACTGACAAGGCCGGCGTGTGGCGCCGAGCAGCTGAGCTGGCATTAAACAGACAGGACAGAGACGGACGGGTGCGAGTAATGAAGGGCCAGGCTGGCGAAGCGACTCGAGGATGGTCTCAGCCAGCCAACTGGAGAATTTAATTTCGTACAGGGGTCTCTTGGCAGCCAAGCATGCCACCCCCCACCAACTCCAACCCACCATCACTTCCTCCTCCCCCCTCCTCAACCCCACCCCCCCAGCCCTCCTACAAACACAACTCAGCTCTAGGTCAGAGTTGGCTTGGTTATAGTGAAGGCAAAAGTGGAGGTGAAAACACAGAAATTAGGAAAATTCTGACATTATGTGTTACTGTGACAAATAATGCTTTTTTTTTTTTTTTTCTTTCTGAGAAAAACAGAAAAAGGTCAAACATTCCTTTGAGTTATAAAGGCTAAAGTTTAGAGGTGGGATTCAGTAAGGGTCTGGTAGAATTTAGCTACACTAATACATAAACTGACTGAAAACCACATAAAAACAGCAAACAAAAGTGAGTTGTTGGTTCGGTAGTGGAACTGAAAGCCCATTGGTAACAAACATGAAGAAGTAAGCAAGAAGAGAAAGAAAGCAATCTATCATTTTACACAGCATAAATTCATCATCAAAAAAGGCAGTGAAGTGTTTCTCTCTGTCCTCCATAGCTCAGGGAAGATAATAACATTGTGTTGTGTTAATGTTTACGAATAGATTGTTATCTTTCTTCCATACATCTCAGAGGTGTGTAGTAACACATCTGCTCTGTTACATTTACTTAAGTATGTTTTTAAACAAATTGTACTTTTAAGAGTTGTTTTAAAAGGAGGTACTTTTTATATTGCTTTGCAATAAAATAACGTTTTACTGGATAATTATTTAAATATTCTGAGGATGAAACTTAAGGTGACCGTTTTCATGAGATATCTTCAGCTTTGTCACGTTTTATGTGCTGGTTCACCACCATGGATGTACCAGGCAGTTTCCTCTTATATAGTACTTAACTCATTCCTGTGTTCTTCCATGTTTAGCACCTGATGTTGACAATACCTTATAATACAGCAAGATTAATCCTAACCAACTTAACTTCTTCATATATGCATGTGTCTCCATACTTGCGTGCTGCATGCACAAACACACACACAGACAAAGAGACAGAAAAAGAGATAGAGCTAGAGAGAGAGAGAGAGAGAGAGAGAGAGAGAGAGAGAGAGAGAGAGAGAGAGGGAGGAAAAGACAAGGAAAGAGAGATAGAAAGAGAATGCATCTACTTCTGTGCCTCAGAGGACCTGCCAAGGGTTCAGGTTTTTTTAAGTGGAAGTAATTGTAGAAGAACATGCTCCATTAAAAACAACTATTTAATACAATAATCATTCAATTAAAAAGCCCTTGTAGCAGCTGCCAAGGATGATTTGTTTCATCCACAAATTTTATATGCAGGAAGAGGCAAAAAATGCACACACACACACACACACACACACAGCACCAAGTGACGCCATCACATGGAGAAATGGATCCCCTATTTAATCCTACTGTTTCACTGAACCTATGAAACATTTCCTATGAAAAACAATCATGTTACTACTGCTTCTCTGTTATATCAGAGAATCAGTCCCATCATTACAGTCCTGATGTCCCACGTCATATAGAAAAACATACAAAACGTGATTTGATTAAAGACTAGCATAAATTATTGTTATTAAATAATTTTTCTTCCTATTTGCTTGTTGCCAGTTTGCTATTGCTGTTTAGGTTTATACCTACCAACCTAGTAAACACACACACTTCCTCTCAGACATGGGAAGGCAGCCTCTGTTCACAGGCTGTTGCTCATACAGCATTATAGGACACCTGAGTGCATTGGGAGCCCTTGCTGCCCACCGAGTGAGCCGTAGATGCTATAACTTTACATAAACATAGGAAACCATTGAATATTTTCTCTCATAATGGAACTCTCTGAGTATAATAGGCATTTAACAAGAATCCAACAGTCAATGTAAACATACTGGTCCATTGTAGCTTATCCGTGCTCATATTACTTTGCACATTCCCAGCAAACTCAGCCACTACACCTTCTGCCTAGAGACCAATGCTATGAAAAGCTCAATAAGCATTTTATTGCCATTGTCAACCCTATTTAGGTGATCCTGGAAAGGAAACCAGAAGACATAAGGAACGTTTGCTGCATCATAGTTCAGTAGATTAAAGGGGCAAAGAAGAACATACAGTTTGCATAAAGCAGATGGTATTTGCCAAGGTTACCGCTGACAGCATATTAATCACTATATAGCTCCACCTTAAAGAAGCTCACATTTACTATACTCTTAAGTGGCTCATTGTAAAGTCTCATTGTGAGAGTAATGATAATCAGATGTTAAATATCACTAATGTCTTACAAAGATCACTGTTCTCTCTTGCAGCGATTTGATGCCCAGTTAATTAAGCAAGCCAAGTCTCAGCGGGACCTGACAGAACTCGACCGACAGTCTTTTTATGGCTATGTCAGGAAACTGAACACCGACATTTAAGCTTTATATGAATCATAACCTTATAAGAATGGTTAAGGTGTGTGTGAGTTCATCAAATAAAAAAAGTATGTATGTAGTATATATAAAACATGGCATTGCATGAGACGTTTCTCCTGGTCTAGTTGCTCGCTGGTACTGCGCTCGGTCTCTCTCTCGCCGGTGCCCCGCTCGGTCTCTCTCTCTCGCCGGTGCCCCGCTCGGTCTCTCTCTCTCGCCGGTACCGCGCTCGGTCTCTCTCTCTCGCCGGTACCGCGCTCGGTCTCTCTCTCTCTCGCCGGTACCCCGCTCGGTCTCTCTCCACTGCACCTCAAGAGCCCATTACTCGCATCCTTTTATTATGTTACAGCAAATTAATAAATGGGCAAAGCACTGGAAAAAGCAGATATGAAAATGTATACTTTGCATTATTAAAAAGGCACCTACTCCAAAGGTTACATGGCTATTGTGGTTCTGTGCAATCCGTGAAATGTAATTAAGGAGAGGCGGAGTGGTGCCTGGCGAAGCCACGGCCTGCTCTACCTCCTTCGATGTGCGTGTTCTTCTCCCGTGCATTTCCCTCCTCAAACGTATTCTCTCTGAACTAATTTTGCATGACATATTGCGTTTCTGCATCAGCTATCATGAGGCTACCAGCGGATTAAACAGCGGTTTGATATACAGTCAAAAGCGAGGATTACATTTCAGATGTGGAGATGGCTCATGCCCCATCGTGATTTATTAATTCCACCAAAACAAAACTCACAGCATCGCTTCCAATTACAATTGTCTGAGGGTTTCATGCAAGTAAATGGAGGATGGAAGAGTTATAGGGATGGGAAGGAAAATGGAATATTTGGAAGATGGATACCTGGATGGCTTTGAAGCTACAGGTAGATGTGATAGTGATGTGTCTCTGGATAAAGTGTGCTCAGAGTTGATTCAAGTCTTGGAAGCAGAAGTGGTTAAAGCAAGATGGATTTTAATATTCGGTGTACTGCTACCAGTGAAAAACATCTCACGAAATAAGAATGTTTGGAAAGTACTTACCCAAAAAGAAAGTATTAAGTGTAAGCAGGGATTGTTCAGATAGGGGATGGTCAGATAATAAAAAAAAATTAATTAGTCTATAGACTGCATCTTACGTATGGATGGACGGATGGATGGACGAACAGGCGGACGGACAGTATCGCCAAAATACCAGTCCTACCCAAACTACAATGAAATCAGTGGAATACCTCATGAAATGTCTTTTCCTCAGTGACTCATAAAAAAATCAAAAGCTCATCAAAAACTATTTGCCATTGTCAACCCAACAATATGAATGGGTGTCATGTGTGACTGATGTAACTAAATACAATAACAATGATAATAATTCATCTTCTACAGGTTTCCTCTTTAGAATATAACTAAGTATTTTGAATTTAATGTACAAGCATAAAATGTACCATTAAAATGTTTTCGGTAAATCTGTATATATCCATATGAAATAGTCATCATGGTATCTATTTGCTTGAATAATTACACTGATCTACTGGTCACTGGTCAACAATTTTTCCTGCAAAAATCCAAATATGTTTTCTGAATGTATTTACCACCCATAATTATTTTGTTCCAGTATACTCAAATGTCATTATGTATAGTATGGAAAAGCAGTACAAAGGAGACTAGTCCTACTGCTGGACACTGAAGAGGGATGTTCCTGAGGCCAAACATAAACAAAACCCATATACTGTACATTTTAGAAGTAACAACAACCTTGTTTATAAATAATTAATCAATAATAAATGTAAAATTTTAACACATAAAAACTATATGTCATAGAACAATTATTCACAAATATAGATTCACAATTACCATAAGATGCACTCTAAGTTCCACATATTTTAGTTTGGGAAGCAAAAAAAATAAAAATAATAATTTCGTTGCAGTTTTGTTACATTTTGTTAATTTTTTTTGTTACAAGAAAATGCTCTGCCTATTTCTGATTATACTGTAATGGTTTTCTTTGCTGTTGGGCATAATGAAGGTCTGAATATAGAAGTTACAAGCAATCGCTGTCATTAGGTTTTCCTCACGTACATACAGTTATTTAAGGCATGTTTGTGTGAGTCATACTGGAATGATCTGAAGTATGTGTAGCAGGCATGTTCAGTTACTGCTATTACAAACATAACTTTATATATAAAGTTCCTGTACATTAGACAGAATGATGGTTACAGAACTCCATGGTAATTTAAACAACTTAGAGAGAAAAGTGATACCAATCTGCCCAGTCAATTTTCCACCTCCATATAATTTACTGTCATTTTATCTGAATTGATTTCTTTTTCTGCATCATTAACTTTAATCAAACACACAAAGGCTTTACACAACTTCTACAGGGTTCATCATTTCAAGATTGCTCAGAAATCAACTACACCTAGCTACGTGACAAAATAACACTTTCTTGCAGGCTAACGCACACAGTACTTTCAACTGCTTACACAACTGCACACACTTTCTTGATACTATGTTCCTATTGGTACAAAAGCCAGTAATAATGAAAATCAACTGGGCCAAAAGTTGAGCAGAAAGAGAAATGATTAAGGAATCTTATTAAAAGCAACCTTGTAAAAGGGGGGAGCCCATGATGGAGAACACATTACAAAGACCTGATCCTTTTCAAAATGACACTGCTCTTTCATGAACATGAGCAAGGAGAGATAGAGAGAGTGGGAGAGAGAGAGAGAGAGAGAGAGAGAGAGAGAGAGAGAGAGAGAAAGGGAAAAAACCTGATTAGGCTGACAAGCACTGAGTGATACTGCAAACCTGTTAATAACATGAAAATTAGAAGGGGCTCATGCAAAGAAAAGAGATTAATTTAGCTGGAGTCCATCTTCGCGGCAAATTGCGAAGTTGTGAATATGTTCGCAGATAATGAGCCTTCCTACTTGTCAGCTCACTTGTCATTTTCTGTAATTAATGTTAAGGAAGACTCCTTCCTGATGGTTGGTATTACTCATGTACCGGGGAAAATTTCTTCGGAGAAATAATTTACATTTATTATCATCAGTCTGTTTGTGTGGTTTATTTCACGGCGGAGTAATTTATTGCAGCACCGTTTCGAGCTCCTTGATTAGTCACTCGTCAGACTGAGATGTAATTTTTTTTCCCCCCCTTCAGATGTCTGGGCCAGGGAAAATTGAAAGCACGATGCCGTCACGAGTTCCTGGGTGGTAGTGGCACCTTTCTGCTACCCCACTGTGTGTGTCTTTTTAAAAACACACACATCTCTGCAGGATTTCAATCTGCTATGTTTATTAAGTGTAGAAACAGGAGAGACCAGAATCCCATCGAAGAGCAGAGAGTGTCACTCTATTGGTTTTCTCACATCCTACTTTCTGTCTTTCTGTCCCTGTCGGTATTTCTCTTTGGTATTCCTACATTCTTAACCAATTTCTTAGACAATAACATTGGACATTCATACATGTAATGTTCATGCATACAGACTTCTTTTCTGGAATAATGTTATTTGTCTCATTGGTTCTTGTTAATTTAGGTCATTTTCATAACAAACGTTATGATTATGACTGTACTGCATAATCTACTCTTGTAGTAGTTTTCATTCATAATGAATCAAAGATTTTGAAAAACTACGATTCCCTGATTGATCATCAGTATAAAGTACAATATTCATCATACAGTTCTGGAGGTGATTGGCTGCTGGTAATATGATCAGCAATAAAAATAACAACTCTCAGTGTTGGTCTTAACTTTGATCTATTAGTTCAGAAAACACTATTTCTTCTAACACATTTTACATTGATTTTATTAATAATATTATAGATAGTAAGTCCCTTTTCAGCCTTGCAGTTACTAGTGTATATAACTGTACATGACATCATAGAGGTTTTACAGTGAGGAAAAATCTTCTCAAAGTCCATGACAGCAAAAGAAAGTTTTTTCAAACCGATCGTGCTCAAATCGCAATGCAGTTTGCAAGAAACAAAAACAGACATATTCAAACAAATAGAAAAATGTTTTTTTTTTAATCAGTTTTGTTGGGATTAGGTGAAACTAACTCTTAACACATTCTCCTGTTTCTTCTCTCCATTTCATGTCTAGCATTAACAGATCATTTGTAAAGCGGAGATATTTCAATCCTCCTATGTTTTTTTTACACAGCAGCAGAAACACAATGAGGACCTCTGCCGTGCCACAGCCATAACTCAAGTAATATTCATCCGAGACATATATTCAAATCAGCCTCGGCGTTGGCTCTCTGCTCGGCTTTAGCTCTGTGTTGAGAAATTTATAAGCCTACTTCTTAAATGCATTATTCATCAGCATGTGTAAATAATGCATGCTTGGTTCCATAGTAAATTAACCCTTTACCTTACCCTGGCTACCGAAGTCATTGTTTTGAAAGGCAATTATGTCATTTAATTAATGCTGTAATTAATACTGTAATTAGCTTAAATACTCAGCAACCCAGTGCCACTGCTAAGCTGTCTTAATTAAACAGATTGAAAGGTTTTATGACTCCTGGTGTTTTTTGTTTGTTTGTTTGTTTGTTTTTTTGCACAGTCAGTTTGCTTTGTTGTAGTAGAGCTATACTGCAACACTTTCAAATACAGAGTATGAAGATGAACCTGAGACAGACTGTTGCCTGTATTCTCTCTCTCCCTCTTTCTCTCTCTCTCTGCCCGTCTATCTGCCTGTCTAACAGTTTTTGTGTCATTTTGTAAATTTGTAGCTACTCGTTTTAATATCCAAGCAGAGAATCATGCTGTAATAACAATAAGCTGATTCATCAAAACAAGCTTCATTAAAACCATATTTAAATGAGACAATTACAGTTTACTGATTGGTGAAAGCTCTTAAATTGCACTCTAATGATATTTCGGAAAATGACTCTTGTTTAAAAAAAAGAAAAGAAAGAAAAATAATAAATAAAATAGCAAATTAAAACAGCACAGCAATAGCAGAACACCTCTGAATAAATTTTAAAGACTAGATTTAGGCTAGAGTGTGAGGGAGGAAAGAGAACAGCTATTCCAGGAGTGGAGGGTTTTTAACCATGTACTACCTGACAGTGATAGAAAGTGTTTTCACCAAACTAGAAAAACAGTTGGGAGCCGATGAAACACTGGCATGGTCATTGAATACTTGAGGAGAAATCATGCCCACCAGTGCCCTGACTGCTCTAGTGCACTCCTACTGAGAGACTTTAATACAGAAGCACCCTAACTCAGCTAGTGTGTTTCTACTGAAGGTCTATAATCCAGTAGAACCCTAACTCAACTAGTGCACTCCTACTGAGGGACTATAACCCAGAAGCACCCTAACTCATCTAGTGTGCTTCTACTGAGGGACTGTAATCCAGAAGCACCCTGACTCAACTAGTGTGTTTCTATTGAGGGACTTTAATCCAGAAGCTCCCTCACACTCCTACTGAGGGTCTGTGCTCCAGAAGAATGGGCTTGTCCCTACTGAGCTGACATTGTGCATTTCAGAGAACAGAAGAGTTACATTTATTTGGCAGATTTTGTTAGCACTGATAAAAGATCATTAGTTATTTGTTATATTTTTTTGAACAGCCTTTATTTAGGGCCATGCTCCCTTTTGGGAAACCCAGGACAGTGGTAGAGATGCTCCTCCTCATGTATGTCTGAAGAAAGATTTTCCTTTGTGCATTGATTCTCTGGGTCTCTCATCCTGTCTCCACTGTTGACACAATGCACAGCCCTCCATGAGTGGGTTAACAGTATTTGGTTTGCAGTGATTTTATCAATGTCGTTAGAACATTCATTGAACTAAGTGAGAAATCCATCAACTGGTGACAGCATCCTCTAGACTAATGGCTGTTAGGTGATAATAATTTTTAATCCAATTTTTATTTCACTTAATTTCATCTTCTCTTAACAAAGGTCCCATGTCAGAGAAAGAGAGAGAGGGTAACAAAAATTTCAATATAGCAGAGATATTTATTTTGATGGTTCCACCTCCTCTGTTATATATGAACTTACCTGCAGATACAAGGAGAAAACAAAAGATTCAGATTCCAATATTTTCTATTATTTCTCTGGAAATGCACATTGCACAGTGCTTACTATTATTTAAATCATTTTGTTTTTTTGTAAGACATCTGTATCTAGGTGTTTTGACATTAATCTGTAAGATTAATTAGGGCGCAGTTGATAAAGCGCAGTATGAACAGTCGCAGACAACTGGGCTTGGACCTCATTTTCTCAAAAATATTTATTTTTATGCTGCTTCTTTGAGATGTTTTTAGTAACTTTCCTTAATCATTCCAGTGTGCTATCAAACGTGTAGCAAGAATATATCCTGTGATGCAGAAAATGAAAAATATCAATAGCACCTTTGATAGCTGTAGGCAGGTTCTCCTACCATGTATAGTCAGATGAGTGATCAGATTAATCCAGTGTCATAGACTATAGAATATCACTGAATGCATATTGAATTCATGTTGGGGCACATGTTGATTTTACAAGTCAAACTCAACAGTGGTCTCTTGCTCTATAATTATTTTTAGGGTTTGGTGCTGTTATGGCTGCAAACTAATTTTACACTTGCCTTCAGAAATCTCCCCCTCACTATTCTTACACCTCATATCTCCTGAAACAATCTATTGCCTGGCTGAAATTGCCTGAAACATAACGAAACAAATGGAACGGAAATTCATTTCGCGCAACAGGATTATCGGCCCCCGTGCCTCTTATCTCCCAGCGCCTGTTTATATGATAAAAAAAAAAGAGGGAAGAAAGATAATTTCACAATTAATGGCAAAAGATCCTGGACTCTCACTCCACAGTCATTAGATGAGATGTCTGGGGGAAATACTCCTCCATATTTCTTAACCTCAGGTTTCAATTGTCTTGACCTCAGCTGTATTAATGGAAGGGCTAATAGCCAGCAAGAATCCTTTAATTTATGCCAGGGTGAATTAAGCAAAGGTAATGGATTTTGCCTCTCACAAAAAAAAAAAAAGAAAAAAAAAAAAGGCCAGACCCAAGCTTTCTCCATGCTGCTTATCGAGGAAATCTAATTATCATATTATCTCTGTGAGTGGCTCTTTTGAAGCCATTTTTCACATTATCTTAGGAGAATAGTTTTGACATTCCTAACATGAGGCTGAGTTTATTGTGGCTTTATAGAACATTCTGGAACAAAGGAGGATAATGATTTTCAGACTTTGAATGAAAGGATTGGCACTTGTTATTACTGGGGATCATGAAGTCAAATAATCAGAATGGCAAAGATCATAACATAAATTCTGATGGGATCTTGTAATTAGAGCTCACGGTTTTGTGTAAGAAAGTAAAACCTACTGTATATTCCTACTGTGATGAAAAGCTTTTGAAACTGTTCATATTTAGACATGAAGAAAGTGTAAGAGGTGCCCTTACAACCCTTTATACACATATATACACACATTCTCCCTCTCTCTCACCACGGAAGCTTCATGCTGTGAACTCACTTTATTACTACAGAAGTGTTCAGAAAAACAAGTTAACAGCAAAAGACAGCAGCTATTGCAAGAGATGAAGGAAGAGAGGATGACAATAATGTACAATAATCCATTCCAATTTAACAGCTTCTTTCCAGTTCTTTCCTTTTTTCTGGTGCAGGTAGCAGCGCAAGCTCTGCGGGTGACAGTGTAATGAGAAATATGATAATTCCGAAGCGCATTAATTTCATGTCCTGTGGGTTTTGCAAGATCACTTATTATTCTCAACAAATTAAATCACTGCTTTTACCCAGCATCACCCTGTGTATCCAAAGATCCCTTTACACTCTGCCATAAAATTAACACTGTATGTACCCATTTTCTATGTTTAAATATAATAAGTTTAGCAATGGGTATCAGTGTAGAAGAAAAATGACCATTACCTAGTGCATCTAAACATATGGCCCATCATCAGCATGGTAAGATGTCTGCCTACATGCTGGTGTGTATTAGCCTGCACTGGCAACCATTATTTTTCATTGCTAATCAATCCTTCCATGTTCATGATGACACCCTCTCTTGTTTTTGTTTGGGGAGGGGATGACGTCTCCTCCCAGCTGGAGGGAGCACATTTCCCCCCTTTAGTGGTCATTGCAACACAGGCATGGGTTGGTGTCATAAGTGAACTTGAGGTCCCCCTCTGTCAAACTGTAGCGTAAGCCTGGCAGTTATTTGGGCTTTGTTTGTAATCTTTCTGGGCGCTTTGTCGGAAGGGGTGGTGGTGGGGATGATGGGGTGGGGGGGGCAGCACTGATATTAGCGTGAGTGCACAAAAGCCCCTCGAGTGGTGTCATGCACAATTAATGTCCCTAGGTAGCAACTCCATTAGCTGTATGAACTTGGGCCACAGCAGGGAATACTAATGGCTGAGGTGCCGGGGGGCATTAGAAGAGAAAGTGAACCCCGTACCCCCCACCCTATAACCCCACCCCCCACCCCACCCACTCAGCATGCTCCCCAACCAAGCCACCCAATTCACTTTACCCTTCAACCTGCCAAGCTCACACTCCTCCACCTCACTCAGAGCATCTCAGCCAACCATCCACCCTCAGGCAGGCGCATATACTCCAAGCACCTCCTTCACATTCCAAACCCCTCTTTCACCCTACAAGCACCTCCCTCACACTACAAGCCCCTCCTTCAACCTATAAACCCCTCCCTGGCAGTCATAGCTCCTCCCTCACCATCTAAGCACCTTCCTCACACTGCAAGCAGCTGCAGAGAGAAGCAGTGGCTGCCCAGCACGGGAGCGCCAGAGGAGACATTTTAACGGATTAGCTCCTGCCCAGTGAAAATAAGAGGCATGCATGCGTACAGATGTGCGATCACACACACACACACAAACACACACATGCACTTGTCTTGGCTTTATACTGTTAATAATACATTTTAATGATCCATTTACTCCCATACAACAAAATCTCCGTGTCTCATTTGTCTCCATGTGTCATAAAGGACAGGGACTACCATCAGTGTGATCTGTGTCAGTTTCTGTTTTGCTACCTTTCTTCAAATCCCACTTGGTCACATGACCTTGGACACTGATAATCGCTGCACTGACCTTGCCTATGTTGCCATGTCCACCGGTTGAGCTGAACTAACAGGCTGCCTGCTGATCTCACCCCCAGGGCTCTCTCTCTCTCCCACACACACACACACACACACCTACACATACACACCACACACACACACACACACACACGCACACACACTCCCCCTTAACCTCCTGTCCGTTGTAGCATGGCTGACTTTAGGGAGCCTCCCAGCAACCATGCCTTATAGCACAGCTCAATAAAATTAGGCCGCCTACAGACTTACATGTCAATTACCTGTCACATAGTCCACGAAGCAAAGAAAAACCACAAAGTGGAGGGAGACGGAGTGATAAGTTGCCATGGCGAGCCCAGAGAGGGAGGAAGTCGTGCCACCTACGGAGGGAGGAGACATCAAGCACAGCTCGGCCTGATCCGCGCGGAGCTGAAGGAGCCGCTAGGCCGCTCCCGCGCAAATCCGACCTTTAGCGCATTAGCAATTACGCATTATAAACAGATCTGGGCTGGCTTTGTTTCTGCAGCTCGCTCCATCACACCACAACATCATCAGTCAACCTGAAGTCCACGCTGAAGACGTCTAGCCAATTAACGCGTGGACTCCCACCTTATGGAGCCGTAGACCTTTTGATATGTTTGCCTGACAGCGTTCAAGTCTGGCCCCCCTGCCAGCCAGGAGAAGTGGCACATGAGAGCAGTCGAGCCTGTTTTCAGTCGAGTCATCCTGTCACAACTCACTGTTTGTCCAGGAATAAGACTGAGGGCCTTTTTTGGCTAAACACTCCCATACTGTGTGATACTTAGAGACGTAAGGAAGATATACATTCAGTATAAATACACAAGAATAAAGCTGTATTTTTCTCAGTGTCTTGGAAGTACTAACCAAGGCAAGCATGAAGATGTGGAGCTCTTCATGGATTTGAGGAAGAAGTCATGGCTTTGTGCCAGCAGTCCCTCCCACACCGAGAAGGTGTGAAATAAGGTTAAATCTTTAGTGGAGGAATGCAACACTACCTGATCATTGTAGCATATGGTGAGCTGCATACACAGTTCCACTCAGCCAAGACCTCAGTGAGGGAGCAGCAAGGTGTGGCTGTGGAGGATGCAAAAGGAGGCTGTGGAGGAGCTGAGGAGAGGCTGTAGGGAGGTCGAGGAGCTATAGCACTTTTGCAGGAGAGTTATAGCTGTGGGTGGAATTAGATGTGCTTAGGGGGCCTCCGGGCAGCAAGAAATAAAAGAAATAAAAGACTGCTTTCAATGGAGTGTAGAATTCATATCCCTAAGTCACATCCAATAAATAAATCGTTGACAATTTCCTCGGTAAACACTGGTCACACTTTGTTTCCATTGTCTGCGCAGTTTGTGTGCCAGTCTGGTAATATGTCTTGTGAGGAGACTATGTATACAGTGTCATGTTTGTCCTCTTGTTTATTGTTTAAGTAGTGAATTATTTTAACTTGGGCATACATTTTTAATAACATTTTCCTAATGTGGCACTATATCTCGCTGATACTCATTGTGGTCGTGGTGGTGGTTATTTGAATGTGTAAATGCATTGTACTAGACGTGATTGAAAAGCACGACTTGGCTGCTGGACGGGAAACAAACAAACAAACAAGAAAATCATAAATAATCATGAATGGATGGAAATGTAGACGAAATGATAGATAGATAGATAGATAGATAGATAGATAGATTCATATATAAGAACCTTATCTACATGTCTAAATATAAGGATTACTGAGTTCAAGTCATCTGCCCTGGGTCGTCCTCTAGGTATGTCAGCTTATCAAAATGTAAATCCTTTCCTTTGAAAAATACTACTAAATCTACAGGCAGATATTACAAAAATCTCAAATCGGTCCCCTTCATCACATCTCCGCTGCGAAAGCAAACAGCATTAAGGGCATGTCAGGGGAAATTATGTCAGAGTCTCAAGTACGACGCCCACTTTTCTTTGGACTGGGACCCCTTGCAGCACAGATGGCACTCGGGCAAACAGTATTGTTCCCAGGGTTTGATGACTTGGACAGTTTCTATTAGATCCCGAAATGTGAGCTTAATGGGGAAGGTTTGCCAAAAAGCCCTTCATTTAAAAACTACTGCACAGGGAAATAACCTCCCATGTTTCGGAGAGGCCTTGTCAGCTAGTTTCATTGGAGATGGCCAAGGATATTGCAGACGGTCAGGCTATTGCATTACACATCTGCTTGGGCCCTTTATAGAGCAGATAGTGTTACGCTCCTGAGATGTTTGATTTTATTACCCTCCAATGAAGGAGCCAAACAAGTGTTCCTATTGATTTGCACATTAAATATATTAGTAATAAAACAACATCCTGCAGCTAAGCAATTGTAAAATCAATAGTAATTGGTACCAAAATATTATGAGTGCTTGATCTGCAGTCTTATTGTCTTTCTATATAACTAACCACTAAGATGTTGGAGATGTTTGCACAATAAATGTGATAAATATTGATAGGTCTGTCAAGGAAATGGATGGGTGTAATTCTGATGGCTGCCAATTGTGTGCTCTTGGTGAAAATTTGAGTAGCGTTCAGTTGGTATTCCGCATAAGTACAGCACTGTTAATCGAAACTGTGTGAGCAATAGTTCTCAATGTACTGAGGGGCGGGAGTGGTACCCACAGAAAAAAACTAAATGTCATTGCCGCTTACTTTCAAGCACAGGGGAGGAGGAAAAAGGGAAACTAACACCTTCCACCCCGATTCTTTCCAGTGTGATAGAAAAGGGTCCAGGAATAATGACTGAGCTGTGGATGTGGTTGTAAGCAAAGGAGAGAGGGTGCTTGTTATCTCTGATAATGAAAAAGCATCGTGTCCCAAACTGTTATGATTGGACTGTTGAGGATAATTGTGTGGTTAGGCTCTCCATCTGTTCTACTCCAGAGCGTTTTAGTGTGAGGAAGAGCCTGAAGCCGGCCAAGCTTCACATGAGTACGTGCTCAATATCCTTCCGTCAGGGCCTCACAAGTACCTGTTCCCTCATAATCACAAATCACTTTATAGCACAATGCACATCACTGGCCCACATCCATCTGTAATACATTAGCTGGCATAATCATAGGGTATTATTTTGTAATGACCTCAGCTGCCGAGCACATAATATAAACTTTCAGCGAGAGCAAGTGCAAGGAGTGTGAATCGACATGATGAATCACATGTTGCTTTGCATGATAACAAGATGCCTGAGTTTTTACAGTTACCGTTCCCCCTTTGAGTTCAGTTCAGTTCAAGCTTGTCTTTATTGGCAGTAATTGCTTACTGTGGGTAAGAAATGCTCTCTGGTCCATGTCGTATGTGCTGATATGTCATAAGCCTTTGACTTAGAAGATAATGCTATGGTAATACAACATTTATGAAGCACAGACCTTTGTCCCCATCTTCTTACCTGGTTGCATAGATAGCTGACAGGCTAAAAACAAAAGGTCTGCAGGAAATGAGTCCTTCAGCCCCTGGAGACATCAGGAGTCCTATATAGTTGGCTTCTCCTGCGTGAATGTGCACTTTGGACACACGGTATGCTAATGACATCACTCTGTGTGTTTTCTGATATTGCATATGATAATAAAACTCAGCAAGATTGCAGAAATGGGCTGAAAGAAATAGCAATGCTTCTCAGAGGGAAGAACGTAGCGCCTGCCACCTCCTTTAAGTCAGACTGATTTGCAATTCAGAAGTGTGGTTAATTCAGAAGTGTGGTTAATTCAGAAGTGTGGTTAATTCAGAAGTGTGGTTAATTCCCTGAGAAGGGTAGGAATACTGTTGCATTTATACCTTCTCTTATCACTTAATCCATATGCAATTGAATAACATCTTTCTTGTATACAGTAATATGTACAGATTTTTGGTGAGATCACACAGTACATGTTTTACCTAGTGGTGTCAAATATCAAATATTCTATGACTTAGAAAATATCAGCAATTAATAATATAGTAGCCAAGCTGGGGGGAAAAAAACTTTCAAAATGCCTCTACTATAGGAATGCAGGAATACAGGAATAAGCTTTCTCAGGAAAACATACCATCTATTCCTCCGCTCACACCTTGTTTGGAATCTACAACTGTGCCATTTCGCAAGGAGAAGCAGAAACTGTCATTAGGAGTTCAATAATGGCCAATCATTGTTCGTGGTACAAACAAGCAGATCTACTGTTCCTCCCTCACTGCAGTCAGGATGACTGTGTGTCAGACACTTAATGGATGTTCCTCCCGAAAAAAGAGTTCTGGCACTTTGGAAATAAAAGGAACTCATTTTTAGTACTGGAGGAACCAGACACCTGAACTCTTGCTCTAGCCATGAGACTTTTTCACAATGAACTGTGGGAATATTTATATTATCCTTGTATCCTCCTGCTCAGTGCTAAATTTGCATCAGTTATTTTAAGTGATTTAGATATAAAATTCTACATTAATTACTTGGAAATAATAAGAAATAATAAGAAAACTTACTATATACAATAAATAATGACTATATTAAATGCAGTGCTAATAAAGCACGGGAAATAGTTTTCAAATAATCTCTTTGTGTCTATGCCTATATCTGCCTCTCTCTCACTCTCTTCACAATAAAAGTCAGCCATTGTTGCTGGGAGTGGATCCTCTGCAGGGTGCCCTGGGGGTACAACAGGAGTGAGCACTCTGCCATCCTGGAGGCCTGGAGTGCTTTATAACCCTGCTCACAGAGGAGCAGCCGCCACCAGCTCCAGTCATTAGGAAGCAGGGGCAGGTTTGAAAGCTAAACATGGGAGAAGGCCTGCAGCCGCGGCCCAGCCCGTCACACCTGCTGCCCCACTCCTGGAGCTCGTGGAGGGAGTGTGGGCATGAACGATGAGCCCCCTAACCCAAACTCCAGGGACAGCATGGCCAGCCTTGGCCGGCGTGTCATTTAAATAATGCAGAGCTGAGGTAAGGAAAAGGGCAAAACAAGCAAAGTTCTCAAATGACACACATACACACACACACAATAACATACAAATACACAAAGTTTAAACAGGTATAAAATTTCAGATAGCAAGTTTTACCTTAGTAATTACTTGAATCTATAACTTGCTGTGTCTGTAGTTCTTGCTGTGTCTGCAGTCCAAAATTAAATACTTTATGCATACTTTACTTTATATGCATGTTTATTTACCTGTAAAGCCAGTAAAGATCTGACCAATACTGCACTTCACTGCACTTAACTTTTTCTGAATGGAAAAGTGAAAAAGTATGTGAGATCAAACTTCAGAATAAAAGTCTTTGAAATTTCACCATGTACTACCACAACTTCAGTTCTCCACTGTACCTAAAACAGACACTGCAGAGGGAAAATGTTATTTATGTTTCTTTAACTCCAGTTACACGACTGGAATAGTTTCTCAAATATGATTTATGCTACAGTCAAACAATAAAAGTATGTAGTTTATAGTTTGCTAGTATGTTGACCAGTTATTCAGCATGTTTCTTGAGAATTCACAACAAGGACTACATGGTCTACATGGTCTGTTGTGGTCGTCTCTTCTTGGTGTCACCCAAAGAGATCATGTACTTAAATCCAGATCCACAAAGGCACCAGGGGGTCCTGCTGTGTGAACTGACGTGGAGGTACATGAGAGGCAGCATTTACTCAAGTGTCTAGTCGTATCGGAAACAAGTCCTCTTGTTATTTGCACCCCATTTGCCACTGTTGATCAGGACAAATACGTCCACGGTGGGAGCGGGACAAAATTTTGATAGATGTCAGTGGTGGGTGCTGCTGGATTTGCTGGTGACACTGCATGGCTGACATTTACTTACAGGCGGCGATCTCCGCCAAGGCTCCAGTCTTATGTAAATAGCACACCTGTCTGCTCACGGATACGCAGGGCTTATGCAGAAAGCCGCTTTTCATTGGAAATAGCGGCACACAGTTTTGTACCATCTGCGGTATTATGTGTTCAGCTGAGGAAGGAAGCGACTTTGAATATGAATATGGGTGCTGAGTGACAAACATCCCAGGCTTTTTCCATTTGATATGAAATCCAGATAGGGGCCAGACATTGTTTATTCATTTATTCACAGTCCCGTCATAAAATATCTGCTTAAGAGCAGGTCCGGTTAAGGAAAGTGGCAATGGATAAATATAAAGCTCATAGGTTTATTGTTCATTCAGATTTCCTTTACATTGTTTTCCCTTTGGTTATGAGATGGCATTTAAATCAAAGTGTACAGGCATATTAACATTGCCATTTCCTGGGAGTATTTCCATCATTTGACAGCCTAGCAATGTTTTGTTTTGACTCCTGTCACAATGTCACTGTCTGTTGCCTTAAAGTCTGTATACAGGAAAACACAATAAAAAACGTGGTGTGGTTTGTCACACATACACACACTCTGTTCCTGTTATTTCCCAGTAACTTCTAGGTAATCAAGTCACATCGGACGGTCTCACCAAGTGGAATCCGGACCTAAACAGTCTTCCTTTTTTCTCCACTCTCTTTTACTCTCCACACCTCCTTTTTTTTTCTAAAGGAATGGTGAAAAATGAGAAGGGACAAGGCTGGAAAGAAGGAGGTGATGGATGGCGGGACCATCCATTTCTGAAAGCACAGTCTTCTCAGGCAAGCCAGGCAGTGAAATTTACATTATTAATCTCGTGTAATAATCTATGGCCATGCTGAGGGAGAAAGAGAGAAGGGGGGGGGGGGGGGGGGCGTGGGCACGAAACGGCAAAAAAACACAGGTGGAAGCTGTTAAACAACAAAAAAAAAAACATGCCCACGTTTTAATTGCAAATAGGTGAAAATTCC
>JAOYMR010000015.1:6632224-6670884 GCA_025802075.1 Tenebrosternarchus preto
CCCCCCCCCCCCCCCCCCCCCCCCCCCCCCCCCCCCCCCGCCCCCGGGCCCCCCCCCCCCAGGGGGAGCAGATGCTGACATTCTATCACAGCAGACACATATCGACTGGCGGTCTGAAACTAGTCAGTCACTCATCAGAGCTGGCCAGCCTGATTGAGTTGCCAGGACCGTGTAAATGAGGCCTCTATCCAGCAAGGGTCGAAATGAACTCCAATCTTTTTCAGCCCTCGTTCTTTGGCAGGAGAAGAGAGAGAGGGAGAGAGAGAGAGAGAGAGAGAGAGAGAGAGAGAGAGAGAGAGAGAGAGAGAGAGAGAAAGAGATTTAAAACTCTAGAGAACCCCAAATAGGTTTATTGAAGGGAAAAGAGAAAGAAGGAGAGAATTAGACGAAAAGTTTTACAATAATGAGTAGCCTAAGCCTTAAATGTTCATGCCACCTTTGTGAAGAGTGGTGTGTAGAGTTTTCTAGTAGGTATTCAAGGCTGAATTAGGAAAATGTCCAAAATAGGATTTCAATATTCTCAAAAAGCTTCAGTATTCTCAGAAATTACACGATGGCTCAATAACTAATATGGTTTAGCTTCTTTATTTGATTCTGTAAGATTTATGTTTTAATAAATATCGGTTGAGAGAGATGGGAGAATTATGCTGGTCATCTGTGACATGAAACATACCTTCTTATCAGCGCCGCTTCACACCTCGTTTATTGTGGACGAGACGAGGCCAATTTTTGACTTCATTTAATTAATTACTGATATCCTGTTCTCGCAGGAGAGCAGAGTGTACGTCAGTCAGAAGAGTCAGTTGAGAAGAACCGTGCATGCTCACGTTTGACCCTGACTCTTCTCTCCTGCTCTTCCTCTCTTTCTTTCACTCATTTGTCTCTCTCTCATTCTCTATCCCTGTCTTTCTGTCCCTCTCTCACACTCTCACACTCGCATTCTAATGTACCTCAGCCTTGTGGTGCCTGATTTTGTCTTTTTTTTTTTTTAAATATTGTTAATTGACTTAAAGGCTCATCAGGCGCTTCGTCTTCATTACCGTAATGAAAAGGCCCTACTGTTTGTCTTTTCCTAACAGATTGTGGTGCTGTCATAATCGAATCAGTTATTCCCAGTCTGTGAAGAGCAGGCTCCTCTCTGGCATGTAGCACAGCAAAGTGAAGAACCACTTACATATTCAAGCGTTGCTGCTTGAGGTGTGTCAGAACGTGTGTGCTGTAACGTGTTCTTGTGACAGAAAGTGTGTGCACAACCGTGTGTGTGTGTGGGTGGGTGTGTTTGTGTGTATGACTAATAGTGGCAGTTCTTGCCATTTTTTCCAAGTGTGCAGGGGGTAAAGAATTAGGATAAACACACAGACTCCAGGGCATGTGAGGGGTTTCCACTGGAGTGGCCTGCAGGGTGAGCTAACAGTGCTCTAATGGGAACAGTAGGGAGTTGATGTGGGGGGGTGAGAGGGGCCTTCAAGGGGCTGAAAGTCAGGAAAGCTGGGGGAAAAGGCAGGTTTACCAGGCTCTTTTTTTAAGAGCCACTGACTGAACTATAAATCAGCTCAGCTTGTGAAATGTCCATGACATTGGCCTTCACCCCTGGGCCCTATAGAAATCAGAGCGGCAGTAAAACTAAAGTACTGTACATGTTCACTCTGTCTGCCATAATGTCACAACACACACACACCCAAACACACACCCAAACACACGCTCGCATGATCCCATACACACACACACACACACACACACACACACACACATTCTGTTGCCATGGCACTACTCTGCTGTTTTCTGTTTCAAGAAATCACAGGAATCCAGGACCAGTTATAGATTAACACACTACATATAAATGTAGCATTACACACATACATCTTATTTTAGTGCTATTAACTGTTATAACCACTCCTTCAATCCCGCTGAATGTCACTGCTAACAAACTAATGACCAGCCTCAGACTTATACTGCATATTACTGTCTAATTTGTTTGTATGTTTGTGTTTATGTCCATGCAGGGGTATCCAAGTGCATATTTATCTGGACATCTGCATATTTAGCTCAACTTAGCAACAGAATTAACACAGAAGAGACAAAGTGATCTTGACAAGGCAGTCTTGATTAAGAAATGTGGGCAGGGTGAGGGGGGGGGTACCTGCTCAGAAACATCTGACTCCTGTCTTCCTGTCTGCAGGTGTCCAGCAGCAGGATACCCATTCAAAATCTGCTTCACATCCACACAGAATGGCACAATAACAGCACTTCTTTGGGGATGGTCCTGGTGTATGAGCTGATCTTCTGGTGTATGAGCTGATCCATGTAGAACTTTAGAACCGTGTCATAGAATAACACAATAGAACCTTATAACCATGTTATAGAATGGTGCATGACTTCATACTGGTAGAACCATGTCATAGTTTGCTGTATATTACCTGATCCTGGTAGAACTTTATAACCCTGTCATAGTTGGTATATGACCTCATCCTCACACTTTATACTATGCCTCAGTATGATGTATAACTCATAATGTTAAGTAATGATTTTTTTTAGTTCATTTTTTAAACATAACATACATAATGCTATACGTCTAACACAGCTCCCTAACATTCAGTGCAGGTATAATGTCTTTAGGCTATTTCGAAGCACACTGCTGTCTTTAAAACGTGAAAGCTGACACTGAATGTCTGAGTACTGGCCAGCTGGACTATTTGGCAGGAAATGCTCTTAACGTAAACTCCAAATGGTCCTCCTGTGGTGTATTATGTCTGTGGTGGACTTTACAGGAATGGTCCGTAAAGAGTGATGTGCCTGTTAAAATAAATCACGCTCCTATCTATATCCCCACCTTCTCTTTCTCTCTCATTTGCCTCCTTACACGCTGAAACAAGAGCAATTCGTTGAAGCTCATCAGATTTAGACTGCAGTAACCTCACAGGAGAAGTAGCCGAGTCATTTAAGACTGCAGTAACCTCACAGGAGAAGCAGCCGATTCATTTATGCTTTAGCTGCAGCTGTGTGTGGGTATTTTGCCCTTTTTCAGCTAAAGACACAATCTCACCAGTTCTACTGCTCACCTCTTCTCCTTATTTTATTTATTTTTTCCCTAACATGATGTCTGTCCACACCATCCGTCCTCCCCGGAGCCACAGATGAGTAGACATTCAATACATCACCGCACATACACACACACACACACACACACACACACACACACACACACACACACTCTCTCTCTCCTGAACACTCCCCTGAACCCTGATGCTTCTTTTTTTTTTTTTTTTTTTACCTTTTGGCCGAAGTCACTTAAGTAGAAGGATCGCGGTGGGAGACATAATGCGTTAAAGTAATAAGCCGATCCCGGGCAGGTCACGGCTCCCGGAGCTCTCCTGCCCAGGGCCCTGGGCTGCCTTTCCCAGTTAATAGCCTGCGGTCAGAACGGCAGAAGAGCCATAAAGCCTGGTGCACCGCAGCCTGTCCCAGTGTTTAGGTCCGGAGCTCACACCTCCGGGCTGTGTAACAGTGACAGTACTAACCCGCGTGCTAAACCCACTGTGGGTTTCTCACACCACACACCTGTAAATCACTTAGCGTTTATCGGATGCTGCTATGGCTCGCTCACTCCCCGGTCAACTACCATTCTGAATATTGACATAGCAAGCACCTCGGTTCATAATTACAGGATAGTTAAAGTCACTTTGTGCCACTTATAACTAATAAAAAAAAATATGCAATAAAAACGTCTGATTCTGCGCTGTATCGCTGCTGTTTTATCAGACTGAGACTCATTTTAATAAAAACAGCATTCTGCTAACTTACGCTATATTACATTTGAGATTATACACCAAGTTATACGCTGTCTATCTTCTTGTAGCCTAAAGAATGAGAGTTCTGACAAGCTGTGAGACAGAGAGAGAGAGAGAGAGACAGAGAGAGAGACAGAGAGAGAGAGAGAGTCAAGCTGAGATGATCAATATAGAAACAGCATTAAACTGAATTGATTGCTTACAGAATGACAGAAAGCCATATGTGAGCGTGAGCGTGGGTGCAGGGAAGGAGAGAGAGGCAGAGAGGGAAGCGGGTCCGTTAATGAGTGACAGCAAGGGGGCTAATGAGGCCATGTAGGGGGGGTGTTAGAGACGCGTGACGACGGAACAGTGGGGTGTAGCTAACGCTCCTCCATTTAAAATGATTACATGTGAACCGCTGTCATCCGGTATAAGCGGCCCTAGGATACAGAATTAAGTGGCAATGTTTATATTTCACGTTTTTGCTCATCATTTTATGGCCTTTCCCCCCCATTTTTGGGGCCCGTTGTGCCGATTCGTCGTGCAGCCAGCTCGCCTCGTTTCATTCTCCCTTCAGCTCTCGTTAGCGCTGTGCTAACAACTTAACTCAAATTAGTGTGTTTTGCCTCGCAAAACGCCTAAAATCCTGCTCAGTCCAGTACACATAAGCAGCATGGGAAGGGCAAAATGCCAAGCAAATCTAATCTGCTCTTCCCCATTTATATCTTTTTGATTTTAGCAAGAACCCAGAGATGTTCCCCTCTCCCACTCCTCCATTGCACGCACACACACACACACACACACACACGTCTCTTCATTGGCACTACAAGCAATATGCAGGGCCAAGCTTTCACCAGCATCACCAGAACAGGCAGCAGCAGTAATGGTTTCACAGTGTGAGGAGGTGAATTTAGCCCCATAAAACCTTTACTAATAGAGTTTACTCTGCTTCAAAGTCCCAAAACAATCCAATTGTGGGTGGCGTCAGTGACAGACTCCACAGCCAGGGCTGAATGAAGAGCTACAGTAATGGTTCTAATGCAGGCCGGTGCGGTCCAGTCCCTCCGGAGGGCTGTGGCTCTAATAACAGCCCTAATATTACAGAGCAGGCACTAGTGACACAGACCATTTAGATTAGCCACACACACATTCCCTTTCTTGGGTCTGAACCGAACGTTTAGGACCCAGAGTCGATTGTTTTCGTCAAGCTCGAGGCTGTAGAGAAAGGAGGTTTCCCAAACATTTTCTCCTAGATGACGAGTCAGATTACACAGATTGAGTCAAGATGCCTAAAATCTCAATGTGTCATTTTGAAACATCTGTCATATTTTGCGCACTTGATATGCTGTGGCAAGATATCTGCAGTATGACTGAACGCATTGTACCACTGCTGTCTGACTGACCTTACTTTTATTTACAGAGGTCTTAATTATTCGTCTTTATTGAACATGATCAGAGAGCACAAAAATGCCATTTTTTTGGATTAAGTGATGTTGTCAGGCACCAATATGTCCAGGCACTCCATCAGTCCATCTCCTCCTCTCCTCTCACGTGCAGTTACCATGCAGTCACCATACTTCATCACTACAACTCTGACATTGATCTGAAATAATCAAACCACAAGCTCTGCAATTGAACTTTACCAGCAGCCAATTGCTATGTCTCTCTCTGTTAGACAGGCATATGAATCAAAGGTCCTTAAGGGGGGAAAAAAAAAAAAATTCTGATCTCAGAACAGCTTTCCCCTTTCGCTCAGCCAAAACCATTATGAAACAAAAGGCAAATTACTGCATCGAGCATCAGTTTAAATCACTAAATGATATAATACAAACACCATCCTCAAGATATAGTGCAGTTCACTCAGAATTGCATGCCACTTTCTCCATTATCTGGTAAGTGACAGGGAAACAAATTTTTCTTGTTAGGGTTAGCTGAAGTAGGACACCTATAATGGGAGTTGCTTAGAGGAGGTAATAAAGTACATCTCTTTTTGTGTTGGAATGACAACCTACAATATGTAAATCGTTTTGCACCTTTCTCAAGGTTATGTGAGTTATGCAAAAATACTTCCTAATTTTATGCAGTAGTGTCATGACTTAAAGGTTATTCATCAATATGCTCTGTAGAAGGATTGTTGAAATTTGCTAATCAATCAGATAATCTCATATATACATATATTTATAAAATCCAAAATCCCACCTGAAAATAACAGCAGTACACGTCAGGTCAAGTGATAACAGCTCAGTTAGCAGGTCACATGTTTGAGCACAGTTTATACACAGCCATGTTTTTAATGATTAAATCTATTATGTTACATTGTAAATATCCATGTACTCGTACACTGTGATGCTTTGCATTGCTATCATGTAGTTTTGATAACCCAGTGTGGAGGAACAGGTCACCTGACAGCATTTAAATGTTACAAAATAGCATCTTGGCACTGTTCACAGATCCATGATCAATGATGATGAATTAATCTGTTCTTGAAAAAAATAAAGTTTTTTTCAGTTTGGCTGTGACATAAAGTGAGACAGGGAAAGAAGGAAGAGCAGCAGAGAGACCTGACAGAAACAGAATCAGTGAGGGAAGGGAAAGAATAACTGAATAACTGAACTCTCCTCTAAATTCATTAAGTTAATTATTTTGCGGCTTTAGTATGAAAAAGTGGAAAAACTGCTGAGTTTATGGTTAGCCTGCTGGGTTTTAAAGTGGACTGGAAAATGTGAATAAGAAGCTGGAGAATAAGAACATTTAAGATAACATCCATAGATTTTTTTTGACTAGAAAGACCATTTTATATTCGTTAGCAGATTACAGTTCTATTTCTAAGCAGAGGTCGAGTGAAGAGAGACCCATAGTCTCAGTAGGACAGCAATTTACCACTGAAATTCACAAGAAGAATTATAAGATTAATATTGAATTGACGTGGAAGTACGGTTGCACTCAGTAAAGAGAAAAAAATGTAGATAAACTACAGCGTGTGCTGGGAATCAAGCAGGTGATGACCAAGGCAAGAAACGTCATCTTAATAAGAGAGACGCTATATTGCAATGGAAGGTAAAAAATGTTTTAGTCTGGGGAATATAATTTTTATCTCTTATATCAGTGCATGATATCTGTAAAATATAGCATATATAATACATCCCCCTAAACATTTCACCTAAAAACCTAAATCACAGCTTCACAGTGGTTTATAATTTTTTTAAAATATTGGATGGGCACAGATATCGGTCGACATTCAAATGCAGCATATCAGTACTGAATCGGTACAGCATTAAGCATTAAGCAAGGAGTGCTAGTCTTACCCACAAAGGACCAGTGTGGTTGCCAGATTTCACTCCATTCAAGCACCTGATGCCAATCATTCTATCAGTTGGTCTTCGTCTTTAATCAGCTGATTCATTATATGAGGTGTGCTGCTGCTTGTTTGGAAGACCTGCATTGGTCTTTTGTGGTTAAATATACATCCTCACATCCTCACTGAAATATATTTTCACATTTATGTGACCAACAGTGAGACTAGTTTACAAAAAAAATGCATGCAACTTTGTTTACTTGTTTCTACATTAATAGCTTTCTCACAAATGTGCACAGCTTTTTCACAATTAAGGTGTATCTGCTTCCCTTTGCCTCCTTCCACACAAAACCATCCCCATCTTCACCAGAACGGCCATAATCACCTTCTCGACACCCACACACACATATATACACACACACACACACACACACACACTCTTTCCATGAGAGATATCCTTGAGCTTCACCTCCATCTCTTTGCTGGGTCAGGCAGCTGATGTCGCTGATAGTGAGCTATAGTTAAGGTCCAGATCTGCTATCTTGGCCTTGAATGATGGAGGAGAGCAGGCAGGGAGGTGTTTATTGTCACCCAGATGGTCCACAATGCACCTGGTTCACACAAGCCGCTCCCCCACCTCAGTATAATTCATGGGGTGGCACCATTGTGCGGGTGACTGATAAGGCCTTCACTTTGGACCACTCTGGTCACTTGTCTCAAGGAGACTCCAAAGAAACTTCACTCAGTACAAATGGTGGTAGAAAAGCGTTCACTCGCTGTTTCTCTTGCACTCCCTCAGGAGAGGGACGCTTACTGCTTAAACCTGCAGAAAGATCACAGGCTCAGTGAAGCCCATTTATAACCACTGCACTTGGGCCTTGCCATCTTGGTTTATCTTTTCAAATGGAGTGCTTGAGGATTGACTCCAGGTGCTGCTAATGCATGAGATGAGGTTAACTTTCCAGAGTGAAGTTGCCTTTTGAAACTATGGGTAGTGATCAATTTAAGCTGTGTGTTTATACAGCAACTAATTGTCACAGGTTCATTAATGTGCCTTAAACAACGCAGCACATATCCCAGTTCTGATGTTTTGTGGTGCTGGCTAGGTGCCTATGTTCCAATCTTCTGTGGTGTTTGATGGGTATCTCTGTTCTGATCTTCTGTGGTGTTTGATGGGTATCTCTGTTTTGATATTCTTTGGTGTTTGATGGGTATCTCTGTTCTGATCTGCTGTGGTGTTTAATGGGTATCTCTGTTTTGATATTCTTTGGTGTTTGATGGGTATCTCTGTTCTGATCTGTGGTGTCTGATGGGTATCTCTGTTTTGATCTTTTCCTCCACTTTAATTTTCAAGCCTATTCACCTCATTGATCCTCAGCTTGACCATTTTTGCTATTATGTCTATATTTTTCCATCTCAGTAAACGTCTAACAAAAACTTGACAAATAGACTGAGGAGTGTATTGAGTAAATAATGAAAAGATAAAATAGCCAATGCAGTGTGATGCACATGTCACTAGGAACTTACTCACACGGACACACAAACACAGTTCAGGAATGTTAACCTCAAATCTTAGAAATCTCTTTATTATACCTAACAAATACACTTTATTAGGTTTTGCATATATAATATATTGTTTATTGATTATTCTGTTACACAAAACATTAAGAGAATGCCAGGAATTTAGCAGAAGTAAGTATTTTGCCATGTATGCTGTTATCTGTAAAGAGGAGTGTGTGTGTGTGTGTGTGTGTGTGTGTGTGTGTATACACAAATTTGTTTACACCTTCGGAATTCTAAAAAATGCCCCCTAAAAAGTGGTATGTATACTGCCGGCTTGAAGTTAAATTTGTGTCTTTCCTGGTTCATTTTTAGCCATGTTGATGTTGGGGTGCTACACTATTCTACTGCCTAGTGTCTTTTTTGGAGGTCTATCAAATCTGCATTTTTACTTGCATTAGCTTCTTCATGTCTGCTTGATTCTTTATAGAAGACTTCACCATAAACATGGAAGCAGCAAGTCAACAACACTCACCACTTTCCTTTTTAGGCTAGAAAAATAGATGTGTTTCAAACCTGGCTAGAAGTCAGAAGTAGACCTCAGAAATGCCTAGAATTTGTGACTTTTTACAAGTGTTTTTTACAGGTGTTTTACAGCTGATCTCACTTCCCTCTTAAAGAGAGGAAAAAACAACTTGGACTGGACTCGTGAAGCTGAGTATGTATTCCAGTCATTAAAGATACACCTCACCACTGCTCCTATATCGTACACCCCGATCCCTCAAAACAATTTGTGGTACATTTGGACATTTCTGTTGTAGGAGTTGGGGCTGTTCTGTCTCAAAGACATGTATCCTCTGCAAAAGTGTGTCCATGTGCAAATTTATCCAATAAATTGTCCCCTACAGAAAGGAATAACCATGTTAACAACAAGGAACTTCTGGCCATACAATTTGTGCTAGAGGGGTGTTGACACTGGCTGAAAAAGCTTCAGTTCCATACCTGGCCCTCATGGGCCATAGAAACTTGGAATATTTAATCAAAGTCAATGAACTATAGACAAACAAGGTACGCTCTATTTTCTACTCACTTTGATTTCAACATTGCCTATTGTTCTCATACAAAAACACCAAAGCCTTTTCCAGAGCTCAAATGGACATCTGTGGGCGCACGGAGATGGTCTCTATTTTACCAGTCTCTTGTTTGATAGAACCAGTTTTATGGAACATCGGTCAGAACATAGCCACTGCACTGGAACTTCTCTGACATGCCTGCTTACAAAAACCTGTGCCAACAAAAGTAAGAGATAGACTCACAACCTCGGCACATCTCTAGCAATTGGTCATTCAGGTATCAGAAAGACATGTTAAATCCTAGAAGACAAAGAGTCAAATTTAAGTTTATTTATATAGTGCTGTATATAACAGCTGTTGTCGCAAAACAGCCTTACAAATGTCTAAGTCCCCAATAAGCAAGAAAAGGAAAATATGTACCTTGGCAGAAAGAGAGAATAGATGCTCATATGCTAAGGTAAATCAAGGATCTATAGTATAATCAGGGATCTATAGTGTAAATCAGGAATCTATAGTGTAAAACAGGGATCTATAGTGTGCAGGGATGGACTGTGGCAAATATAGCTATGGCAGAACAGCTAAAATGACAGAACCAAAGGAAACATAAACATGAGGCTCCCTGGAACAAAAGCAGTCCACCACTCCCAGTCCACAAACCTGAGTGAAAAAAACAGGTGAAGTGACAGTGTACCATAACCATAACTCATGAATCACCAGATCTACACCTTTATGTAAGATGAGAGGTAAGAAAGCCTGACGATACAAATAGGTTTTCAGCCTAGCCTTAAATACTGAGTCTGTATCTGATTCGCGAACATTGGCAGGAAGGTTATTCCATAGTGTGGACGCTTTATAAGAAAAGGCTCTGCCCTCTGCGGTAGATTTCCTTATTTGAGGTATTAATAAAGAGCTGCACATTTTGATCTAAGTGGAAGTGGCAGATCATAGTGAATCAGGAGTTCGCTGAGGTACTGTGGGGCAAGAACATTCAGTGCTTTGTAGGTCAATAGGATTATTTTATAATCAATACAAAGTTTTAGTGGGAGCCAGTGCAGTATAGCTAAGATAGTAGTAATATGATCAAACCTTCTAGCTCTAGTAAAAACTCTGGCTGCTGCATTCTGAACTAACTGGTGCTTGTTTATGCACTTAGTGGTACAACCAGACAGTTGGACTTTACAGTGTTTGAGTCTGGAACTGCTAAATGCAGGGGCAAATTTTTCTGTATCATGTAAAGATAGCAAGTTTCTAGTCTTTGCAATGATCCTGGTGGAAGAAGGCTGTCCTAGAAAGAGACTGGTGTCCATAATTACACCAAGATCTATAACAGTTAAAGATGGTGTGACTGAGAGACCATCAAGGTTTATTGTGTAATGAGAGAGCATATGCCTAGCTTCCTGTGGACCTAATAGATGCTCTTCTGTTTTGTCAGGATTAAGTGAGAGAACATTTCTCAACATCCAATGTCTGATGTCCTTTACACATTCCTCTGTGATATTAAGATGATGAATGTAATCTGGTTTGTAATAAAGAAAAAAACATAAACCCTAGAATAGATCTTTATAGGATACCAAAACTAATCTTGCTGTGTACTGAAAGTCTCCACTTATGTTCACAAACTGGTGATGATCAGCTAAATGAGATTTAATCAAAGGAAGGGTTATTCCCTATATCCCAATTTTCAAGTCTATCTAGTAAAATGTTGTGAAGGAGTGTTTGGCATTGCTTAGAACAGATGTCAAAAGAATTGTGAAATTATGTTCTGTTTGTGCTATTTCCAAATCCCATAAGCAATCACCTTCAGGCAAACTCCACCCTCTTCTTAATTGTCCATGGTCACATCTTTTAGTGGATTTCATGACTGAACTCCCCCTTAGTAGTCATAGACCATTTTTTCTAAATCATGTAGATTCATCCCATTTACATGCTTACTTGATTGATTTCATATAGCTGAACTCTTATTCACTCATGTCTTCAGATATTTTGGCAGCCCTAAAGATATCCTGTCTGACAGGGGACCCCAGTTTATTTCACAAGTATGGAATACTTTCATGGCAAAACCTTTTTTCTCTCTCAATATCACTCCCAAAACAAATGGACAGGCGGAGAGAGGAAGATTCCTCTACAATTATCGACCAACTGACTGTGTCAAATACCACTACCTCCTCTGGGCAATATATGCTCAGAATTCATTGTAGTGAATGAACTGCATTCCCGTTATCCCTTTCCAGTAGCCTATCAGCCTGCATTCCTTCCCTGGAATGCCAACCCAACAGAAGTCAGGTCATTCGGCATCAGAAGAAACAAATTGATTGTTACTGTAGTAAAAACTCCACTTACACACCAGGTGACAGGGTATGGTTGTCTACCAGAGACTCTTGTAAACTTAGATCACGCTATGTTGAACCCTTTAAAGACATTTCGTACACGTTATTGTTGCCAAGTACTTGTTGTATTTCACCAGCCGACTATGATTCTCTCTTCAGGTTCTTGGTCCACTTGCTGATGCAGTTCCTCCTAATGCAGTTCCCTTGAGTATCACTGGAGCTAACTCTCAGTTGGGTGGTACCATCAAGCTCCCTAGTACACCATCCAGTGCAGTCCTCTGATCTGCCTTGCCTGTCTGCTAACCACCAACCATGTCTTCTCATTACACACAGGGGTGTAATACAGGGAAGTAACAGTGGTGTAACACATGGATGCCAAATATCTGAATACAACATTTGGCAAAGGGTAAATAGTGGCTTTTTAATAAATATTTTGTACAGTTGTTTTTTTAATTATTTGTTTTTCAGGGAAGAAGTAGCCATGTAAGAAACTGTCTTTTTTAGAGTTAAAAAATTAATTTAGTTTGAAGCAAATGCAACTGAATTAAAACTATCAGTTGACTGCTCCTCAAACGAAATGAGCACATGCTCAGTTCAGTTTCTATTTTGTGGGTGATAGAGGGTGTAAGCATCATCAACACTTTACTGACAGCAGTCGGAATTTACGCATGTTGACATCACTGCACAGGTCATTTGTATGTAAACTAGCAGGCGGTATAACATGCAGTAAGACATGCAATGATCCTTATGGCATTATCTGTAGTATAGCATCTGGAGTAAAGGTATGTGTTCTGGAGTAAATATGTGTTCTGTGGTAATGATGATTACTAGGCTATTTGTCAAATTGGTAGGTTAACTAACATTTCACACAACACCTCTGTTTACATAACATCTTACATAGGTGATGATATCAATAAAAGTAGGCCTGCAAAGCTTTTGAAAGCCAAATTTGGAAATTAATATAATAGCTTATAATCAAGGTAACATGATTCAACCTTAGCTTAATTTAATTTAACAATGTACAGTACCATTGAAAGGTTTGGACACACCTGACTGAATGTTTTTAACAGTAACAAAGACATTTTAATCTAATGGATTATGTTAAAATGTGTTTCTAAGACAAGTATAAATAAAGGTGCTAGCCTGATTTTCAAAACATAAGCACATGCACCTTCAGCAAAAAGTTTTGTTTCAGAACCTTAGTCCCTCACGCTCTGCACATATGAGAATTTCTTCCAGACTGATGGAAAAGCATCAAAGGCATCAAAGGCAGCTGGAGAACACCACTAGTGTGGAGCCGAGGAGGACAGCAAAGGATGGCTGCTTTGGAAGATCTAAAACCTAAGATAAACACATTGACTATCACAGCACAATCACATTGACTATCACAGCACAGTCACATTGACCATCACAGCACAATCACATTGGCTATCACAGCGCAATCACATTGATTATCACAGCACAATCACATTGTGTTACTTCATTGGTTTGTTATGTTTGTTTTTTTATTGTAGAAAATACTAAAAATAAGCAATGAATAGGTGTGTGCAAACGTTTGACTGGTACTGTATAATAATATGAAAGTTCCTTATCTTTACCTTACAGTAAACTACCAACACACTGATAAAAGGTCGAATCTAAGAACGCCTACACCTGCAGAAAACAAGCAACAATGCAGAAATAAAATGTATCATGTGTAAATAGCAACAGGTCTATATATATGTGTGTGTGTGTGTGTGTGTGTGTGTGTGTGTGTGTAATTATGTGATTTGCTCCCATACATCCCAATTTTTCACACTCTTATGTGTGAAAATTGCCCTGGTTGTTATGTTACTTTCACTTTTATTCAAATACAAATATGCAAGTAATATTGCTGCCTCAACTAATACATATACAAACACTGGGTTCTAGGCACAACCCTAATTACACACCTGTGGAACATTACCTGGACTCTTTATAAAGTCTTGTTTGCAAATATTCCTCTGCAAAGTCTATTGTGCCCCAGGTGAGTCATCAAGCTATGCATCATTTGGTTTCTTTTGTCTTTTTGACCTTGCTGTTTTATTTTTACATTGACTTTTGCTTGACTTCACAGTTCCTGTTTGCCCCTGTACTGGACTGTGTTTTGAACTTTGCCTTTTTTCCTGTCATTACTGATCCTGTTTACTCCTAATTAGAGGTGTTTATGAAGGCTGTTGGATCAGATACACCAAGGATATTTACTTGTTTTCAAATTTTCACTGGTTTTCTCTCTCTCTCTGTCTTTCTTTCTCCCTCCATCTCCAGGGTCAGGATATTGTAACCAAATTACTACACTGAAAGTGCTTCAGTAAACATCACAGTAATTACAACAGATACAGATCCTATCAGTCAGACAGGACCCTGTGTCCCCTCTGTTCGTAGATGTGAATCCATATTTGTCTGGCGGGCAATGCTCTTCCTTTAGGATGGAAATACACTAGTAGGCACCACATGCTGGTAAATACTTTTCATAAATGACATCACCTGATAGTCATCTAAAAACCTGAAATCTAAAGGTAGATAATGATATGCAGTCTTCTACTATAGCTGAAATGTCATTGTGAACTGGTCACTCAGTATAACAAGGCTGTTCTGTGAAGCTGGCCTTAGTCTGGATGACTGGATCGCTGCCTATTGAAGCAGCATCTTTATTCGGACGGAAAATGAATCCTCAAGGAACATGGCCAAGGCTCTTTATTGTGTATGCAGTGTGTGGCCAGGTTCAAATTGGCAATCAATTATCCAATTAAGACTGACAGAAATGCACATCAGGAATTCTAACCCATCCGTCCAGGCCTGCGATTGGAACACGATTAGAGGGACTTAATTAAACCCTAGGTACAGGGTGTTTAAACATCGTTTGTGTGTCGTCAGTGGGGTTTGGAAACATAAAGCCGCTCATATCAAATCCTCTACACGTTCTCCCTCCTCGAGAAGCAGCTCGAGGTGAAACGTGCAGCTTTGCAGACACAAAGCACGTTTGACGCACGCGTTAACTTAAATGTACATGAGCTGACACACATTCACAAATATTAACTCGTGCAGGTTTTTTAGGTCATTCAGCTCAGTGGAGTCTTAAACAGCAAAAACAAAACAGCCGTTTGAAGTGACTTTACTTGCATGAAATTTACTGTAAATGTTTAGGTAGTATACAATGAATAAACATAAAGGAGAAAAAATCCTTTAATGTCATTACAGTCATGGACACTGATGTGACATTGTATGCTTCAGAATCCATCCCAATCTGTTCCAAAAAGACTTGAATAATTCAGGATCATCATCCATTACACCACCGCACACATCCAACTCATGTATGGCATGTAGAATATAATATGTTGTGACTTTTCAAAATTCAGGATAGATTTTTTTTTTCCTTTTCCCTCACCACTGTCTCGTTGCCTCCTGTGCCCCCCTGAGCTCAGAGCTCTCATGTTTGGTGCCCTTATTGATTTCGAAGTTGAGGCTTCCCTTCCTCCCCTATGTCACCACATGCAGAGTGAGAGGCATTGCATTTTAATTTTGGGTTCGTGAATTAATCATTTCCCTGGATAGCAGGGCCCGGCTCGGCCCCTTCAGGAGAACACCTTATCACAGCAAATAGGATTCAAAGGGAGAGGAGCGGTGTAATCCACAGCTAATTGGATGAAAGGGCTCCTCTGCCTTCTCCCTCCCCCTTCCTCTCTGCCTGGGCTTCTGTTCAGTTTTCTCCACAGGGACAAGGAAGCCACTGAAGAGGTTATTACTGCGTGTCTTAGGGGAGCATTAATACCTTACCCCTTGTTCAGACATGCAAATAATCTAATTCAAGGTCTAGCTAATTAACAACCCCGTTCCAGTCTGGATAAAGAGGTACAATAATAAGCCCGGGACGGGTTTTGGGAGAAAAAAAACCACAGCCTGTACACCTGGGCTGGAAGCACCCAACAAAGACTAGGTGCCGGTGAAGCATGGAGTTTAAGCAGCGCCCAAGGCTCATTTGGACTAATATGGACAGAGTTGCTATAATTATGTAAAAGAAGGATTTTCATCAAATATCCCACCAACAAAGATTCTTTACATAACATAAATATCATCATAAGAATGCACTGCATAAACAGCGTTATTTTATGAACATTCAACCTAGTAACTTAACTACATGGGCATTCTAATAATTCTGTGCTTAAATTTCTTCCATTCTTTTTGATTCTTTGAGCAGAATGACTTTGGCACATTCACAAATGGAGAGAACTTAACTTAAAGAATCTGTGCTATTTCCAGGGATTAATTTGATCTTTGCAAGGTCACTTGGCCACGACTGAGAACCACAGTGTACGATCAGCACGGTCTTGCGGCTTGGCCCAGGAACAAACGTGGCGGAACCATAGCCCTCAGCACTCGTTTCCTAATGTCACCTGGCTAATTTCCTGGCCGTGCGTACAGTATGTATGAAATTGTGATTTACTACATCAATTTCCAACTGCCAATACCCAATGGGCAGGCCTTAAACACTCTTTGTTTCCGGTCTGAGGACTGTGCAAAGTGTTTCTTGTCCTAAATGACCCATTTGGAAATGGATTTTAGGATGTGTGTACTGAAACTATGCTTGCAGATCGTACTTGATAAACATCAATATGACCATTGACCTTTGAGGATTTGTAAAGTGGTCACTGCCCTAACATTTAACTAAGGCATAATGTGCACAATGCTTGAATATACCAAATAATTACTTTCTTCAGCATTTGTGATGTATTCAATTAACATCCTTTTTTTCTTAATGTGTAATACATGTTTGACATTTGGATCAAAAAGTAAACAAAAGCTTTTCTTGTAAGCCGTGTCTGAAGGTTGATTTTTCTGTTGCTTTCCTTCCTATTTACTTGATTACTCTGTGGTTCAGATGTATTTACTTGATTACTCTGTGGTTCAGATGTATTCTCAGGCCTTGAGCAAGGCCTTCTTCCATGCAAGGCCACACATACTAATTGAGTTTTTGTTTACAGAAAGTGCACATGCAGTACATTAAACAATGAGCCATTTTTCACTCTCAGTTACTACATGACCTCATAACAACAGCAGAAATGCAACAGTCTATAACACATAAGGGATGTGATCTGATGTTCGCAGAACTCAAAGCATGTGTTTCAGAGCATGTGTTTCAGGTGTGGCTGCATGCAGGCTTGTCAAGCCTGCTTAGTGAATGCATGTGTGCAAGTGTGTCTGTGTGTGTGTGTGTGTGTGTGTGTGTGTGTGTGTGTGTGGCAGAGGTCTAGAAAATGAGTACAGAATGCAAATTACAGAAACAGAATAGCGTTAAATTGTTCCCCCCTCATCCGTGAGCATGTTAAAAGAGTTAACTGCACATTTGGCTCCAACATGGGAGGTATTAAAATGTACATTTAAGAAGCGCTTCCAGCTATGTGCTGTTGCAAACCTTGAATGCTTTCAATATGTATACCAGTAACAAAGCAAACAGCTTCAGAGGTGAGGTGGGGGTGGACTGGATGCTGAATTCTTATCCTCATCGTTTCTCCTCATCAATCTCCCATTTCACCCATTCGGCTTTGCATTTTACTTCAACAAAACTCATTACATACCAAGGAGGAAGAGTGTACATGCACAAAGTCCCTAATGATGGTCCAACATAAAATATGGTATACTAAGTCTTAGGGTTCAATCACTCTTTTTAATAGCCTCATAGCAGCCCGAAAATAAAGTATTCATGAAGATTGAGGAAGATGATCCGATGAACTTCAATTTAATTGGCGCAAATTAAAACAATCCATCTTTCTGCAGCTGTCCATCTTTCTGCCTGCTCCACTTCACCGCTCCTCCTGCACCTTGATTACAATTATTTTTTAATGGCAAAACTTGTCAGCCATTTTTCGCCTGTCGCTGATTTACACCAGCCCAGCAGAATACAGATATAACTGATATAATTCATGTTTCAGGACTCGTTTCTGACTGCACTGTCTTCTCAGCACTTCAGAGTTGATTCCATCGGACTTCGCCATGAAAAGCATCCTGACTGCATTCTGCCCCCTTTTCCCTTCCATTTTCTAAATGGAGATTTGGTGATACATGCTGGTGATCTGATCCCTGCAAAATGATGCCTTGGCAACAGATGAGCAAATAAAAGTGCAGATGCAGACACTATTTTCTGCAGTGTCCAATAATGGCTGTGGGCAATTAGAGAGAGAGATGACATTTTGACTTTTAACTCAGGACAAAGCAATCTCTCTCTTATCCCACTTACGGCTCTTTCAGTCTCCCCTGACAGCTGTGAAGTGCTGAGATAGGAACTACAGCGCTCTGCACTCTTTATTTTATCATAAAGTGGCTTGCTGCCCAGTGCACCCTCTACTATATGCAGCAGTGTCACTTCTGCCGGAGTAAGATGTCCGTTTGCAGCGATGCGAGATATGGAGATTGGAAAGAAATGCTTCTTCGGAAGCTGAAACACATCTGCGGATGTTAAGACTCAGATTTGTCACTGGAAAAGGCAAGAAAACAGGATAAAAGGAAGGCGATAGTGAGCAATCATGATAGCATGAGATAAGAAGATCTGAAGCCAAATAATAGCATAAACAAACATTAGGCACCAGCAGCATGAATGAGGCAGATATCAAGTGATCAGGCACCTCCCGGCACACTCCATAACTCATATTTGTTTTGAACGGGATGGCGTTATTGGGCTGTGGAGTGATAACCCATCCTTGCAGCTCTCGCCGCGCCTTTGCGTCAGATATTGATGCTTGTTTTACGATTAGCTCCGGAGCACGGGCCATGTTAAAGCACCAACAGTAGGCCCATACTGCCGCAGCTCAGCAAACAGCGATAAAAGGCATCAGGCCAGGCGGGACTGCGGAATCCGAGCTGATGCGCATCGCTCAATGAGCCATGCATGGCCAATTATCACCGCCTGCCGAGGAGGGAGCGGCGGACAAACTGGGGAGCGTGTGCCGAGCACATATCCCACTCTTCAATTGAGATAAATATATTTTTTTTATTTCTCTGTGTGATCCCATTATAATCTACAGAGACAAAGTAGGAGAAGCTTCAATTACCTTTAAGGGAAGACGTTATGCAGTAAATGCCCGAGGAGTTTGAAAGGGCAACACGTTTTATGAGTTTCCTAAGTTTACTAATTTCCACATCTTGGATTTAAAAAAAAAAAAAAAAGCTATATGGAATTTGTCTACATGAGAACTATAACAAAGAAAATCGCTGGAACGACTGGAGTGTCCAGCTGAACAGATGCAGGGCAGATCGTTGACTTTGTCCAAGAGTGGTGGGATTAAGGAATAAGATCAGTGAGAGTCTCCTTGGTCCTGGCCTGTGAGTGATTATGACCCCCCGTGCACCGACCCCCCGCCCACACCATGCTCTCCCCATGATCTGTTTTTAAAGGCTGTATGAGGGGAAGGTGGGAGGGCCACTGGGAACTGGCCATGCCATTTCCCTCTTCTGGCCCAAATAAAGCAGGACATTGGCCATCCATCAGCACTCAGCACAGCGTGGTGACCTGCCATAAACTCCCCCCGTAGGAAAAGGTGATGGGGCCCAAGCTTCAGGAAAAAAAATAAATAAATAAAGAAATAAATAAAATTTAAAATGAAATGATATCAAGTAAAAAAAAAGTGCATCATTTACAATACCTGCTCACTCTTTACTTTGTACACCACACACACCGGAAACGGTACACAAGTCCGTCTCTGTTCTCCTCTCCCTCTGCCTTTCCTGTCTTCCCCCAAGTGTCTCGGTGTCTCGCATCTCTGTCTTTTTCTCTTGCAACCCCCACACTGTTCCTCTATTTTTCTCTCCTCCCATACATCTCTCTCTTTCTCTCTCTCTCTCTCTCTCTCTCTCTCTCTGTCTTTCTCTCCATGGGTAAGCAGGTAATCATGAGCTGTCACAGAAAGGTGACCCATTAATGTGATGGATACGGTGTGAAAAACAAATGGTGTGAAACGTGTGGATTGCTGTCCTTACTGCACCTTGGCCTTTTTGTTCTGTCATATCAATATCCGCACAGGGCCTCATTACACCGCCGCACTACACAATGAGCGTGGTGCCAGGGTCAGGCCCGCCACGCCACGCTCCCGCTCGCACCGCCTGCCTCCTCCCCACTCCTCCTATGCTTCCTCCACCTCCCCTCAGGAGCGCCAGGTAAACAAGCCGCTGCTAGCCAGACCCCCCCACACACACACACACGGAAGCGCAACGTTTTGTTTCGCACTGGCCATTGTGCGGTGAGAAAGCGCGGTGGCCACTGTCGGGCCGTCTGGAGACGCCGCCAGCCGTGTTGCAGATAAACAGACGCAGAAGCTTCCCTTTTGTTAGCGACCTCGGCTCCTTTGTTTCCGGTTTTGTTGTTTGACTGAATTCCATTAAGCAGGAACAGAGGAGGTTGGAGAAGGAGATATGCTGTTGGCGCAGTGTTTATGTGAGTGAGGCAGAGGGTGCTGAAGAAAAGAGCTGGAGAGCTAAAATGGCTGTTGCCATGATTAGCATACTATGATCTAGAACAGACTGCGGGATTGTATTGATCCAGCTTTAAAGTCAGCTGCACTTTAACATCCAATAATTCATGTGTCTACAATATTGCTATGTCAGAAATATATGATAACCACTACATAACAGAATGTTACATAATCCCATAACCACAGAACAACACTCAGGCTTGCCAAAGAGAGATTACTTTAAACACAGGAAAGAAGCAAAGATAGTTACGGTACTTCCTTATTTTTATTTACAGTACAGACCACCAGTGTATGTTGGTAATATTAGAAGACTTTAGCAACAGTAGCATTGATGTCTTACAGGCTACTCACTCAGTTTGGCATGTCTGGCAGTATTGCAGAGGCATGTATTGGTGAACACATTAACTAAGTTTCTCAGGAGCACTGTAGCTCTTCTACTCTTCTATTCTCGACATCAATTAAAAAGAGCCACATAAGAACAGCCATTACCTGGGGCTCACTACAGAGCAGGAGCTTGTTTCTTAAGATCTTGAGTCCAGCTCAAGGTCAAGGGGAAACTTGAGCGAGAGAGAGGGAGAGAGGGAGAGAGATAGAGAGAGACACAGACAGAGAGAGAAAGACAGAGAGACAGAGAGAGAGAGAGAGAGAAGCAATTGTAGTCTAACTACTGAGCTTTTGCAGGCAATTCCATTTCCACGGTTGTGGACTGCCCAGCGTTTATTAAAGGCCAGGGCTAATTTCACAGCCAAGACCTGTGAGCCTCAAAGTAACTGCTAATCACCAATTAAGGAATATTATGGATTAGAAAGTATTGATTTTGAGGGCTGGATCTAGGTGTCAGAACTGTAGGGATGATAGGGAGGTGTGAAGGATATACTAGAGAATGACAGAGCTCAGTGGAAAGGTCTTATCATCACAGATGAGTTATAAGACAAGCATAGAGCCAAGCACCATTACGCATCACCACAGCATATAATGTCCAGTATGTGAGGGCAATATGAGGTTGAAAGCAGAGGATTCATCAAATAAGCATTTAACAAAAACAGTCTCACTCAGATACACACACACACACACACACACTGGTATAGTGGGCCTCCCCAGAGGTCTGTAAAGGTGGCCTAGTGGACACTTGATCTGAGAGGATAGAGACTCTATTAAGGGCGGTGCTTACAGGCCACAGACTAATCTAGCGTGACAGTCCAGAGGTGTCCTGTTATTCCTCCAGCACATGATGAATGGACAGGCTGGCTCCTGCATGCTGGCAGGGCAGGCCACACCTGAAACACGGTGAAAGGGATTGTAAGGAGCAGACGGATGGAGCACACAACTTAAGAGTGAGCTAAGAGTGAGTTAAGAGTGAGTAAAGAGTGAGCTAAGAGTGAGCACATTCTCACACAACAGGGTCATTATCCACATCTCCCTTTACACTACTGCATGTTTCAAACATTTAAATTTAAGACCATGTTGCCCAAGACCAAGTTCACACACAGGACGTGACAACATTTAGCTTTCATCAAATGCTCATCATAATTATAACCATCACTAGCATAAAAGTTATCTTGTGATCGTTTGTGATCTACTGCATACCAAACGCTGATTGCAGGTGCAAGTGAGAGACTTATGGACCAGAAGGTGCAGACAGATGGAGCTAAAGCATCTTGGTGACTCCTTCCCTCTCAGTAGACCCTCTAATGGAAAGGAGGAAGATGGTGGCACCTTCACCTGTCTTAACAAACAGGTATGTGTGTGTGGGTGTGTGCACGCGCACATGGGTGTAGATCTCTCATGCCCTTTCTCAACAGTGACCACGTCCTTCCAGTAATGTCCCCGTGTATGAGTGTGTGCGCGCATGTGTGTGTCCGTGTGTGTGTGTGTGTGTGTGTGTGTGTGTGTAATAGTGTGAAGGACATCACGGCCAGTGGGGCTATCACAGACACAATCTCAGCCTCACACACACACACACACACACACACACACACACACACACACACACACTCACTCTAATAACTTTGAGAGCGGTCAGCACCCTGCGCTTTAATAACACTCGCTGTCAGCTCACTGAGCGCACCGCAAAATTGTCTCGTTGGAATTCTTTATGGTGTAGGGGCCATGCAACCCGGCTGATGGGAATGGAATACAGCCACGCTCAACCTATTCGCATCGGCGAGATGGCTTTCCAAGAGCATGCTTTTATCTCTGGGGGGGTCAAAAAACAGAGGTAAAAAAAAGACATTTACTCGCTCCGCCATGCAGCAATAAGCCTTTAAAATCAGGGCTTGTCCGTCGTCTGGAGCCAGCAGAGGATGAGGTTATTCTAGAAAAGCCTTCTCGCTGGAGTGGAGTGCAACTTCGTCAGTGCAGGAGCAGCGTGGCTGACAGGGACCCTCACACACGACGTGCATGTAATACTGGACGAGGGTCAGGGTAGAAACGCACCGCAAGAAAAGATCTCAGAACAAAACAGCGGGCAGACGGGGCTTATAGAAAGTAGCAACAAATGCAAAAACAAAGAAAAAACCTTTTCAGTGAGCAGAATAGAGAACATGCCAGGAAAAAGTCCTAGTTTTGTACGTATCAGTGTTTGCTTTGCTTTATGAGATCTATAAAAAAAAATCAAAGTATGATTTTCCTGATAAAAAAAGGTCCATAATACCATTATGTTTATATATTAAATCTCTTGGACAATCTTGGAAGTCAAACAACACACCACTGCAATATGATTGTAGTCTTAACCAGCAGAGCAATCATTCTGCTTCTTCACTTCTTCTGCACATGTCTGTTTTAAAGAGGATCAGAGAGGGTGTCTTTTAACACACATGCAGCATAAAGAAAGATCACAGCTTTAAGCCTGTAGCATCAAGACTAAAAAGCGTATGTGTGTGTGTGTGTGTGTGGGGGGGATAACTGGTGGGCTGGTGGTGCTGCATGACGCATGTTTGTGTGCATGTGTGTGATGTGTGTGTGTGTGTGTGTGTGTGTGTGTAATGATGGGTTTGGGGCTCTCTTTGGAGATGCTGGGGTTATTAGAGCTCTCCTCTGCTACCACGGCAACACTTGTGGTCATCAGCAGCAGGGTGGGGGGCGGGGCAGGGGGGTGGTTGCTGATTAACATAATTAGGCGAGCATTAGTTATTCATGCGGCGTGCGGAGGAGCTCGAGGGGCCACAGGCTCACTCCGTCTAATAACTTGTGTTAAATATTAAAGAAGAACACGTGGAGGAGAAAGCATTAACATGGCTATCGGGCAGGGCCCGGTCAGCCTCTGGCTGCAGCCATGCCCATGTGACGAGCAGCAGAATCTCAGGCAGGCTGTGGTACTGCCAGGCATCTGGAACAACAGGAACGCCGCCTTTCTGACTCCAGGCTCCCGGCCCGTGAGCGAGGAATGCGGAAAGATGCTGAACTACATATGCTTGGAAAAGCGAAGCAACAGGAATGTGTGAGCTTGACATCGCAGAACTGCCACTGAGATGCAGGTACAAAACCTGCCGATAAATCGGCATTAACATAGGGGTGATTTATTAATATAGAGCTGATTTATTATATTTGTTCATTACAATTGCAATATTGCAGTTGTAGACAGCAATTTTCAGAATTTTTATCCAAATAAAGCTTTATTTATATAAATTGTGTAGACTGACTGATTTATTTTTGTTATTTTTGATGTTCACTTAGTCTTTTGTATACTGTACAAACATACATAATTTCCATAAAACGAGTCTTTATTCATATCGAAAGCTGTTTTGCCACACTGTGTTTGATCATATCACATGGCATTGTCATTGAAATGGGGAATGTTTGTCATACCATTCAGTTCGATGCCAAGTCCAAACAGGTCCAGGCAGCACAGGGTGCTGATGCAGGTGTGGATGTAGCAGAGCATCCACTCTGTTCCCAGACAGGCAGCTGCATGGCTGTGGTCTACGTCTCGAGGCCTGTGCTGACCACACAGAGTGTGTGGGTGTATGAGGGGGTTTATTTTCCCAGCATGAGCCGAGGCAGCACTGTATGGCCTGTCGAAAAATACAGGGGCCCGCTGGGCATTTAGAAGCTGCCTGGCCCTGTCCTCCTGCCCCCAACTCTTGATTAAGGCCAATGAGCAGCCAGGCTTAGCAGAGCATTAAAACTGAAACCAGCCAGGGAGGGAGGGAGAGGGGAGAAGGAGGAGGGAGAACTGGAGAGGGAGGAGGAAGGGAATGAGGGGGAGGGAGAGGCAGAGAAAGCGAGAGAGAAGGAAGAGATGGGGACTCAAAAGATGAGTCAAAGCAAGTAAGAGAGAGAAAGACAAGAGGCTTTGGGCTTGATAAAATAAGTGAACAGGCAGAGAGAAGGACGGCAGAGACTGAGGTAAAAAAAACAAAACAAAACAAAACAAAAAAAAACAGATGAACAAAAAAACCCAGCATGTCCAAAAGCCGCTGCTGCTGAACCCTGAGGAGGTGATTAGAGACCAGTGACCTCACGGGGGTGGACCCTCCAGCAGCCCCACCCACCGGCACCGTGTCATAGTTCGCATGCCAAAGCTCATCAGACATCCACAGGACTACAGGGTATAGTAGAATGCGTGTGGAATTCTCCACACCTGATTACTGTACTGTAGCCTTTAGCTCATATTAGTTCCTCTTTTAGGAGGAACAAAATAGACATTATGGAATATCACCTTTATTCAGGCTGTCTGGTAATCGCCAGATAATCATATTCTTATCAAAATCTTAACTTAGACAACTTTATAGTAACTGAAATCCTAAAGTTACATTTTTTTCAGCATGGTCACATCTAAACCTGCCCAGTTTAGAACATGTTAGCATTAGATAAAATTCAAAAGATTAAGATAGAAGGAGGTTTTAATAGTCCGGCTAAAACAATAGAAAAGCACAATGTTAGAGGGGATGTGGGAGGAAAGGAAAGGAAAAAGAAAGTCCTCATTAACAACTGCAGCTCTCCACAAATTGAACGGATGCACAATTTATCACGCACCCCCTCCCCAGCCGGTAGGAGCAGGAAGGCCAGGCGCACCAACTAATGACCTGGAAATAGTTCCTCTAGGCTTCCTGTAATGATGCGGCTGCTTGGGATTTCTTTTTTAATTTGGTCCTTAAGAAAATAACAATCCTCCGTGGCAACCGCTCATTATGGGCTGGTTTGTCGTGCTTGACCATTAGGAAGGAGAATAACCTTGCTCGTTTACAGGCAGCAAAAACACTTAAGCTAGAAGAGCCCTCAGGCCAAGCATGTGTGTAAAAGATGCAATGTCCAAATATAACTACACTCTTTCAATGTTCAGCATCCCCACTGTGGTGCAAGTTTGGGAGAACGTGATTTCTAGATTATGCTTCAGTGGTTTTAAACGACAATATCAAGAATAATGGGGTGAAGAACTACACAAGCATCAAAAGCAAAATCCAAACCAAACAATAAATACTCAGCATATATTAGTTACGGCTGTTTTGAATAAATAAGTGTCTCCACTCTTCGTAAAAACCCCAATGAAGCAGGTGTGATGGTGGACATGTGCAGTTGCCGCTTGGGGCTGGAAGGTTGAAGGGTTTGAATGAAGCAGACACACATGCTGTGTACTGGACCACTGAGACATGGGAGAGCAGAACTACCTTTTATAGACTTACACCCGCAGGCTGCCTAATCAAATCTCAATCCAGAACACAAACACAACGCTTAGAGGACAACACACAGCACGAACACATTCACACACACACACACACACACACACACACACAAATGTGCTATGTGAGGTTGACCCTTTCTGGAAACACCTGATCATTGCTCATAGGTTCAATTATAAACAGATCTAGTCCATGTTTATGTTCTAGTGCAGCAAGTCAGTGATTTACTGTTTTTCCAGTCTGCATGATTCTGTGTTGATATTCACAAACAGGTTCTGCCAAAGCAATAAATTATGTGTGCTATTGTTAATACAGTGCAGCAGTATATCTTTACTACATATCACATTCTTTTAATTAAACAATCATTGGTAATAATCAAAACAAAAGTAGAGCTCACTAATTAAAACAGCGCAGTGATGCAGCACCTCAAGAACCACAGCTTCAAACTCCCACCCCACTTACAAAGTGTGTGTCCACTTTAAGAGATGGTGCAACTCTGCAATTCGAACGGAATTAACTCTATTCACAACAACTTATAAAACCTTGAAATGATCGCCAACAACGACCTTCCTCTTTCCTTGGGAGCAAGGAAGGGATGTTCGGCTGTCTCCTCAGCAGCCAGAACGCATTTCCTCAACACTGACTCTCCTGACGTCTCCCACGTTTCCAGTCTCTCCCCGCATTCCTTCCTGCAGCGGCTGGTACACATTACATTAAAACGCCGATACATTAGCATTCCTTACACGGGCTGTAAAAATAAATAAATAAGTAAATGAATAAACTGTAAAGCCACTGGATGCTGTGTTGGGAGAGCGCTCCGTTTGAGCCATTGATCTGACCCTGTCACCTCTCATCATAAAGCATGTCTCTAGCGCCTCCATCAATGGCCACCACCACCTTAATGCGATATCTCTCTGATTACCATCTCCACTCCCTGGCCATGACTCCCCCCACTTTAATGCTCACAGCACTTTCTAAAAGCATTTGTTTCTCCCAAGATCAAAATAACACCAAGCCATCCACAGGGAGAGACATTACGGTTCTTTTTTTTTTTTTTTTTTTTTTTTTGTGCTCTCCAGGGGCCAGCATTGATTCATTAATGAATGAAAGTAGGCAGATAAAAATGGATCTCTTCCTTCCTGAGATGTGTCTGGTCACGTCCCCTTTAAGATGCTCTCTCTCAGCACATTGCATGTGATTACACACTGGGAAGAGGGAGACGCTCGCATCTCTATAAAATATTCATTGCCGGGGTTGGAAGAGGGGCTTGACTCTATGGACATACCCACGACAAGCAAGGAAAAAACCACAGATCATCTTAAGAGCAAGATGAAGGAAATTAAGTCATTTTCAAACATTAAATGAAAGAGGAGGTAAAAATAAAATTAAATGAAAAACTAGAGTATGAATTAAGTAATTCATGTAAAAATGGTGAATGCTTGAACTGATGGTTCATATATTTGAACAATTTCCTTATTAGCACTAGCATGATGTATCTATCTAGTTGAACTATAAAGATAATGGTCCACATCAAAAAAAAATTTAATCCAAGTGTAGGGTTTCTTCTAATGTGTGAAACACAACTCCCAGTCATTTAAAGCCTAATCTATTTAAAGGGCCATTTACAAAATTGCAACAGATTCACACAATCTCATTTAAAACCCTCAGTCCTCATATTTACTCATTAAAAAGCTTCTTTTGGTGAAAATAGACATCATCATAAATTGATTTAAATGCTTGCTATTTAATGTGTCTTAATATGTCTTAATTGGGCTATAATTATGATGAATATTTTAAATGTGAAACATAATCAAATTAATTGCAAGTTTCCAGTGAATAGCCATAATTAAAAGGAATCACAGTTACATCATTTGACAAAGAGAAACATATGAGTTCAGGACGAATGACACATTGTTTTTGTGTCTCTGCAGATTTTTCCATGATGCACTTCTGTTAAGGACAGGTTTTACTGGATACACAAATTTCATGGCATGGAATCAAAAGTTTCAGTAAGGAATATAACTAAGAAAGTGAGTTCCTCTTTCTTAGCAAAATGTATTTGATTAGCCCCAAATATTAAAACAAATGTGTTTGTTTTAATAAACTCTGTATTTGATATTTTATTCTTTCTTTTCAAGTATGGGTGTTCGTATAATAAAAACCAAATATATATATATATATATATAAAAGCTCATACATGCTAAATATGTGTGTTTTTTTATTCAGTAAAAAAATATTAATAATTTCTACCAAGAACATTTCAAATATTTATTTTAAATATTTGCCAGTAGATGTCACTGTTCTAACAAAGCTGACTATAACCTTTTTCCTATGAGACACAAGCACTCCCCTGGGCTTTTTGGTACATTACAAAACCTTTTACATTTAAAGGTCAAATCTAACTTATAATTATGAATTGACAGCATTCGGTGAAAGTAATTCTTTAAATTTTTGCTAGATATTTTTAGGTAAGCAAGCAGGCACTATGCAGATCTCCGTAGTTACATCACAGAGGCCACTGAGTAGCGTTTCATTTTGTCATGACAGTCACTAAACTGAACACCTGACAGCCAGCCTGGCTATCATAGCATATTCTCACCAATGACAGTGAAGTGAGAGAGAAGTGATGGAGGGAGTGATAGAGAGAGAAAGAGAGCAAGGCAGAAGAGGTTGTCAAAGGAATAATACTGCTTGCCTGGTATCTTCCAAAGTGACTGGGTGACAAACATGTCTGTCAAAGCTGTGCCAATATAGTTTAGGGCCTCTCGTGATGGGGCACACACCCAATGACAGAAGCAGGTCATTTCGAGCGGCTGGTCACATAAATCCACAGTCTGGCCCCTGTCTTCATGCTGAGCCTGCAGAACACACACTCGCGCACACACGCACACACACACACAGACACACACACACACACACACACACAGTAAGAATCCAGTTCTGAACTTGGCCCTGTAAGCAATACAACATTCAGAAATTGTCACCAGTGCTTGGAGGAAAAAGAAAATGTAAGTGTAATATATTCAGATTCACTAAACTCCATGTCCAGGTAAAATAATACCAATTGTTGCCCATTTTACCCACATCCACAGAATAAGGATAAGAGACTTGAGCTATGCAGCCCAGAATAGAAAATGAACAAAAAGAACTACAACAACAACAAAAGGAATAAATAAATAAGCCACAAGCACAGAGACTGTAGAGGCACCAGCCCTACTGTCACAATCTCTTTTTCTACTGAAATGCTAATAGCCTCCCTCCCTCTCGTCCCTTTCTTACAGTAACATACATTGACAGTCTTTATATTTCTCCTTCAGAAAGGGGTGAAATGCATGGCACCTCAGTTTAGGGAAGAGCTGTATTAATGGTTCAGTATGTATAGCCTCAAATAGGATCAAATACGGGCTTAAAAGAAGCCTGGACCAGGGACTGGCATGGAATGAATGCTAAAGCAGCATGGATCTTCAAGGTTATCTGGGGGGAGAAAGGCCGTTTATCGCTAACTGTCTTCACTCTATTCCTCTGAATGCAAGTATTAAGTCGTTGGTGAGTTTGGAGGGAGATGGTGAAGGTGACTTTTATGAGGTGATGCCAAAACACTGTCTGCTTGTGCTCAACCACGCGGGCCCCAGCTTGGGGCAGGGATGGAGCTCCAACGGGTCCCGGCTGCTGGGAAAAGGCTTAGGTGGTGCATGGCTCGTGTAGTAACAGCGAAGCTTTCCCCCCAGATCGCTGGAGCACCAATCGGTTTCCTCAGCTTGGGCTGCAATATTAAAATGAGGTCATCATGGTTGCAGCACGGAGTACTTTCCCTCCACCATAGATCACCACGGGCCGCTCTGCACTCCTCATTATGCCATATTTGGTCAATAAGCCATTAACATGCTGCACAGGATGTTAATAAGCATCTCTAGCACGAAGAGGAGGGAAATGTGCTTGTGTGGTTCGGTTTTTGTGGGTGTGTGCGTACAGGTTTGGGTTGGGGGTAGAGGAGCTAGACGCATTTTTTAACTGCTCAAAGAGAAATGTGAGCTCTAGTTCCAGGCGAATCTTTCAGGGGTCTGCAAGACATTCTGCATTACACGCAAAAATCGGAATTATTTTTAATCCAGAAGAATGAAGACTCTTGTGTGAGGAACAACATAAGTAAATAAACAAATAAATAACCAAGACAATGAGGAGTGAGTTGATAGTTCTACTTCTCTGAGCATGAAGCACATGTTCATGACCATGTCCTGTGTCAATAGCTCTATTTTCAAACATTCCATATAAACTGACCACCATTTACTACCAAGGGCATCTCAGTCAGAGGCGTTTGAGCTGTGTTTTGGAGTTGTGGATTACTGCATTACCAAACAGCACCCCAGGCACACTGAATCTGCTCACATAACCCAGGGCTCTCCTTATTCTACTGCCCTAGCTCACTTAAAATGTTCAAGCACCACAAATGTTTATTAAAAAGCGCCTTTTATTGATGATGAAAAAGATGTGGTTCCATGCACTAGGGTGAAGTGGGTTATATAGCATCAACTAATATTTATGTTGGACCTACAGCGATTTACATGCCCACTGAGTATGCCAGAGACAAAAAGACAAGAAGCAGCAGTGGTACGAAAAAATAAATTATACATGGTAAAACCTTAAACCAGTACTTTCTAACAGGATCAAATGACACGAATGTTTACACAGCTGATCTCTACATAAATTGTGGTGAAGCATATGTAAACAGGACAACAACAGGCTGCAATATACCAGACGTAAGTAAACGGATACGCTGTACAGCCATTGGACGTACAATAAGCAGGCTTGGCTGCATAATTGAGCAAAGCACAGACTAACGATCGTGGTACTCGATTCCTGTAGCATTGCTGTCTTCATTGGAATCTTGCCGTCATGGTTTTGCTTGGTGTTCAGTTGCACTAAATACTCCTGATTGCTTCCAACAATGTAGTCAGAGGACTTTTGTAAATGCACGAGTCAAGCAGCAACGTTACGAAGCAGCTGGATCAAGCCTGAGGGCAGCCATAACCGGAACGGGAGAGGCGGAGTCGTTGTCACGACCCGCGTTCCTCCCTGCCATAACGCAGTTACAAAGTTACACCACACCATTTACCATCAGCAAGCCGAGGTGGATTAACAGAAAAATCAACCCAAACCAGGTTTTTGCCTGCACCTAGTTCGAGAACTAGCTCCCAGAATACTGAACAACAACAAAAAAAGCACATTATGAGCACTGCCATGTTATTTTATTATATTTTCCACTCTGATTTAATTTGTTTTCCCTGGCTTTTTTTCTTGAGTGCCTTCTTCCTGCCTGTGAAAATGGGGTTTATATTGATGAGCTGGGCCCCAATATTGATTTTCCATCATTCCTGGTGTGGACATTTTCTGGTCTATTATACTACACTTGCAGCATATTCCCTCTGCAGCTGTAAACTGGATATATGGACAACCTGACCTTGGCAATATGGAGATAATGAAATATCCTTAATGATCCTTTCGGAAAGATTTTACAGGCACCACTATAGACTGCCAACGCATGTACAATAATAGTTAGTGGTGGCAAGCAGTAGGACTTTTTTGTTTTTGTTTTTTAAAGCTTTACTAAAATCTATAAGTTCCTATAGGTCTTATGGTCTGTTTGTCTTTTTTAATAAACCAGTCTACAAAATAAGAACCAAAAAGACATCAGTTTATTTGCTTATGGGTAGTTTATTTGCTTCTTTAATGTTTATTTACATTAAAGAAACCCAGAGGAAAAAAAAAAAAGAGTTTACAGTCATTGTTTACAAACATGCAAGAAATATGCTGGCATGGATATGGTGTGCAGAATATGCCAAATGGTCACTTTATACACTTATATATGGCAAAAATGTGGCATGGGCCTAATGATGGGGAATTTTGACAAGACATCTTGAGCAATGATGGAGAGTATCACCATCAGGGTCCCACAGATGAGAAGCACCATGAACGCATCTCTGGCTCAATGTGTGAGCAGAAAACCTCGGCATAGGGTGTGTAGATCATTATGTGTCTGGCTCTCTGACAGGCCGCTTCACTGCTCCATGCCTATGGAAGATAATCATCAGCAGAGCTGGGGTAACAATGAACTCATTCCTGCACTCCAGTATTTCCAGGAGAGCACTTCAAACACTCCGCTCCTCCCCACACAAAAGGAGCCGTCTGCTTTGATGTCACTGTCAAAGACCAAGTTTTGTTTCCGTTGCCTTCCGAAACCCCACCACCACCACCACCACCACACTTCTTCATGAGAAAAAGAAAGGAGGGAAGCCGCTGACGTTTCACATCTGAATTGCTAGAAACAGATTTTCACTTGAAAAGTGCACCTGTGCTGCACCAATCCACTATAACTCCACCGACAGCCAATCAAACAAATACTTCACTTTTAACATAGGCACCGAGGGGGAACATGTGCGTCCGCACCATGGCAAACAATGCAACTTTCAGCCAGTGAACTTCTTCTAGCCAATTAAACTTACTACTAATTATTCTGTGTTTAAGGGCACATTTGTTTAGTAGATTATTGTCTTTTCTTTTGAAGCTAATGAGGGGGTACGTAAGTTATTAGTGGCAGCTGACTGAAGAGTCAAAAAGCATGCAGGCCTCTGAGCTCAGCGGGGTCAGGGCTGTTATTCAGCTAACAACGGAGAGTGTGTCGCTCCCTCAGTCGAGAAGCCCAGCAAACAGACATGGCGGCCACCTAATGACTGTAATCACAACAGATAAGCACGTCAGCCATGGGGAGAAGAGGGAGGATGACAAGAACTAAAGAAAGCGCAGACTGAGGCTGAAGGAGGGAATAAGATCGAGAGAAGAGAATAGATTAATTGATTCTTTCAGGCAGGCTTTCAGATGAAAGTAGAGGTTTTGAGAAAGGTTTGTCTTTCAGGGTATTTTGACTGTGCACGCCTCCTGTTCTTGAGTAAATATCACCTTGCGTACAATGGAGACTCTCAGGTTTAGTATCCAGCAACACACAAGCTGCACATGATCACCTGATTAATGGGGTTAAGTTACAGTTAAACTGAGCTTCTTAGAGATAACAAGGGTTCACTGCTGTGCTAAGATGTTTATTTCCTAGGGTCAGTTTCCTGGAATATCAGTTATCAGTTGGGCAGACTTTGGTAGTTCGGCTTTTCTGAGGTTTAGTTTTTTATGTGCTAAGATGAGCAGTGAGAATGTAAATAAATGGAGTGAGGAATCATATCCCTTTAGAGTGAATCCTGAGTAAGAGCACATGGTGTATATTGTTATCGAATGTGAGTCGAGGTCAAGCTTAACTGCGATTAGCAATGTGCTGCTATTTTCTGAGGGGGTTTTCAAACCTGTGTGTCACAACAATGGAAGAGACGGGAGGGTTAAAATCCCTGCCTTTTCGCTCCATCTCCACTCATGTCTGTCACAAACCCAGCTGTAAACACTGTTGCACTGCTTCGTTCATCACCAGTAAATACTGAGACACACATAGAAAGGGAGAGAGAGAAAGAGAGAGAGAGAGAGAAGTGGAAGAGAACCGTGGACACGGTGGCAGGTCATGAGCTTCATCGTCTGGCTCTTGATAGGGTGCCTTGCCACTGGCTGCCATCTTGGTTTCTCAGCCCATGAACTGTAGAACTCAGATAACTCTGTACAGGTGTCGCAGTGGTGAGGTATTCAACTAAAGCATGCCGTGGTCGACTATGTTTGTGTGTGTGTCTGTGTGTGTGTGTGTGTGTGTGTGTGTGTGTGTGGTGTATTAACACACCTTATTTATACTGTATCCTCAGAATAATAGAGCAGACACGCTCTGTTATTCAGACCATAAAATATTCCAGGTGGATTCTGATGTTTAAGTGAACAGAGTGAAGATATACAATTGGTCAGAGGGAGAATGAGAGAGAGAGAGAGAGAGAGAGAGAGAGAGAGGGAGAGAGGAAAAAGCCAGATGCAAAGAAGGGTTGGTATATGCAGATGTGAGTCAGTATGAAAAAGAGGCAGGGTACAAGGGAGGGGCAGGGAGAGGCAGCAGTGGAAAATAAGTGAAATGTAAATCAAAGCAGACGATAGTTTGATAAAGTAATTGCAGCTCCAGGAACAAGCTGCAGATCCCTGTGTCAGTCCTTACCGATGCCGCCAAGCTCTGTGACCACGGCAACATCAGATTTACAAATTGAAAATCATTAATAATTCTAACCAGGACGTGATAAATCTGAAATCACTCTCGATGAACCTGGACACACTTCCATAAATCAAAAAGATTACTTGGGAATTTTTAAAAATCTGACGTCAAAGTGTCAGACTTACTAATGGTTTTTGTAGATCCTCACAGTGATCTGCCATTAATCTGTGATACATTTGAAATATGTCAGCAGGGCAATATGTGCTTTAATACCAGCAGTGGACTGCTTTGCACTCAAAATACGGGGTGAGAGAGTGAGAGTAGGAGCAGGAGAGATGGAAGATGGAGAGAATTGCTAGCGTGTCACACACACTAATGAGAGAGGTTTGTGGGCACAGTAAAGCTCTCTCATGTTATACGAATCTTTCTGGATTATTTCTTCAGCCCCCCAAGGTTTAGGTAAATTGAGTTTAAGGATCAAATTAAGTTTTATTTTAGTATGACTACTTTGCCAAGTTTTATGTTCTGATTCAGTGATTGTAGGCTTGGCCTAAAAAGTTAGTAGGGACAAATGGGATGGGGCTAAACTAGAGGTCATGTGACTCATTTTATAAATAAGCAACCTCATGGCTTCAAAGACCAACCTAGCTATCCAAAGATCAGACTAACATATGAGCAGAGGCTATAAATGTATGTATGAAAACTGTCATGGTCTATCACAGTACGCAAACCTACTGCCAAGCAAGATTTACAAGGTTGTAGACTATGCTGAACAGAAAGATTTACATACTTGTAGATTAAACTAAACTGAAAGATTTACATACTTGCAAAGACCTTAAGAGGTGCCAGTTATTTCAGGAAAAAAAAAAAACATTAGGTAGCCATCAGTGCAGGCTGAAACAAAATGGATTCTTGGTTCACATTTAGTTCACATATCTAGTCATTACTCCTTAAATGAACTTGAAAAAGGAAGCATCGAAAATCGCTGTCTAAAACATCATCTTGGTGGAGTCAGTTTTGTTGCTCAAAGTGATTGAACATTAGATAACATCTACATCATCATATACACTTAAACAGGACATATTAAATTGCATTAGTAAAGATTCAAGAAACACCATCTCTGTTGTTTAAACATTTGAACACAACAAAACTGTAGTGATTATTGTCACTAGGAACCCACTGTAGCCCACAGACATGCACCTGGCCTTGATTCCCGTTATTTCTCATTTGCTTCACTTCACCCTCCCTAATTTTGCATTTGCATCATGAATATGTAACACAAGTGGGTACTTGTTAAAGGAATAGTAGGAACGTGGTATGTTTTGTTGTTGTTTTTTTTTTTTTTAATGAAACACTCACCCCCTTGACCACTGGCAAACATGGAGGCAGGTCAGTGTGTTACCATAGCTTTTGTGAAGTTAGTTACCATAACATCATTAAATGTTAGCTAACTAGCATTAGTTAACTAGCATCTGCTTATCTACAACTAACAAAAACAGAGGAAAATAGTGTCCTGCCTGGTGTGGTAGATCCCAGCCTCTAATTATGTATTCAGAGCTTCTTCCTGGGCCGTCATGATTAGTTCTTCCATGTTGTCTTTCAGTCCAACATTTTTTCCCCAGATTCTCGTAAGATTTTTCTATATCATCCACACTTTCCATCATGGGAGGAATTTATCCCATGATGCTTCTCCATACTCCCATCCTTCACTAAGCACCTCATCATTTGACCAGTACATTATACCAGTAGAGTATCTGATGACTGGAGAGTATGGTTGTTGGTAGACTTCTCAGTTTTTGCTGCACTCTTTATAAGTATTTGGCTGTAGTTGCTTTCCTTGTGGTTTCTTCATGATTCCCATTTGCCTGTGGAACTCCAAGGTATTTTTATCTGCCCTCAACATTTGTTGTTACCTTCTTGTAGTATCATCCCCTAATTGTGTTTTCATTTCCTCGGGTTTACAGCTCTGTCAGCCAATCAGAATCCACAGATTTCCACCTCAGTCAGCCAATCAAGTTGCACGGCTTTCCACCTTAGTCAACCAGTCAGAATGGGATTATATCATGCTAACAGGTAACTTTTTTGAAATATGGAGGCTTAGTAGCTCATTAGAGTAGCAGATAAAGTGGATTAGAGTGGAAATGGCAACTTGGTATTCACACTTGATCGGTGTTGTAGAATTCTCGACCTCATCTACTGCTGACACAAGCGTTGCTACTGCCTTGATGCCTTGACCATTGCGGTCAAGATGATTCACGGTCAAGTCATCTTCGTTTTTTAATTGGAATGTTTGTTTACAGTTCAGAGTTTCATCTCTTTACATTTTTTATTTGAATTTTAATATGATTTATTCATTTAATGTCTCTTTAAAAGTTCTCACTGTATTCTTTACATAACTACATTTAATCTTCTTATAATTTTGGCAAAGACATTACTGAGTTGATAGATCTCAGGATGTAATAAGCTTTATTGCTTCTATGTATTATAGCTGATATAAAGCACTTTGTAAACTATTTAAGAAAGTACTATACAAATAAAGTTTATTATTATATCTAAAGATTATTATTATATTGAATCATACCTTAGATATAAATAATCTAGAGTATGTTTAAAGAAATTAGCTGCAAAACACATATTTAGGTTATACAATGACAGTGATAAATCCTTGTTTCATTAAAAAATGTAATATTCTGTATAATAGTAAGTGTTGCTTATACAAGCCATTTTTATACATAATCTAATGCAGATAACATCACTGGTTTGGTTATAATTTGTGAATTTAAGAATCCTGAACAGTTCTTTTTTCTGTATTTTCTTCAACATTTTGATATCAAGGAAGATGTGAAGCAAATCTTAATATCCATTATTGAACAGTGCTCCCCCCCCCCCCCAACACACACACACACACACACACACACACAACAACACCCAGCCCACCACCACAACTCAGCCGCCTGTCAATAAGTCCCCACACATCACATGGTCCTCTGATGACATCAGTGCATTTCCTCAGAGAGTGGGGTGATTTTCTTGTTAGGGTGAATGTTCCCTCTCTTCGTTAATGCTGGGTTAATGAAAGAACCCTCAGCCTTCTTCATATCCTCTGTGCAATCAAGTATTCATGAGACTAATTTGTAATCCTTAATCTACATGGCAATTCATTTCACGTGACCTGTCAAGGTGACAGTGATATTTACATGTAAATATGGGATATGTTTTTCCCTATGTGCATGTTGACATGATGATGAATCACAAAAAAACTTAAAAAAAACTAAATTCATGAGGAAGAATGCATGACTATATGCCATGTAGGAAAAATATATTGACATTCTGCCCAATAACACTAAAATATCTGCACATATGTCTCGAGGTGTATTTTATGAATACTGTTAAAACAGATTGGAAAAAAAATGTTTGGAAAATGCCTTGGTTTGTTAGCTGTCCATGTTGTCACTAGATCACTGGAACATAATTAACAACACTCAGGGAGAGAGTAGGAAGATGTGAATGTCAGAATTGGTGTTCCCTTTCTCTCTCTCTCCCTTCCTCTATCATTATGTCTCTCGCTTTTTTTGTCTTACTTTCTCTCTCCCTCTCGCTCATTTCTTATCTCTTTCCCCTTCTCTCTCTCTCTTTCTCTCTCTCTTTCTCCCTCTCTTTCTCTAAGCCTAGGGACATAAGGCCATTAACCTCCTGCAGCCGGCGCCTTCTCTCCTTAATGAGGGACTGCAAGTATGACCTGTTCTGTCGTTCATATTTCTCTTCTCTTCAGCAAACCACTCGGAGGTGAACTGTTGCTGTTGAGGAGGGGGGTGGGATGAAGGGGTGTGTATGACCGCCAAAAGAGAGTGAGAGAAGGTCAGAGGGCCTAAACATAACTATTAATGTTTAGCTTAACATGAGAATTGAGCTGAGTTGCAATCAAAAAGACCGCTATGACAGTGAGTTGATTGGGCGTTAGAAATTTAACATGGTAGACGTTTAACAATTGATAATACTGTTCTTATGTTTTGGTTACTCTGCTTGCTTTCTCTGTTATTCTACCATTTGTATTCCAGCCAAAATCTGTGCTCTCTGCACCTCTTTAAAAACTGACAACACATTACAGCTGTGTCCTGACGACAATTTGGCTTGCCCTAAAATAAATCAGTTTTTGTTTTTACAGTACCAAAAAACCAAAATAAAGGCATGAATGGTGAATACTAGATAAACCAAACTGGACTGCTATATTGTATGAAAATGATTTGATTTTGAATATTAAAGTTCAAATAGAAAAGTTTTCCTCTGTACCCCATCCATTCCTTTTATCTCCCTCACAGCCTCGTTCCTGATTAATTCTGATGCGGAGAGCCTCCTCTCCTCCCCTCTCCTCTCCTTTCTTCCCCTCCTCTCGCCTCTCCTCTCCTCTCCTTTCTTCCCCTCCCCTCCCCTCTCCTCGACTCTCTTCTCCTCCCCTCCCCTCTCCTTTCTTCCCC
>JAOYMR010000015.1:6670984-6689035 GCA_025802075.1 Tenebrosternarchus preto
TCTTCCCCTCCCCGCTCCTCTCCTCCCCTCTCCTCTCCTCCCCTCTCCTTTCTTCCCCTCCCCTCTCCTCTCCTCCCCTCTCCTCTCCTCACCTCTCCTCCCCTCTCCTCTCCTCCCCTCTCCTCTACTCTCCTCTCCTCCCCTCTCCTTTCTTCCCCTCCCCTCTCCTCTCCTCTCCTCTCCTCTCCTCTCCTCACCTATCTTCCTCTTTTTCATCTTCCAGGTCCTATTGCCTCTCTGACAGAGAAACAAATCTAAGATGGCTAATGATGAAGTACTGTGGTTTGAGGAGGTGGACGGAAAGTGCCAGGACTTCATTTGTGTCACAAGCACGGCGACGGTAATGAATTTCTGCGGCGAGACCTGCAGCGAGATGGAGATTTGATGCCAGCGTGCAATCGGTGCCACGCAACATCCAGCCCACCACCAGATCCCGTGTCCCTTACCCTGTCACCCCTTATTGCGTCACTGCCATAATGCACACTACTCACGCCAGAGCCAGGGATGGGACTGCTTCGATTTTTATGTCCTGGCCAATGATCTCATTCCATGCAAAATTGCCCCTGAACATGCACTGTAGAATATTGTGGATAAATTCATGTACTTCTTGACCAAAAGACTCTCACAAATGTCTGTTAGGGTGGCCGGTCTGGCCCTTCTCCTTGTCTCATAAAACCGCCCTGATTCATAATGTCGACAGGCCATATCTAGTTACTTAGGTGGAATCGGAGGAGCGGAGGAGACTTAATTGCTCCCAGCGAGTGTAGTTGCAGGACTTGATTAGGCCCCGCACCACTTCTCATGTTCTTCATTTGTGTGGCGACGACCTTCCGCAGAGAAGAGATCACACAGGGGTCGCTCCAAGAACTTCTCCACTGGGAGCAGACCCTGATGATTCTGGAAACTCACAGAGTGCCCCTGACTGGTTTAACTGTTTAATGTGCTGAGATATTGGATTAAGGTTGGATTACTTTGGAAAAAAATACTTTTTTTTTACTGTAATATAGTTTATGGCTGCATATGCACAATAATTTTAAATCATTGTTTTTATTCTAGATTGCTCTGAATTAAAGTCTGGAGTTTTTCCTTGCCGTGGTTTTGATGTGTTCTGAATCATATTGCCTGAAATGTTTTAGTTTAAAAAGGTTTGTGGAAAATAGACCACAGTGAACCCCTGGAAAAGTGAAGTGGATCTAGTTAGCTAAACTTTCAGAAGGTTTCTAGAAATGCTAGCTGCGAATGTAAAATCAAGCTTCTAACCCAAGCTAGTTTGACATAGTCTGAATCCTCATGTATTTTTCATTAAATTCATTAAGTTCTGTGCTCAGTCTAGGCATGTAGATCGGTATGACTAAAATATCTGCATATTTATGTTTTGAAAGTATAAGTTTTTTGGTTCATCTGCATCTGGTGGTGTACAAGGAATGCATGCACAGATAAGCCTACACTGTGACAGTTTGGCTCATTACACTATTCAGGGTTGCAGAACTTGGAGAGAGACAGAACTGTCTCGTCTTAAAAATGATAATGCTAATTGCATTAGATCAATGGTATACAAATTGGTGGAATTTGGGGTTGGGAGGGGAAATATCACAGTAATTGCGATCAACTGAGCCGTCTGCCATTAGCGAGATGAATTAGCTATGTCCATGTAAGCGACAATGGCTACAGAGGGAAACCTGATCCTGGAGCCTCCACAACCCTTAGCTCCCAGACACCACCAGGAAGCAGACAGAGAGCAGAGTAGGTCACTAGAGAGCCAGCAATCACATGCACATGCATACACACACACACACACACACACACACGCACAGCATCACAGCATAATACATCCTCTGTAGATAATGGCAAAGAGAGGCAAAAAGGACTATCATAGCCATGCAGGCATTTCTAATGTAGAATTACGCTTTGGCTCGTCCTCTATAATGCGTGATTCAAATATCTTTGCTTTTCATTGTTTTTTTAACCACCTCTTACTGCAGCAACAGTCCTGTTGTTAACCAGGCTGTTCTGAAAACACTTTCATGCTGTTCCTCTTCAATATACTAAACTTCAGAATTTTCTCACTGTGACAGCAGACTCAAGTTCCATATCCTCACTTTTTATTGAATCTTGATAAAATGTCTAAATCATGACATTATAGATGTATGTGGTTGTGTGTGTGTGTGTGTGTGTGTGTGCACATGCATGTGTGAGTGTGTTTGTATCTGATTATGTGTGTGTGTGTGTGTGTGTGCATGCATGTCTGTTTGTGTGTATGTGTGTGTCTGTGTGTGTGTGTATGCCTTGTACCCCTGTACTGAATTCGAAGTGAGAATCATTGTTTCCAGCTCTGCCTGCTGCTCTGCACCAGTGCACAGCAGTGCTGTGTGGTGGTGACACTGACTACAAATGAGTTTAAACGCTGGACTCCACCATGCCAGAGCTGACTTCCACCATACCATACACCATTACCAGAGGATTCAAGTGGCCACATGTAGATGTGTACAAGATCACATACGAAAGGATAGAGAAATAACGAGAAAGAGAGAGAGAAGGAAAGAGGGAGAGAGAGAAAGAGGTAGATGGACGGAGGGTGAAGGAAGTGAATTAGTGAACGCCTGGTTGGAATCAAGACCTACCTCCAAAATTAGGCTCAACAACACGTCTTGTGAGGGAGACGGCAGTGACAGACTGCTGCTGCTTTTACTGTTCAAAAGACCTTCCTAGGTTTTATGCCTTGTGCTTTCAGACTTAATGCTGTTGTATTAATATATCTGATTATAGCTTCTTAATCTAATCATGTGTTACCTTGTAAAATAAACGTTTAGCACTATAGAGGTGTATTATGTGTAATAACATAATACTGAATTAGGAACAAAACTGATTAGGAACAAAATAGAAAAAAAGACATAAAATCCTTTAATTATCATTGATCTAGGAAAGGATTCTTTGATTTCAGTAATACTGGCAGTTAGTAATATACTGACAGTGATACCACATCTAAAACCTGTCATCAGAGACAGCAAGGATGATATTAACACATTATCTTTGTCGTAATGGCGTGCTCATAATGGAATAATGGCAGTGGGGTTTTATGCCCATCTGAAAATTCATCTTCAGCGGCTCTGAGTGAAGTAGGCCATCATGCCATTGGGCGGCCTTGAGGAAGGACCACACGCATGATGCCGTGGCTCTTTTAATGACCTCCTCTGGGTTCAGCAGGACAGGGTCTTCAGTAAATGTTCTGACTGCCAGATGTTTTCTTCTCTTCTCCATTTTATCTGTTCTTTGAAAGGTCCAAGCCCCTCAGTCCTTGACCCATTCTGTTGTCCTCCTTGGGTTTGTTTGAATTGTCTATCTATCTATCTATCTATCTATCTATCTATCTATCTATCTATCTATCTATTTACATATCTGTTCATTCATTCATTTGAAAAGTTGAATTGGACATGCTGGAACCCATCTTTCTATTTCTGATACATTTGTAACTGCATGCTCAAGCACACCAAGAACACATGTTCATCCATTTTTGTACTGTTTGAATATTCAACAGCGTTCACATTCTTCTTTGCCTGGTGCTGGAATTTCCAATGAGGAGATTTGCATGTTACCTAGGTCTTCCCCGCAGCCGTGGTGGCATTTACTGTGGTGAAGTGGCTCTAGGCCTCAGTGCATGGTCACGTTCTCTCACCGGTGTTTATTCTGGCTTGAATCATAGCTCGCCCTGGGCTGTCGTGATAAATAGCTCCTACAGGGCGAATGGTGGCGTGAGCTCTTTGACTCTGTAGGTCATGCCGCCTTGCTGTGGAGACACGGACTAATGCAATGTGAAGTGTTAAGTTATTATAGCGAAAACTGGACCAGGGAGTTGTAAGCGAAGAAGTCAGGTAAGAGAATGAAGGCAAGAATGAGGTGAAGCAAAGAAGGTCAGAGAGAGAGTGCAAGAGATAGCCAACAAATGAATGGTTAAAGAGGACAAATATCAGCGCGAAGGTATAAGGGGGAGGTGAAATTGGTAGCTGGTGACTGGGCCGAGCAGAAGAAGGGTTGGTAGAGACAAAGAAAAACAAAACCAAAATGAAGGTAAAGGGGTGTTGAAAACGAGTGATCAGAAAATGAAGCGGAGGAGAAAGATTGATGGGCGGGAGAACTGTTTAAGATAAAACCACTGCGGCAAAGTCTCCAGCAGCAGAAGTACCTCAGCGCCAACTCGTTAGCACGTATTGCTTGGAAGAGGAGCGGTGTTTGTTTGTCTGAGTGTGGCTGAATAATGCAGTAGTAACTCGGCTCTGCGAATCTCCTGAGCAAAAGCCTCTGCACCTGTCAGAGAACCGCGATGCCTGTTGAGAGAGACACAAAGACGAAAACACGCCATTATTACAAAGCCAAATAAACTCCTAGTAATCGTGTGCAGATGGCAGAAACAAGCCGCAGCTGTTAATATTGTGTGAAACACAAAATATTAAATATAAATGCTGCACTGAGGGATTTTTGTAACTCAGATATACACACACCGAACACCACCGTCTCCTCATTAGAAAGACAAGAACCCGCCTCATTGCAGGAGACGCGGTGCAGTTCCCCAACAGGCAGCCCAAGCAGACGAAAGGCAGTGCAGCACACATGGCAGACGAGGGATGAAACTGGGAGCCAGACGGAGGGAGGCAGGAGGAGATGGTGGGGAAAGCAGAAGGAGAAATGCGGAAAGCAAGAGAGGAGAAGGTCTGATTTCCCCGATGCGCTCTCCACTATTTTGCGCTGTTGGATGTCAGTGTATTATAGCAGTACAAAGGCCTCCCACACGGGCTGACATGCCGGCGCTGAGAGGTAAAGAGAACACCTGTCGACTGTCACCAGGCTTCAGAGCTCTGCCATTAGCCAACACACGCAGATAAGGCCCCGTCACTGCCTCTGAGAGGCACTCCATCACCACGCTCCGAGCCTGAAGGTGAGAGCTATCGATGAATTGTTGTTGAAGCATTTTATTAGGAGCAAAACAGAGGTGTGTGTAGTTTGGTGAGGAGAGAACAGCTCTGGCATGTGATAATTAACCAGGCTATTTACAAATGCATGAGCCGACAACAACTGGGAAGACACTGTCTTTGAAAGCATGTGTGCTTGTAAAAAAAAAATCTTAAATGTATAAAGTAATACTACTGTTGCACACAGATTTTGTGCCACAAATTATTTTGAATACATTTTCAACATACCATTGTACAATATCAGCGTGTAGTAGACTTTGAAGGAGATCTGTGATCAAGCAATATAACACTGACTCGAGGAACATATCCCATCTCACATATCCACCAGCTTGGACCAGTTTGTCACATTAATCACTCAGTGGCACTACAATAGTGAACAAAGTGCGAATTGAGCTACAGTGCTAAACTTCAGAGCTCAGTCCAACTCTGACCTCCGAGTATACTTAATTTGACAAAGTATATGCAATAAATCATATACTCATTCTAGAATAACCACTCCATTTATATTCAGATATTAAAGGGCCGGACATTCTCCTTTAAAATGTAATGTAGGGTTCACTTTGGTGCAGGAATAAGGGAGAGAGAGAGATGTGTAATAACTTCCAGATAGCTGTACTTGCCTAGAGAGTCATACATCATGCTTTAACAAGTACCAATCAACACATTTCCTCTCTACATACTATCTTATTCCACTCGCTCACGCTTCTGACTGGAGATGGAACATCTCCACATGGATATGTGGGAGTTATTATCTTCACACAAATGCACATGACATGTATTTGTATTATTGTAAAGTTCAATCCACGAAAGGATTTATTTATATATTTATTTGTTTGTTTTGATTAGTTTTTTTTTTCTTAATTCTATAGCGCTTGATTACTTATTAAGAAATGAAGACAGCTGCAGTATAGTTGTTCATTTCTTATTGTTTATAAGCGTATTCATTCAAGTTGCATTACAAAATAAATAAATGTTATTACAAAATATTTTACATAAATATGGACAAATAAATATGGAAAAATATTCATCTGCCAATTTGTTTCAGATTGCAAATTGAACAAAAATAGACAAAAATAGTATATGTTATACTGTATAATAATTAAAGATTTACTTCCAATATCTGCGTGTGGAATCATAACCCTAACCCTAACCCTATGATAGAGATGACAAGATACATAACACACACAGACACAAACACACACACACACATACACATGCACAGTATATGCATTCAGAGAGAACAGCAGATGAGCAGGAATATTACTAAGAAGGAAGTGAATGAAATATTAAAAGCATGTAATGAGAAATAGCAGGTTTGATTTTTCTCTTTGCACTTTCAAACGTGTTTATTAATTTATAGTTTTAAATCATATCCATTTCATTTGGGGCTGAGAAATAGTGAAGAATGAGGATGGCTTAAATGTTTAATGCATAAACAATGTCCTTCCACTGAAAAATAACATGGATCTTTGAACAATGCACTAGTAGTAATTTATCAAAAAGAGGAGAAAATTACATTTCATATTTAACAGAATATGAACTTTGCCTTAATAAATGATATCTTCCTTTGATTTTATTGGCGTCAGCTCAGATCTAGCAGATTGCTAATAAAATTCACGATTTCCATATTTAATGATGCATGCTTTTCATGGTAAATTTTTCTAGAGAAATGCTGTCTTTAATGAACCTCAGAGGATGTTTTAATAGACCTTCTCTTTAACAAATGTAATTCCCTATGTTCGAAAGGTCCTTTGGTCATTTCCGTTGATTTAAATATATTTAGTCAATTGTGGAAGAACAACGAGTGATAATGTAATGGATATTGTTTTTCTATGCTCACTGCCTTACAGCTACTCAATGAATCCATATTAAAATATCTAAAGCTGGCAAATGAAGGGAGAAAAGGGAACTGTACATTATACAGTCCAGTGAGAGCTGCATTGTTTATTATTGTTATGAGTTTCATTAAAAATGGTACAGGTTCTGAACAAAGAATGAAACAAACAGCACTTATGGAAGTATCTCCAGGACAACCACAAACCTTGTGAGGAGAAAGTGCATGTAGATTCAAAGACATGGCTTGTTTGGAAGAAGTCTACAGAGAAAATTGGAATAAATGGGTGTCAATTTCCATTTTAAATTGGTAACCAATGACCCATGGAGGCAGCCCTTTCCACCACAGACAGACAGAATAACTTGAATTAGAAGTGCCTGACATTTCAGTTAATTGCTGTGAGCATGGCCAGCTTTCGTAGTCACCTCCAAACCAGGTTCAATTAAGTCCTCACCTTCACAGCCAAGGTTTGAGAGATGAACAGTGGCGAAGTGCTCTCAGGCAAAACCCAATGGATCAGTTCTCCAATAATGTCAGAAAGTCAAAGCAGGAGTGTGCCCTGTTTGAAGTTTTAGAGCAAAATAGCCTGTTTATTTAGTTATTCATTTTTTGCTCATAAAATACGTTTACTATAAAAATTCCATTAGAACAAATAAGCCTATTGAAGGTGCTCATGGCAGGTAAATCACTCCAGCTGGCTCAGAGGGAGAACTGGTGAAATTGGCTTTTATTACTGGAGGTCTCTATATTATTTCTGCCTCCTGTAATTAGCATATTGACCACTGGGAGCGCCCAAGTGAGGCGCCGCTAAATAGCTTTACCTGCAACAGGACTAAAGGTCAAACAGCACATTCCCTCCTGACTAACGCCATCCTTCCAGAAGACTAAAAATAATGTGTAAAGATGCCACATGGTACCGATTTCCTCCACCTTATTTTTACGCAGGAGGTAAGGAAATGTCTCTGAAAAGTAATGGTAGAGTAGTCTGTCTGGCAGGAAGTCCCAAGTCAGTGTGCTTTTGATCTGAATTGGGCAAGTGTCATGCAGGTGTGATGATCAGCTGGACTTTTGCTGTGCCAGGTGTTTGGCTGCTTCTGATGAGCTTCTCCACTCAGCCTGGCTTGGCTTGCACATTTCTTACACTACTTACAAGCAGTCAGCTAAGGTCATCAGCTAGTAATGGAAACACGTTTGGCTTTCTGATTCATAGAACAGTTGAGGTAACTCGGTCTGCAGGAATTAACTCGCCAATGTGCTCTGAGAGCTTTATGTGGCTTCAGAACATCTGAAGTTCTTGTGAATGATAACTGGGTAAGTGAACAGATCAGTATCAGTGAATGCCTAAAGGAAGGTTCTACCTATGTAACCATCACATCTTGCAAAAATGTTGAGCCTTGCTGTTGAGCCTTGCTGAGTGATTGTGCAGGCTCTATATAAAAGAAAGTGACAGGATTTTTACTGTTTGGGTCAGCACTCTAACAGATTGAATTTGAAATAAAAGTCTCTGAGATTAGGGTAGAAAATGCTAGAATCAATTTGAGAATATTTACATTCAACCATGTAGCATTCACTGGTCTTTTTATACATAGCCCACAAGAGACCAAATGAACATACTAAATAAAACTGGATAGCACTGGAGTGACTGACGTCTGTGATGAGTAAACATCACCAGTTTCAGGGATCTTGAGGTCAGAAAGATACTTCTGTCTTCAGCAAATGAAATGCATGTACAGTGAGAGCTTGGGTTAAATAAGGAATGGAACATGGGACCAGTTGACTAGAACAAATAGGTTCTATCATATATGATAAAAAAAAATGTTATGCTGAATTTAACAGTTTTAATGTATTGTCCTGCTGTGAGGGAGAGGAGTGTCCAAGGCATTTGAATGACCTGATTTAAACCCAGCAGTGAAGATGATTCTGTACACTTCAGAATGCTGTTGTAGCAGACATATCAGCACAAAGACAGGCAGGTTAGTTCCACTGGCACCCATTCAACTATTTTGCACAAGTGAATCAAATGGATCATGAATCTTAAGCAGTTCCTTTTTTTTGCATACAGACTCTTTCTATCAGTTCAGGTTAAGTTTTGTTTCATCTGTTTATTGTTTGTTTTGTTTTTTAAATACATGTTTTATTATACGTATTTTTTCATAAAACTGTAGCAGGGATTATCACGTTGTGGTATAGGCCATACTGTCGTATAACCTAGGGTTAGAGTTAGGGTTAGAGTTAGGGGTCGGGGTAGGGTTAGGGTTAGAGTTAGGGTTAGGGTTGTTTTATCTTTTCTATTGGTAAAGTCACTATTGCATTTAAATAAAGCACCAAATGATTGATTCAAACCCATTTTGACTTTAGATTTTCTTTTGATTTTGCAGCCTTATGATAACCTCATAGGTTTTTTTTTACTTTAGCTTCTCCAAAACAGAAGAACTATGGATGAAAAGGTTATTCCTATCCACGATTTAACTGATGGCTGTTGAGAAATTAAATGGGATGTTTTCTCCTCTCTTTGGTTGTATTTCGTTTAATAATAAAAAAAATAGATTAACTACATACCCTCACATCTACTGTCAGTTTAGTGCCATCTCCTCACCAGCCAACCTGTCACTGGTCTCTGCAGAGTGATTCAATAATTAATGCCCAGAAATATCACAACTTCATCTTTTTTGTTGTAATCTTTGGATTTGGATTTGTGTAATCTTTGGATTTGGGCTATAAAGTTGATCCACAAACTATAAAGGAAAGGAATCATATAGTTATTATTTACTTATTAACACTTCTTAGAAGACCAAGGCAAGTAGTAGTATTAATGCACTCTTGTCACATCAATGTGCCAAATGGAAAAGTTTCTTACAAGTTGTTGCAAGGCTCTGTATCATATACCAAACAGTTCAGTTTGCCCTATGCTAGAGAAACCTTCTCTTTGACAGATTGTGAGCCTGTGGGGGGAACTACACTTTCTAAAGAGGGGAATGTCAGCTCCTCTTAAATCCCCTGCCACAGGCGTGGCTGGTTTTCATAGACATGCCCTAATGTCTATAAGATATAGTTTTTTGAATTGTCTAAGTAATGTGACATAAGCATTTTTGCACTGGTTAGAGTTGTGTTTAATTCCGCTTGTATGCAAGATTTTATAAATGCACACTGAGCAGAAACGACTCTTGAATCTCACTTTGTGGTAACATAAGAGCTCTTGTTGCCTGTAGTTACAGTCTTGACTTAAACATGTATACATACATACTGGTAAAATATATCAAATATTTGTTCAAATATACTACTCCTACTACCAATAATAGTAATAATAATAATAATAATAATAATAATAATAATAATAATAATAATAATAATTTGCCTGGAAAAAACAAAGAAAAGGTCTCGATATCAAGAAGTTCCATCATCAAAGGAAAAAGTTTATTCATGTTTGAAATTACACATAACTACCACAAGGAAGACTTTTCAGTCAGGGTGTAGTCTGGTTAGAAAGAAACACGAAACATCTTTAATACATTAGAATCACTGCCACAAATCAATTTTTATGACTTTTTTTTAATCAGTTTCAGAATCACATACGATACAAAAAAAGAGAAAGAAAGTTGGAGCCCTGTCACACAGGGCCTGAAATGTACAGTTCTGAATACTGAAATGTACAGTTCTGAATACTGAAACCCCTATGCATTACAGATCAGATCTTTTTTTTCCTTTTTTTCTTTTTTTTTAAGTGAATTAGTAACAAGATGAGCAACATTCAAAATGTTCTTCGCTATTTACAACAGTTTTACTGTTTGGTGTTAATTTTTAGTACCACCCCCCCCCCACCCACCCCATCTGCCCTTCCCAAAAAGCCACCACAAAATCCTGCTCGTTCTCTCTGTTATTCATATTATTCGTATTATGGTCATTATTATGATTTTTTTCTAATATTTTTTTTTATTTTTAAAAGTTGCAAGAAAGCAACTAATTTTCTTAGAAGATTAAAATATACATTAGATTACATGGAGATAGAGGGGGGGGGGGAATTATTACAAAATGCAACCAAATGAAAGTATGTAAAAAAAAAAAAAAAGGATGGAACTAAAAGCTGAAGAGATGGCAGAGACATTGTTGAGAGGTAGTCAGTGAGAGGACTCTATGCTAGAGACATGTCTGGAAATCTATTGGTTTTTCTATGAGTCTGAATGAGGTAATAAAGCTGTGTATTGATTTGTGAGATGTATAAATATTCTTAAGCTATATTATATACAAGACTATTTTTTTTCTTTTTCCTTCTGTGAATGGAGTCCCTACATGCCAAAATAGAGCAAAGTCCTAAACATACTGGTGTAACTGTCATATTTTGTGTTTTATATATAAAAAACATGTCTCATAATGTGAGACTTTGCTTCAGTTTGCATGTCATGATGCAATGATGCAATGTTGTATGTTAAAAATATTGTCATTATCATTTAGTTATTTTAACTTAAACCCCCAAAATGGAGCAGATCGTCTTAATTATTTTATCCAATTTAGTACCACAAGGACTTAATTTATGCAAGGTTAAAAAAGGTTAAATAAAGAAATGCATAACATTTCTAAAGTTCCCAAAGCTGCCTTCTGTAGCATATAAGGCCTGTAAAATGGAGTTAAAATATTTACTGGTATCTTTGTATATGGTAGACCAGGGATTAGTAGTGGAAATGGATAATAAAACATGTCTACTCTAAATGCATATTCACTGAAAAGACTCACATAGATCAGAGACCATGTAATTCACACAAAATCTGAGAAAGCATTACCTTATATACCAGAAGAGGAAAAAAGGCTGATGAATATGTGCAAAGCAGAAATTATTAGTAAAGTCACCAGCGGTGTGGACAGAGAGCAAACGATTCAGTTCCTTAGGGACGTTAAAACTTCCGGATGTTCTGGAGATCGTCGGTGATGACCACAGACATGACCGTGTGTAGGTTCGAGGAGGACTAATTGGTAGCGAGTTTCTGATTGGCCAGTCCGTGGGTGTGTGTGGTCTGTCCGCAGGCTGGAACAGGCTGTGTCAGTGAAGAGATCAGTTCGAGGTATCAGAGTGCACACTACCAGGGCCTTCTGTACGGGACATCACAGAGGATGGAGGCGTAGCATCTGGCCAACCCCCGTTAGCCTACAGCAGAAAAACACAAACAGAGCCAATCCACTGAGAACGGAGGTAGCCAACGAAGAGGCAAGAATCTGTGCATGTAAAGATGATGGGGACATAAGTTATTACAATATTATTAACTTGGCTTGGAATGGGTCAACTCCTATCAAGTAAAACCCCAAATAAACTTGCAAAAGTGAATTATGCAGAAATACATTACAGTTTGTGGCTTATGTGTTGATGAGAAAGGCTATTGTGTGTATAAGGTCATTGTGTGTGTGAGGTTATTGTGTGTGTGTGAGGTTATTGTGTGTGTGTGTGAGGTTATTGTGTGTGTGAGAGGTTATTGTGTGTGTGAGGTTATTGTGTGGTTATTGTGTGTGCGTGAGGTTATTGTGTGTGTATAAGGTTATTGTGTGTGTGTGAGGTTATTGTGTGTGTATAAGGTTATTGTGTGTGTGTGTGTGAGGTTATTGTGTGTGAGGTTATTGTGTGCGTGTGAGGTTATTGTGTGTGTGTGTGTGTGAGGTTATTGTGTGTGTATAAGGTTATTGTGTGCGTGTGAGGTTATTGTGTGTGTGTGTGTGTGTGTGTGTGTGTGAGGTTATTGTGTGGTTATTGTGTGTGTGAGGTTATTGTGTGGTTATTGTGTGTGTATAAGGTTATTGTGTGTGTGTGAGGTTATTGTGTGGTTATTGTGTGTGTGAGGTTATTGTGTGTGTGTGAGGTTGTGTTTATGTATGTTCATCAGTGTGAAGCTTGGTCTCATCACACATCGTGTGAGAGATGCTCATATGCATTCAGATACATCAAAAGCTGGAAGGCATCATGCCAATGTCCATCTCACAACATATACACCAACATCAACCTCTCTCTCTCTCTCTCTCCCTGCCTGCCTCCCTCTCTCTCTCTCTTCCTGTCTCTCTTTCTCTGCTACACTCCCCTCTCCCGGAAAACAAATTCGTCTTAACGTCTCGGCCAATGGGAGCGATCTCTGAAATCAATGTCTAATCGGATTTCGGCGGTGGGCCGACAGCTTGTCGCTCCATATTTTGGTGTCAGTCGAGGGGAGGGAAGGCCAGGCTGGTGGGGGGGAGGGTTTGGGACACTGAGTGGAGGTGACAGTGGAGGCCTGTTCTCCACCCAGCCTGAGCTCCTCTCAGTGAGGCCTTGTGCGGCTCCTGTCTCAGACTAGCCTTTGCAGGAGCCCCTCTGCCTCCCTGGCCACGCCCCCTTCCTTTCCACATCATTTCCATCTCACAGTTGCCAAAGAGAAAAGGTTATTCTATGCTAATTCACTTATGATGTGCATTGTTCTCAAAGCCATCCATCGGTATCACTGTAAAAATACAGAGGCATCTGTTTACTGTTCAAGCACATGAATATATATATATATTCATATATTCATATATATATATATTCATACATTCATATACATACATATATATATATACATATATATATATATAGACACGCCCACAATATCTTTGTTGATTAATGTAATCAGGTCTATATAGAGGATGTGTTGGTTGTGTGTGTGTGTGTGTGTGTGTGTGTGTGTGTGTGTGTGTGTGAGAATGTGAGTGTGGGCATGCTTGGTGGCAGAATTAGGATTTTGCTGATTTCGAGTTCCTGGAATAGGTCAATAAATAGATTGATCTGGCCTCTTCCAGCCACAGTGTCTGGGCTGGGGTTGAAATAGGAGCATTATGAGGAAGTCTGGACAACCTGGTGACATGCATCATCTGCATTCAGCCACAGTGCTCTCTCTCTCTCTCTCTCTCATTTTCCTCGCTCTCTTTCTGTATGTCTCTCTCTGTTCCTGTATCTTTCTCTGCCTGTCTCTCACTCTTACTGTCTGTCTCCATCTTTCCCTCAATCTGTGTCTAGATTTGTCTCTATCCTAAATCTAGTGAGAAAGCAGCTGACCTAACACGACCTCCATCTTTCTGTTTTTCCATCTTCTGCATATGCACAATTTCTCTCTCTCTCTCTCTCTCTCTCTCTCTCTCTCTCTCTGTCTCTCTCTGTCTCACTCTCTCTCTCTCTCTCATAGTAGTGAATCAGCTCCGATCCTAGCAGTAGACCAGAGTGTGAAAGCTAGGGAGAGAGGCTGTGTTTGTGTGTCTGTGAAAACACAGCTGCTGTAGCCTGCGAGAGCCTGGCAGTTCATCTACACTGCTGCAGGCCACTAAGGCCCCAACAACCCCCCACTGCTGTGCAGACTTGTGAACACTGGCTGTGGACACATGGATGCATTGCCACACTTGTGCCCCACTACTGTGAAGAGCCACACATATGATTCTACTCCTCTCTCTAATCATAACGTCTATTCTTTACCTTAATTCATGCGAATGTAGCATAATGCTCAGTAAAAAAAAAAACACATCTATGATTTGACAGTTCTGTTTTATTAATTAACTTACAGCTAATTATTCATCAATTAAAATACGTAATTCGTCCTATAGTGATTGTTGTTGTAGCTTGTATTTACACATAGAATGCTAATGGAGGTTAACCGACACTTTTAGAATCTTTTATCAACAAATCATAAAATTAGGCCTATACCTTCAAGATCTGTTTTCTGGAGCAGTTGAATATGTTATTTCTCTCTTCTCTCTCTCTCTCTCTTTATCAAATAACTCAGTCAGTACCCATGTGGTTTCAGATTACAGAATGTATGAAGGAAAAAGAAGCACATCAAACCTCATCAAGGAAGATAACATTCATGCCTGCAGATGGCTACAGGCAATCATACTTCCATATTACATCACCTTGATAAGGATATTGCAAATTCTCTGAAGCATTTCGAAACAGCCAACCAGTTGCAGAGATAGGGCACTAATAGCCTTTTCATCTCACATGAAATGTTTACACGAGCAACAAACATGTTTCGCATCTGCTGGATCCCATACAGCTTTTACGCTTCCTCCAAACTTGTACGACCCGTTTTGTGACAGAAATGCCGTGGTCAGCTGCACCGGCTCTTCCTGGGTCTGGGGACTCTAGTACAGTATTTGTCAGGTTTGAATAGCCAATCCTCCAGACTCTGAACTGAAGCTTACACAAACACCAAGGATTTATGCTTCTTGTTGCTAGATTATTTTATTAGAAAGCACACGCACACATGCACACACACACACACAAATTAATGCATGCATGTACACACACAAATTAACATTTTATTGGTATTCTGTTAAATTATGTGCTACTACCATTAGATTGTGCAATGGTTACACCTGTACTAAACTCCAACCTCATCCTCACGCTGGTCATTTCTCCTCTTTGGGGGTAGGAGGCGCTAACATCAGTATTTTCACATAAAAAGTGTAAAAACATGCGAAATATCCACACACACACACACACAACGAGCTCACATTAGAATTAGGTAGTGCATCTGCACCTGTCTTCTATAGGTGAGAGCCTTGGCAGTACGGCAGCAGAGTAGCCGTAAACAGCACTCAAAATCATGAAGACGCCTCAACAAGTGAATCGTCCATGTGAATTACGGGATCTCAGCTGATAAATGGAAACACTTACATTCAAGCCATGTGGACTGTACATGGAGTTCCCCCCCAGAGCATCATTGTATCCTGCCGTCTGACTGATAACATGGCGCAGGGTATCCACCTGCAAAGAAAATGACAGGAAGTCAAGCCTGTCAACTTCCTGTGTCCCACTGACACACAAATATCAGTGAAAAAAAAAGGCTCATGCTAAAACACCTCAAACAGGGATGATGTCAAAACAGAGGAGGCATGAATGAACCAATTCACAGTTGTAAGCAACTGAGAGAGAGATCGATAAGACATTTCCTCATGGAAAACTAAAAATAAATTGCATCTAAAGCACTTATATGAAAAACCTTCTATTTCGTCACTGCTTCTCAATGTATTCATGAATAATAATGGATGTCCACAGACCAATATCACAGATGTAAAGGCCGTCTAATCTACTGGACCTTTCTTTGATAAATCCACTCTTCAACCTGGGCTAAAATATCCAAGAACTCAGAGTAGGTTGGGTCATCCTGTGAAGTGAACTTCTCACTTCCAATGGAGGAAAGGTGGAGCTTTCTACAACTGTATGACCTACCTCTCTCTAACTGACCAAGAACTGAACAGAAGCAGGCTGAGCTGACGAAGAAGCTGGACTCAAAGTGTTTGTTTACAACTGTGCAATCGGGCCATTGGTGCACTGTTCTCTATAGACTAAACTGAGAACACTGGGCTGAATGCTGAATGAATGAAATGAAGTTCATGACATGCACAGATTAAAGACACTTTTTTTAAACAATATATTCGGGACAGTGATGATTAAACTCTACAACAGGGGTGTTCACGTCTAGTCCTGGTGATCTACCACCTGGATCTGGACACCCCCTGCTCTACAACAAAAAGACATCATTATTTACTTTATTTAGTTAACTACTGAAACGTGTTCTTAAGACAGACTGCACATGACACAGCATGTGTTAAGAATGACAGTGATATGCCAGTATTACTGAGATGACATTTCAAATCTTCAGCTGCAGTGATATTGTCACAACTCAGCAAATCCTTCGTGATCTCCCATTCGAGATTTTTCATTTTCTGATGAAAATGATTTGTATCGACTTAAACATGGATAAACAATATGAAGGGACACGACACCAATGAAACAGAGATAGGAAAGGATACAGAGGTCTGAAGGAAAGTACAGTTACATACATCCAATACTAACCCAAGAGCTCAAGTCAGAGCCAAATGCATTCGCAACAGAAACTGCGAAATGGGGTCTGTTCCAGAGGTGAGATCAATTTACTAAAAGACTACAAATAATGAGGCTCTCTTGCTATTGGCCACTGTGGGCTATGATAACGGTAATTCATTGGAGGGCAATTTGGAATTATTCGAACGATCCATCCATAGCCAGACATCAGTCATCAACAATAATTGTTCCTCTGCAGAAATGAAGAGGACTTGGGAAGGGGCGTATAATTCAGCGGGATTCTGGGTACGCTGGTGCTTTTTGGAGGCTGCGCTGTGGATGGCTGGAGAGCTAACAGGGGCTGTGCGGTCTGGCACACGGCCCGTCCCTGAGCGTAGAGCCTACCTGTGACTGCACATTGGCTCCGACTTGTGGCCCTTGGTAAGAATCCCCATTCGGATTCTGCATGCTCATGTACATGTCCCCCGAGTTTGGGAGGTTAAAAGAACCTGACGAACCTGGAAAGGAAAGATGTAAGTGGCTGAATAACGAAATAGAGCAAGGAAGAGAGAGAGGAATTTATACAGACAAACACACACACACACACACACCCACACACCCACCCACACACACACAGAAGGCACATACGACATTTAAAAAGTACACACACATACCACACGCCACGCACACATAGAGACGCCCAGAAATAGAGCAACTATGGTGCAGCAAAGGGAGGAAAGAACTAAAAAGATAAAAGAGAAAGTTACAGTAGGAATAAAATTAAAAATAAAAACAAACGGAAAACGTCAGATGACACACAGAGACTGGGGTATGGGACTGGCAGGCTAAAGTTCCACAGGGTTTCACATCTCCCTGCTACACTCTAATGGACTAAAGCTTGTGAGGGGATCATGTACCAATGACAATAAGGAAACGGAAGAAGCTGATGGAAAAGACCAGTACCAGTAAACATGTTGGTTAATAGAGTGTTTTTGTTCTCTGCAGAGTCCAGCTGAAATTCTTCATCTTTCATCTGGAATCCTGGGTGCAAGAAAAAGGGGACCCCTTTAAATCTCTTACCCACAACCCCTTAGGGCTTTAGCCACGCCCATAACACAGTTATATCTTTTGTTTAATACGTTTCTGTTTTGTTGCTTTGTTTATTTTGTTTTTGTTGTTGTTATTTTTTAGTGTCAGTGGTATACGCTGCATCATGTTTCTAATCAAATATTCATTAATAGCCTTTTTTTTTTATTTTTTTTTTTTAGAGTGTAACATGCTTGAAGCAAGAGATTTCCATTAATTCACAGTGGAGGGAATATGGTTACAAACACAGGAGGAAAGAGAGGAGGAAGAATAGTAGAGGATTGCCTTTCTCTCTCTCTCTCTCTCTCTCTCTCTCTCTGTCTCTCTCTCTCTCTCTCTCTCTCTCTCTCTCTCTCTCTCTCTCT
>JAOYMR010000015.1:6689321-6702838 GCA_025802075.1 Tenebrosternarchus preto
CCCCCCGCCCCGGGGGGGGCCCCCCGGCCGCGGGGCCCCGCGGGCGGGGGGCGGGGGGAGGAGCATACCGGAGTTGGGTGTGGTGGGCGAGTTGGTCTGGCTGTTCTGCACGGCGGCGGCTACGGCATGCGCTGCGTTCACAGCCGTCTTGGCAGCGTACAGGTTGGCCTCCTCCTGGAACTTGCCGATGTTCTTCTTGTAGCGGATCCTCTTATTTCCAAACCAGTTGGATACCTGGAGGAGAGAGTGGAAGAGGGGGGAGGGGGGTGGGGGAATGGGAGGGGAGGGGGCGTGTCAGACGTCAGGGTGGACCAGGCGTGGAGGAATGAGCAGTGTGATGGCTTCAAGATGTCACGTTCGGGTCCGTCGAGCTGACGCTCCCCAGCCTCTCGCCGTAGGATCCGCTGGGCACGCAGACTAATTAAGCGATTATCAGACAGGGCTTGTGCGCTATTGTGGATTAGAGTGTGACATGCTCTCTGTTTGTCTCCAGACAAAAACCAACACACCGGGGGCTTCCCGTCTGGTGACACCACGACGCTCAGCGCCGCCCTGGAGGAAGCGCGCCGTCAGCGGCGGGAGCGACGGCGGCCACTAGTGGCAGCGCTGGGAGTAGCTCTGCTGCTAAGCGTTCGCTCGGAAGCGGTCGCCTTGATCCCACACGTCTGGAGAGGTGTTGGGTACAGCACTAACCTAACGGTTCCTCACCTTTACGGATCTTAACAAACTCTGTTTAAGGAAGTGGAAGAGAATGCTGGAGTATAATAAAAAGTTTGCAGTTAAATCTGAATGTAGAGAATGTATAGCATTCAACACACATTTGGTGCAGATCTGCTGATTAAACAAATCTTACAAGATAATGATAAATGTGTACTACACATCCTTACATACAGACAGTGCTGGAGACATGTACGCTCTACAAATGTGACTCCGGTGCATCTACGAGGAGCCTCCACTCATCCTGCCTCATGCATTAATTATTGCAATACAGAAACACAGCGTACTGAAAACAATAAGAAGTAGGTCACATGGGGGCTCAGAAGTGTGAGTGCTTGCCTTGCAATAATTGCAAAATAATAAAGAGATTAGGGGGTGTTTCTTAATAGCCCTATAAATTACGGTGGCCTGTCGCCGTGGCGATCTCTCCTGCTATATCCCAGTGCTGGCTGGGCCAGGCAGAAAGCCCAAGCACTTTAATGAAGCTTTATTTAATTTCCACCTCCGTGCCTCCATTTTAATATCTGCAGCACGAGCGGCTCTGGCATGACATCGGATCAGTCCTACCCCACCATGTCACTGCGCTTCTAAATCTTTAATATCCAGGCAATTAAAATTAATGACCGCTCGGCCAAAGCCACCAGCAGTGCCAGCCTTTCGCCTTGACATCAATTGTTTGATGGGTTTACCTAGAGGTTAAACTAACAAGCAAGGTTTAATTGGAAGCAATGAAAGCACTAACCATCATCCTTTTCAGCTAACCTGCTTAGAGAGCAGCTTTTAAGGGCAAGGGGAAGGAAATGTATATCTGGCCTTTTAGCTTTTTAAACCAGGAGGATCCAGCATAAACAGGCCTTGAGCTAAACAGGATGGTAATTCTCATATTATGCCTAGAACATAAGTGTATCTGCAATCTGTATGTGTGTGCAGGTCTAAAGGGTCGTCCTACACGGAACAGTTCATTCATCTTTGAAAAGCTACACACCCACTGTATCACTGACGGTATGCTAAAGGGGAGAGAAACTCGCATCAAAAACGTGCCTACAATAACTGGAACTATTCCACAAACTATATATAAGATACTTGCTTAGACGAAAATACTCTTAAAGAAGTATAAACAACACTCTTAAAGAAATATTTTTGACTGAATGGAGGGTTCTGATTGTAACACTGAGCTCGTCTCAGCTCTAGTGAATACATCATTATATTCTAAGGGAACTATGCAGCACAATACATTTATTATAATAGCAGGGCTTCCATATGAGCGCTTTGGTTGGTCATAGTGAACAAATATTAAAAACCTAAAAGCTATGTAAGAAACTGACTAACATGTGCTATATTACTGAGGACCAGCAGTGTGTAACCTTCAGATTTCTCTGTGAATGGATCAGGCATACCTGATTCACAGCATGACAGAGCTTGTGTATTTGTGCACTGTATGCATGTGTGTGTGTGTGTGTGTGTGTGTGTGTGCACATACGTTCATCTCTCTCTCTAAACTGCTATGCCCCAGCACCCAGGGGGCCACGAGGGCCCTCAACACACTGCGTCCCCTCAGCTCTCCGCTCCTGTGCAGCTGCCTGCACTGAGCAGCCGCTGTGAGGCGAGTACACCACTGATGAAGTACCTCTGAGTGGGGCATCTACAACCCGACACCAGGATTGTTTTCCCTCGCCCAGCAGAAAGGAGGGCTTCTCGTAAATTATTCACTCCCTCACCATCCCCAAGCCCAGCTCGATACACTGCCACTGAAAAAAAATAGATGATTTCTTCCTGGTTTCCATACCACCAGGTTTCGAATGCTTCTCTTAAAGAGAGAGAGTGCTTTAAGTTTTAATATAGGTGCAGTGTCCAAAAATATAACGAACGAAAACCATGCACACTGTTGTAGGTGATTTCAGTGGGCAAGACCACAAATATGATCAATAATTAAGCAAACATCATTAACAGTTAACACATTAACCTGAAGCTGGGTTAAGCAAAATGTGTAATGAGCTGAAATGATAAGTGTCACTCGTTTGAACCCCAGAGGAAGGGAAGTGGAAAACGGTCGATGGAGCCGCAGGTTTAGACCCGGACATTTACGCTCCTGGCTCCGCCCATTCACCCCTGTGCTGGGATACAACAGCCCACCTGCCCCTTCCCCCTGCCCCCTGCCCCCTGCTCCTGCCCCCTGATGTAGATATTTAGTCTTGTCATGTTTCTTACTGTTTAAATTAAAAGCTGCTACTTACGTTATGACTGTATAATACAATCAGGATTCTCCATTAAGATTTGATATTCTTTTTGATAGTATATAATGGGTTACAGTGGGACAGCAATCAAAAATGTCACAACAATGCTGTATACACCAACCTTGATAGTTATATGGCCACTCTGTGCCAAATTGATATAATTTGATTTGAAAGAAGTTTTGATAAGAAGCATTTTGCCTTCACTGTTCTATATTAAATCTCATTGAAATGCTGAACAACTAAGGTCTGCTAAATGCTTTTAGGTCACTTTATCTGGAACCTAGTGAGGGCCCTTCAACTGTGCTCAACTGTGTTTTGTGAGAACACAGTCAATTAATTCCTAATGCACTTTGATTGGCTGGCTTGTTTCTATGGTAACCCAGTTAATGAAGGCCTTTAAAGGGCAAGAGTCCTCCAGCATACAAACCCATGTAAGAACAGCCATTAAAACACAAAACAAACTGAGAAAGTTCCCATGCCCCAACAAACCAAAGACAGCACATTTGTGACATAAAAACAATCGAGCATGTTGTCTACATAAATAACAAACTCAAATCCTCTAGCTTCCTGTTAGATTCTAATGGAATTTAGACACTTCCTCTCACAATGTGACAAAATGAAGGGCACACAAAACAGGACACGTGATCGAGGTTTAGCCTGGAACCTGCCTGGAACTAGCAGGATGGAAACAGCAGTAAGAAGTTTATGATAAAATGACAGGCTCAGCGTTTGTGCTAATGGGCCGTCCGCATGTGGCGTGGTTCAAACTGCACTGATTGCCTTTGCAGAGCTTAAAAGAGCAGAGCATCAGTTTGGAGTAGACCATCAGTGCAGGTAAAGCGGCTGGCAATGGTGGAGCGGGGAGGACATCTGTATGCATTCTGTGGTGTCAGTGAACACACATAAAGGGAGTTGAGGGGGGGAGGGATGAAAAGAAGGAGAAAGAAGAGACCAGAACAAGAGTGGAGCAGGAGAAGTCATGACATACCTGTGCCACTGTGATGGTGCTTCCCACCCCCTGAAGGCAAAAAAGAACGGCTTTTACAGTATCTGACTCGCCACAGCCCTCCACAACCCTCCCCACAGCAAAAATAGAGACATTTACATATCACAGAGAATTCCAGTGGTGTGTACTGAGACCTGTAGGCTAACATCACACATTAAAAAACGACCACATCTGTGGCTTCACGTGCTAAGAGAATTTTTGTCTGTGGGGACATGGGTGAGGGGGTCACTATTGCCTTCAGGTGTGTGTTATATTAGAGTGGGAAAAATCACTCAGGCTGTGTTTTTTTTTTTTTTTAAATCCACCCACCACTGCCTCTTGCCTCCCCACGTGTCCGGCCAGGCGCACGCACGCGGACGCACGCACGCGGTTCGCCGAGGCACAGAGGCTAACGTGGGCTAGAGTGAACGGTGGCCAGAGAGCAGCGCGCGGCGGGGAGGGGCCAGCCCGCCGCTCCACTCTTCATCCAGCAGGTGTGCATGGAGGACAGGGAGGATGAGAGCAAACACAGGGAAGCGGGAGATGTTGCGGAGGAGGGGACTCCGGTCTGGGGTCCAGGCTCACATTCACACTCTCAAACATGCCAGCCTAATGTCTGGAGACCCGGAATCAGTCTCCCATCAACTCGAAGCTGTTATATAAAAGCTGTTATAGCTTGCTACTCATTGACAGTATTATTTTAACAGTAGTACTTGATAGTACAATTTCTTTCTTTTTTTTTTTTTTAACATATGTTTACCCAACAGGAGCATTGGGTTTGGAGTCTTGTCTTTGTTGTTCAGGCTCTGTGTGTTTGGGCCAGGAGGGGAGAGGAACTGACTCACCTGGGATACCGTGATGCTGCACTTCTTGGCCAGTTCCTCTTTGGCTTCTTCACTGGGGTAGGGGTTGCTGAGGTGGGAGTAGAAGTATTCGTTCAGGATTTCCGTGGCCTGCTTACTGAAGTTTCGTCTTTTCCGTCTAGGGCGGGGGAAGGGAGAAAGGGGATTAGTGGCAGGCAGCAGGAACGTGTCGGTTTGTGCTGGGGAAGAGCAGGATGTTGAGGGCACAGGAACTCCATGAAAGGGAACACTGTGCTTTTAAACACTACGCTTTTAAACACACACACACACATATATATACATACATACATACATGCACACAGACTAACACAACTACAATCTCTGTTACTCCCATGAACAAGTACTAGTCCAAGCGTATAATGTGCAGTGTTTAGTCCAGACAGGCTGTCTCTCTCTCTATCTCTCTCTCTGTGGGAGGGAGGCAGTGACTTCTTTAACCTCAGTGGTACATGCCCTGCTGGTGCTGTGTCATGGGACATCAGAAGAATCAGAGCGTGCCCAGTTGAGCACTGCTTCTCGAGTCTCAGGGTTTAGCCTGAAGGAGCAGCACTTAGCCTCGCTGACTGTGACTCGCTCCAGAACTGCCACCCCCCACCTCCACCCCACCCCTGCAGGCCTCAGTTCACCTGCTTCCAGTACCTCCTACACCCTCCAACACCCCCACCCACCCCCACCAGCCCTCCTGCTTGCTGGCCTACTGCTCCTGAAACACTGCCTTCTTCCTTTGGCTTTGCTTAATGCCTTCCAGTCCAACACCAATGACTTCTGCTCTTGCGTCGTTTGAGACGTGTTCCTCCAATCCCGTACTGCACTTATTCTCTCTCTCTCTCTTTCTTTCTTCCTCTCTTTCCTGCTCTCTCTAGACCTCTTGCACCAACTGTTAGTGATTACTGTAATCAGGACCACCTGCTGCTGACCTCCTACCCACCAAACACAAATGACTTCATTCCCTCGCTGCAGAAATCTGAAGTGCTTTCAGGTGCTTAGCATGGCAGTGCTGAGTGGCAAAGGCCCAGGGCTGCAGGAAAGCTACACTCACCGCTGCACGCATCTGCCACTAATGGCTGAATTATGGAGTGGAACTTTTGTTACTGGCCAAGTGGCAGGCTGGATCAAACAGGTGTGGGAATAACCAGAAGCTGCACTTCAACAGCAAGGGAGTATCATGTTGTATAGTTAAATGAGCTCCAGGGTTCAAAGTTGAAATGCTTAATTCAATAACAGCTAACAACCATGTCTAAAAGAGACGCTTAGCCATAATAATAATAATAATCATAATAAAAGTTTTTCTCTTTTTCCCTAAAAGTTAAAATGCACAAGAACTGTGACAAATAAAAGAGTAACACACATACACAGACACACCCACACACGCCCACAGACACGCCCATAGCCACACCCACATACACACATTGCCACATTCACACACACAGCCACGCCCACACACACACACACAGTCACACCCACATACACACACAGCCACGGCCACACCCACACACAGCCACGCCCACACACACACACAGCCACGCCCACGTGCGCACCATGCCGACCTGGCGTCGAGGAAGCGGGAGCGCAGGATCATGACGGCCTCGCACGTGCTCTGCTTCAGCTGCATCTGGATGGAGCTGAACTTGCGGTGGATGATGCTGACCATGCGCTCGATCTCCTTGGGTGAGATGGGCCTTGTGCGCGACTGCTCCCGCAGCAGGTTCATCACGTGGGTGGTGAACTCGTTACACGCCTAATCACACACACACACGCAAAATTATGCATTACAATACATTTTTATGACATATTTGGACGTGTTACATTGACCGCGAGAATTCCAGGAACATACCCTGAAACTTTTACATAAAATAAATACACAACCACACAGACCCACAGATTTGTACATTTGTCTGTTTACAAAAATATAAAGACTCATTTAATCACCACATACTCTCCAAGCCAAGCTTGACAGAGAAACAGCAAGCCAGGAAAACTTACTCTTTGGTGAAGAGATTAAAACGTATAAAGGCCAGATTAGAGCCTGGCTGGTCCAGTGTGCCGCCGTGGGTGTGGTTAGCGTGTTTCCCTGAGGTTCCCCCCACCTGCTCGTACTTCTCCAGTTCAGTGTGGTAGATCTGACGGATCTGCGACAGCTTGGCCCTGTAGTCCGAGTGTTCGGCCGAGTTGTCCGATCCCGTGCCGCCCGCCGCCGCCGCCGCCGCCGCGGCCGCCGCCGATCCGCCCCCTTTCTCCGGTCCCGACACACCCTCGGCCAGCAGCATGTTGTCCAGTCGCATGAGCTGGGGGTCCGGGGGCTCCTCCTCCTGGGCGCCGCGGATGCTCAGAACTGCGGACGGGAGGGTGGGAAAATCAGGAGGTGGGTGGAGCCGTGTTTTTTGATTCGCCAGCATGTTTGATTTGCGTGCTTTTTGATTCGCCGGTATGTTTAGCAAGCAGGCCTGTCCAATCAGGTTCCACGTAATGTAAGGTATTGCAATATGTCTCCTAGATTTCAATAACGTATAGTAACATATACACACCAACCATTTTGCTAGAACAGTCCTACCTCACACTTTAGTGGGAAACTTAGTGGACAAAATCGAAATGCCCCCCAGACTACAGCATATCGCCTTAAAGGCTTCGGTCTTAGCCTTGCAGGCTGATGTATGGCCTGCGTTTTAATCACTCCCCTCATTGCGGTTAAATCTGAGCTTAAACACTGATCTTGGCAGGACATGAGATAATAAAACCATCATTACATCGATTTCCACTATAATTTTGAGTAAATAATTATTCCCATCACGATTTATTTTTTTCGGTGATCAGGGCGATAAACCCACAGATAAAACACTGATAAATTAGAATGACTGCATTGCTTCATTATAGCTAAACGAGGTTCTGACAATTCCTCACCTACAACACAAACCAAGGAAAACCAAGGAGTTGAATGCGTCCAACATTAGATTTTCCATACACCCTTTTTAATAGTTTGTTTACTTGGAAGAACGCGACATGGATGTTATATTGGGTGCAGTTCGTTTAACACGCACAAATATTTAAGGTGAGCAGGAGATGCTTTCAGGTGGCTTACGTGTGGAGGACTGGCATGTTTCTCACTGTATACGTTATGGGTCATTGGTCTGTTTCTCTGCCCGCCTCCCGTGTGTCACAGACTGGCCCCTCCCCTTCTGTCTGGACCTGCACACAGCCACTCTGCATTCACGCCCTTTCAATCCTGATACACCTCTCAACCTCGACCTCAGCAGGTGGCAGCCAGAGACGTGAGGACCGCCTCCCTGCATGAGAGGGAGTGTTTGGTGAATCCCTGAACCCCAGGAAGGCCCAAAGGAGCCTCGTGGAAGCAGAACGGCTTCCGACCGCGGCCGATTCCTGGGGAGAAAACCGATGCTGATGTGAAAACCAGCCTGCTATGTCTCCTTCTACCACTAGAGGTCTCTCTCAGTGTTCTGTTCGAAGAGCTGCGCGCAAAAACACACCGCCGACACCAGGCGCTCTGCTCCGACATTAACAAAGAAAGACAGACCTGCCTTGAAAATACAACAAGCTCTGAAATAATCACCTCCCTGTATCTGCTAACTGGACATTCCACAGTCAGCAGTCTCAAATAAAGAAAGAAAGCCAATATTAAGCTAATATGGCAGGTCAGTAGGAGTGTATGTACGACGTAATAAATGAAAACTAATTCAAATTCTGCCGTAAAACATCCACAAGCATCTCTTCGATACACTCAGTGCTAATGGAACCATCCTTGCCGCCTGCACTGATTCTGTTCAGCAGGCAAACAAACAGAAGCGATACTCATTTTCAGAGTCACAGACAGGCATCGTTCCAGCCCTGGGAGAGAGCAAACGCTGTCGACTCTCTGACGGCTTCAGAGGTTAAGACTTCAGAATCGAGGATAAACTGCAGTGGGAGATTGAGGGGGGGGGGGTCCTTGCGTGGCAGATTAATCTGGCCGCCTCCTGACCCGTTTGATCCGGGTGGAAGCGTGCACGGAGCGAGAGGTTTTCCTGCCAGCTTCCCACCCACCTGAGACGACTTTCCCAGGGCCGAGGAGAACGACGCCCACACGCCGCTCGCCCGGCAAGAGCCCGGCATCCGGCGGGGAGACGGGAAGCCCGTCCCGTGAGTGGAACACGTTCGTCTGGAGAGAAACTCTAATGAGGCAAATAATGATTTGTTCCTTCCAACCATATCCTCTAGTGCACAATTAAATGCATGAAATGGATTACATAAATACAATAAATACAGATAATCATGCAATTCACTTTGCTGCAGCTTAATTACCCCAAACCGACGGCGTGCACTTTATTTATTTTGATTCAGTAATGGCATGGCAATCGATTAGGCTATAATGCTGCCAGCTGTTGCGTGTGTGTGTGTGTATATGTGTGTGTGTGTGTGTGTGTGTGATTGGACAGGGAAGCGTGTATGCCACACTCAGGGTGTTTTTGAGGTGAACTGAACTGAACCACATGCAAACCTTTTTTTCTCCCAGCATGCCAGCGTCTATATGAATGCATCAATGTGCACATGAGTGTTTAATGCTGGTGTACTGGTGTATCTAATTGTTATGTTTGGAGATATCCAAGTGTGTGTGTGTGTGTGTTGTTCAGTCTCTCACACAGAGCTTCTTGGAAGCCTTTAATGGACCTGCTTTCCATTTTGGAAGCGTTTCATTCATGAGCTCTTTAGACATAACCTCCCTCCCCAAGCTGTTGGGGAGTTTAGTCTCACGGCTGCGTGTGAGAGCTAATTACACGTCCCTCGCCATAGTAAGGTGCATCTTTCGTCTCTCACTACACCACAGCGCTGATGGGCCTTCCCCACGCCACCATCCTCTCATGTAACCAGCAACCCCCCAAAGGGGAGGGTCACTCTGGAAGTGAGCTGGGGGGGGGGGGGGTGTGGAGGCTGACCGCCTTCTCTCCGTCGGAAGACGAGCCCGTTCCAACTCCAGGGAGAAAGAGCAGAAAAGACGGAACAAGCGAGACGGCGAGAGACGAGCTCCTGTCTAGACGCCAGTGGGAATGGGTGCGATTTTTAAATGAGTGTCTGATTTTTAAAAGCAGCTACAGGTGAAGAGGGGGGGTGGGTGGAGGGGGTGTGAAGCTTCGCATGTACCAGTTAACGGTGTTTCACGTTTGAAATTAATTCCAGGATGTCTATATGCACCTGAAGAATAACACTCTCCTCAAGATGCATCTTAAAGTTTTAGAATTTTAGAATGGGGGACTATTCCTAGCTCAGCTGATGGGGCACTGAAATCTCACCGACTAGACCGAGGTGACAGGGTGGGACAAAAATGCCCGAGAGGCGTAGCATGGCGTAGCATGCCCTGGCGCGTCTGGCTGCGGCCGTGCCAAATCTGGGACGGGTGTTAGCCAAGCTCCGTGCCCAGCCTGTTTGAACCGTGACGTGAGTCCCCACCTCTCTTTCAGTTCATCTTTATTTAAGTCTCGAGGGCGCATGCACACACACAAAGGCCTCTCTCTGTCTTTCTGAAAAGCTCAAGCACAGTCCACAGCAACAGGGCCAGCAGAAAACGAGTAGCTTTAAACTAAGAATAAGTCCTGCCTGTCCAGTCCAAATAACAAACAGCTCGGTGAGGGAACCGTAGAACGCTGCATGTTCAGTATAAATGCAAGGCAGCCCGTCCCATCGCCCCGCGAGGGCCTTAAATGAACATGTTTAATTAATGATGTTGAAGAGTTCTGTCACAATTAGGAAGATGTATGGACCAACAAGGCACTTGTGAAGGTCCTGACACTCTCGTGATGAAGCTCTGTCGTCCAGGGCTGAGACTGGCAGCCTGTGCTGTGCTCAGGAGCAAAACCCAGCTGCAGTCAGTACAGAAACCCGAGACTGTGCTCACACACACACACACAGACACACAAATGCACACACACGCACACATGCGCGCTTATGAACACGTGCACGCACTCAAACATATACACACATTTATGAACACACAGGCACACACCGCACGCACACATAAAAACACACATACACTCATAAACACACACACACACAGACATATGCTCACAGGCGCACGCACACACACACACACACACACACACACACAAGGCCAGCCAAAACACACCCACCCACAGCCCTGACTGAAGGCTTTACTGTAATGAGTTGCACACAGAGCTCGAACAGCCATTTTGCAGTTACACTCACTGGTAGAACAAACGCAGTGCTGTGGATGTGCTGTGAGCCGTAGTCTCAGCACTCCACACTGAAACACCACCCAATCGCTGGAGCAGCAGTGCAGCTGCTCTCAGACACGTTTGACAGAGGGCAGCAAAGAGACATAGAGCAGCATATCACCCACAAACCCCGGGCACCACCTCCTCTACACCACTCCACACTTTCTTCCCCTCACTTCCCCTCTTTCTTTCTTTCTTTCTTTCTTATATATCTTTTCATATATATATATATATATATATATATATATATATATATATACACACACACACACACACACACACAGACACACACACACACACACACACTGTCTCTCTTTCTGTGCCTGCCTGTGCTGTGGTGGGCCTGTCACCGCTCTGTCAGCAAGAGTGACCGAGACAGAGATGTGGGCTAATGTAACATCACCGTCATTCATTACATTTGTACACAGACACACACACACACACACTCACTCACACAGACAGGAAACAGGACCTGAATACAGGCACAATATGGCTGCCACCCCCAGTCTCTCTAAGGTGTTGTAACACTTAGCTTCTGCCCCCCCCATGTAATGGCTGCGTCGTCTTGATGAGTGGCGACGTTCGGGCTGTGTGACCCCCCACCCCCACCACCACCAACACCACCACCACCACCACCACCATCACTACCACCCCCACCAACACCACCACCACCACCACCACCACCAACACCACCCCCTCACCACCACCACCACCACCATCACTACCACCACCATCACTACCACCACCACCACCACCACCATCACCACCATCACTACCACCACCACCACCCCCACCAACACCACCACCACCACCACCACCAGCTTCTCAGCAGTCATTCAACAAACAAGCAATCAAAAGTGGGCTTGACTGAAGTAAGAATCACTGTACGGTGGGCGGTGCATCTTGACCAGGCTGAAGGCTATTTGAGTTCCTGCTGGGCGACACAGAGGCTGTGAAATTTCAACCGAGAGTCCATGACAAAAAAAAACAAAAAAAACCCAGCCTAATAAATAAATAAATAAATGGATGAATAATAATAAAAAAAAAAACGTTGTCCCTGTGGAGGCAGTGAGGAACACCGCGGGCAGGGACGGAGAGCGAGAGACGGAGCGATGGGGAGATGGATGTGAAGGCGAACAGGAGGAGAGGAAGGTGTCAATTAAAAAAATGAACCCCAGTGCGTCGGCACACTGACAGCTGCCGGGAGCTGAGCTGACAGGCATCACAGTAGGTGGCTTTGGTGGCTCCTGTGCCTTGGTAACCCCCCCCCCCGTCTCCTCCACCCTCCTCCCCCTACAAATCACACACATTGGGAGGGAGAGGAGGGTGGGGGGCCGAGAGGCAGGGCTTTAGCCCCACCCGCCGGCCCCTGCAGCTATAGCTAATAACGGTGATTAGCATGTCGCGTGAGCAGCGAACTCCGGGTGGGTGCCTGGGCCTCCCAGAGAGAAAGCACAGGGTAGGGCCGGGAAAAGGCGATCGGGCGGCTAGCCCGTCGCCACGGGAACGAACGCTTCACACCAAGCACTTCCGCTCAAAGCCTTCATTAAACGGAATTTGTTATTCAAAACAGGCTTACGCACTGGGGCCCCAGTAAAGTCCTGCTCCGAACACCCCCAAGAAAAATTTGTGAACGTGAGGCTTGAATGTTGGCTTGGGCGCCACTGGGAGAGACTTCCCTCCTGATGCAGTCAGGAAGAGCAAGAGTCAACGAGAAACTCGTACAGCTTACTGTGCACGACCACGGAACGATGATGAAGGAAAAAGAAACACACACACACACACACACACCAAACAAACAAACAAAAAAATCCATTATCCAGATGCGGAGGCCATTTTTCAGTTATCAATACAGTCTGCGTCAATACTGCTCTCTGATTAATAACCGATAAGGCCCACGCTCCTTGGTCAGTCTATAATGTTTGTCTCCTAAAGAGCCGGAGATGGGAAATGATCTCTCAGAGAGGCAGCGACAGTGATCAAAGTCAGAATTAATTATGCGTGATTGCTTCTTGCCGCTTCGCTCGTAGTGAATTTTACTAATCTAATCGAGCCACCATGCAACGATTTATTTTCTGTCATCGGTTGCGGGTACAACCAGCTTCATCGTGATGCACGGGTTCCTCGCTGTCGCCACCTACTGGTGGCAGAGATCCTTGAACAGACACCTGCAGATGGGACAAACTAAGCAAGAGAGATGCCAAAATAGTAAATATTAAATGTGTACCTTGGATATCACCCTGGATATCAATGCAACATTTTAACCTCAGGATCTGATTAGACCAAATATTAGGTCAGCAATGTACTACTCAGCTTTTGTTCGTATTAGCATAGCTACCAGATATCGTAGCAATGCCAGGCTAGCTGTTAGCGTTAGCCACGTGGCGCGCTGCTGTGTGCTGGCACGAGACACATCAACAGTGATTGTGTGCAAGATTGAAGACCCTGCCAAGCTAGGGCCCCTGTTGAGGGCCACTGTATGACCGACTGGCTGTGTAAT
>JAOYMR010000015.1:6706400-6726745 GCA_025802075.1 Tenebrosternarchus preto
CTCTCTCTCTCTCTCTCTCTCTCTCTCTCTCTCTCTCTCTCTCTCTCTCTCTCTCTCTCTCTTTCTTTCTTTCTCTCTTTCTTTCCTCCATCTGTGTAATGAACACCATTCATGTATGAGAATAATGAAGCAGAGGAGGGGGTGGAAAAAAAACCCTCTTTATTGTAAAAGATTTTAATCAAGAGCTTTAATCTTAACATGTATTTGATTATGGTGGTGCTCTAAGAAGATTGAAGACAGACAGTACAGTGCTTTGTTTCTGACTAGTGGCTCCTGCCTTTGTTATCACGGCCCACTGCCTCTCCCGTCCTCCACCCCCACCAAACCCCGCCCCTGTCTCTTCCAGCCAATCCCAATTAGCCCTCGCTGAACACGGGAGCATGCGCACCTGCTGGGGGAAGGCATTCGCTAGTCTACAGGCCACACACACACACACACACACACACACACACACACACACAGCACAAAGACAGGTGAAAAACCCAGAACAACACTGATAATCATCCAGTGTTTATGGGGAGAAGATGGAGAAATGTGGGAGAAGCTGATGGATGGTGGTGCAGGCTGGGGTCAGGTGTAACGCGGGGCCCAGGATGGTGGGGTCAGGTGTAACGCGGGGCCCAGGATGGTGGGGTCAGTCAATGTGGGGTCAGCCAGGGTGAGACCAGTCGGGGTGGGGCCAGTCAGGGTGAGACCAGTCAGACTGGGGCCAGTCAGGGTGAGACCAGTCAGACTGGGGCCAGTCAGGGTGGGGCCAGTCAGGGTGGGGCCAGTGGGGGCATCAGAGCAATGCATAAACAACAGTCAGATATGGAAAGAGATGAATAATTTTTCACAGGTATGGTTCTCTACAAAAGCCACTGACATACACACACACACACACACACACACACACACACACACACACACAAAGACATTCTCCAGAAAACAAAACTGTACAAAATAAAATACAAACTAGGTTAGTTTATTTACAATTGTTTAAGAGACTATAAATAGGTAACTCAAAATGTGATACAGTGGGCAGTCCTGGACAATTCAAGCTCATGTGCAAACATGTCAAACATGCCCTTCTTACACTGTATACCGTAGAGTTACACGTACAAGCTCAGCTATCAAGAGATAGTATACAAACATGTACTCAAGAGATAGACACACTCAATATGTTTCTTACAGTGCCACACAAACACACACCACGCACACACACACACGCATTACCACTCCCCCTGAAGAAAGCAAAGGCATCTTCTGTCAATGTGAGGTTACCATATACTCCACTGACACCACAGATCTATAACAGCTCTGCACCTCCAGCCTAAGCCAGTGATTGAGCCTGCAGCCCATCCGGCACCGTATTGATCAGGTGTTAGTGCATGTATGTGCCGCTGATATGAGACCACGGGGTGTAATGGTGTGAGAGGCTGAGGATGGATGAGGTCATTTGTGGGAGATGTTAGCTTGCCGTGCTGGACAGTGCGGTGTCAGCGTATGGAACCAAGGCCACACCAGGGACAATACGACTGGCCCCCTGCACACACGCGCACACACACACACATTTACACCAGACACACCCACATGCCTATATACAGATTCCTAAACACACTTGTATGCTTGTATACTCATACAGACATGCGTGCGCACATTTACACAAACACACACATAAATACATTCAAATAAGTCACAGCCACTCACTATATACACCCACCAGTACATCCTACTAACGTTTTAGTAGTCGGTTACAAACATTACTAATTGTACAAACAGTCACACTCCAACCTCCTAACCTACACCCTGTGTGTGTGTGTGTGTGAGAGAGAGAGATGCACGTTTGTGTTCCATTTCTGAAGCTGTTAACATGTTCATTTGTTTGCTTGTTTTCCTCCTCTCTCAGGTATGTGATCCTCAGGGTGTTCCAGACCCACGATTGACTTCATTCTGCTGCCTCACTCCTGAATCTCCAGCCTGGAACCAGCAGCACGGCGGGTTCACCAAAAAAAAAACTCAACTAACGGTCGCACACGAGGATGAATGAGGAGTGGATGAACTCTGTCCTACTTGACCGGCAGGTTCGTCCCATGGGTTCTGGGCGGAGCCAGGTTAAGGGCGTGGCCTGCAGCATATCTCCGGGTGAAAGGCGTGGCCTGCGGCATAGTTCCAAGTCCTTCATCGCCTGACACTTTTCTGCATGTATCTGCTTCAGTTTTGAAGGACAGCGAGAATTAAATTATTGAGTCCATCACAGCGGGGGGCTTTGGACTAGCTTAGACCATGACAGCGCCCTCTCCAGGAAACCTCGTGTGGGTAAGTAGCAGCCACAGATCCGTGCAATGCCCAGTCTCTCAGGTTCATATACCCAGAACATGTACACAGCTATCATTCAGTTTCCTTTGTCCTCTACATCCCTACTCTCTCTCTCTCTATCTATCTCTCTCTCCATTCTTCTTTCACTGTTCTTCCTTTACCTCAGTATCTCCACATTTTCTTGTCATTCTTTTCATTACTCCAGGCATGGCTTAGCTGCTCGGACGTCTGACACTGCAAACTGACGAATGAGAACGAACCATATCATTTCTGTTGTGAAGTAACAAAGCACACTCTTATCATCTCAAGCAAAATCAAATATGTCTAGAATGAATTACCTCTATCCCGTCCTGCAGAAGCACACCCCAGCACAGTCCATGGACCACTAATAACTTTCTTTTTTTTTTTTTATTTACTCACAGTGCAAACATGCTGCCATGGAGCCTGTAAAAGAGGCTTTTCTCCTGATTAGATCGTACATTGGCAGAAAAGCTGCAAAATCTCAGTGCGAGGACAGATTCAGTCACACATACCGGGGCTGGATTTATCCAGCAGCTCTCCCACCACCCTGAATCTGAGCCCTGATGCAATGTGTGAACCTGTGCACAGTGAACCCCTGTACCATTAAACATGCCTAAAGGGTGATGCAAGAGGCAACATCACAGGCAGCAGAACGAGACCTTCCCTCTCACGCCCGTTCAGCTCCTCTTCTTGTTCTCCGTCCCTCACTTCCATTTTCTCCCCCTCTGACGCAAGTTTGAAGGAGTTTGCAGCGGAGATGGCGGGGAACAGGCCCACTCCTGCAAGCCCACTCCTACCGTCTCTGACGCAATGCGTTACGGATCGGGGCAAGTGTGCGACAGGGGTGACGGGATGGTTCGTGGGAAGCTTTTCTCCCTGGGAGAGTCCAAAGTGTCTGTGTGAAGGGGTCCAACCCCAATTAAGAGGCCTTGCCCAGGGCTGACGCTCGATTTCATCAGCTTTTAGTCGACAATGCTTCACACAAAAAGCTTTTGCCAGCCAAGCTTTGAAACGTACCTATTTAAGTTAACACACCATGTTTGCGAACGGTTAAATTGAATCAGGAGAGAGCCAAATGAGACAGCAGTCGCTTACAGCTGTGACAAAGATTTTTCATTTCACTCTTCAGCACGGGGCCAAAACTTTATACACACTGTGTAAAAAAAGGAACACATTGTAGAGTGAACATTTTTAAGGAGACAACAAGGCTCTTTTTATTTTCTCTCTATCTATTTCTTTCTCTATCGCTCTCCTTTGCTCTGTCCCTCAAGTCCTGGTCCTGCCCCACTAGTCCCCACTCTGACTGACCTTTGACCTCTGCCTTGTTTGCTCACATCATTGAACAGTGGCCAGGAGAGCCATAAAGACTCAACCCTGCTGTGTTAATGTGCAGCACTTGAGACTGGGCCAAACACACAAACACACAAACACACACACACACACATACCCTACATACACTGAGAGTCATTTACTCTTTAGCACTATCTCTGACATAAGGGAAACAGAGTCCATTTATTTGCTATAAAATACTGAAGGATTTATTATGGCTAAAATGTGTTGCGAGATTTATAATTCTCGTAACCTTTGTTCATAATTGCAAAGCTTTCAAAAGTTTATAAAGAATGTCTGCTGTTAGTAAACAGCACAAAAAGGAAGCAAATAAAGCACTTATGTTGTATTTTTGTTTCCTGTGATCTTTCTATCCATCTTTCTTTCTCCCTTGCTCCCTCGCTCCCTCCCTCCTCTCTCAATCCCCTCCTTTTCCATCGATGAGTTTCTCGGCAGGAGTTCAGAGCCTATCGACACCTCGGCACATTTAATTGCATCGACTGGTGCAGGTCTCCCAAAGCTAACTAATCGAAAGGGAATTTATTTCCTGTCAATAACTAGAAAGGTCATCTCTCTCAGCCTAGCCCTGTTTGCCGCAGTTAAAGCACAGGGAGACAGAAACAGCGTTCAGTAGGGGGTTAGACTGGATCACGTTAAACTGGACACTACCTCAGAGGAGGTGATGAAAAATGACATGCAACCCTCGGCGCTTCATTAATTCACTGTAATTTCACACGTGCACACGTGCACACGTTCACGCGAGCTTCGCTTTGCTTCGGACTCCGTCTCGTCTGCGCGTGTGACAAGCTGCCAGATCGAGCAGCTACTCAGCTGCCGAGTCTCTCGAGTGCATCAAATTACCGCCGCAAATCTTTTGTTCTGGCAAATGAAACAAAAGCTTGCCTCACACCGATGTCCTTAAAGTCTCCCGCGCTCTCCATAGGCGTGTGCATGTGAGGGAGAGCACGAGACAGACAGAGACAGACAGAGACAGACAGAGACAGCCTTGGCCTACATCCACATGGCAACGAGAAAGCCAAGGAAAATGCCTGCGGCCTCCTCTCTCTCTTGCATGTAGGGTAATTAACATGCCATTAACACATTAATACACATTAGCTATTCCCAATGTTAATGACAGACTAATTACCATACCTGAGAGTGTGCCTGGGGAGGTTAAAATCATCCCCGTCCCACCCCCACTCCCCCGCGCTCCGGATCAGCTCCGGCGCCAGGCCCGGCCCCGGGGCCCTTCCCCTCTGGTCAGGGGTCGCACATGTCCACACATGTCGCACAGGGCGTGAAGGTTTCTCTCACATGGGCAGAAGAACAGGACTCCCACACCCACAGCCCCAGTCCTGCTAGTACTGCATCAACTAAGGGGATTGACAAATAACGTGGTATTTGAACAGGGAGTCCACGGTGGAGATTAGCGCGCCGGGGAACATATGGAAGCTTATCTTGCAGATTCCCGGCAATCACTGATAAATTAGGGGGTAGGCTTTGAAACACTGAGCACTGGAGATGAATGAGCCCTTTGATAGAGAGAAGAGATGGAGGAGAGAGAGGGAGAGCAAGTGAGAGAGAGAGAGAGAGAGAGAGAGAGAGAGAGAGAGAGAGAGAGAAGAGAGAGGGTGAGAGAGAGAGAGGGAAAGAAAGAAAGAGGGAAGGAGAGAGAGAAGGAGAGAGGGTGAAAGGAGAGAGGGAGGGAAGAGAGTGTGTGTGAGAGAGAGAGAGAGAGTAAGAGAGAGGGGGCAGAGAGAGAGAGAGGGAAGAGAGTGTGTGTGAGAGAGAGAGAGGGCAGAGAGAGAGAGAGGGAAGAGAGTGTGTGTGAGAGAGAGAGAGAGAGTAAGAGAGAGGGGGTAGAGAGAGAGTTAGGGGGGATCCCTGCCCCTTTGTGGTCGACGATGCTGATGATCCACAGTATCTCATCTGTGTGAGCTGAGTGAAAAGCTAATCAGGGCCACTGACAGTGATGCGTGACAGCACACACACATGTGCCCAAACCAGAATACATATACACATACACACACACACACACTGAGAAACTGATCCAACAGATTTGGGTCAGAACTTATCAAATCATACAGTGAAGAGAGAAAGAAAGAGAAACAGAGAGAGAGAGAGAGAGAGAGAGAGAGAGAGAGAGAGAGAGAGAGAGAGAGAGAGAGAGAGAGAAAAGGTGGCTGCAGTCAGGACAAAGGATTTCCTGTCAGTTCAGGTAAGCCAGGTCCCTGGATGATGATGCGTTTCCTGTCCCAGGAAGAGGAGTCTCTGACAGGTGCAGGTAAAGGAGAGAAGGGGACAAGGAACAGGGGCGGGGACAGATAACCAAAACAAACATCTTGTAGACATTTTGCCAAGCGCACCAAAATTAATCACTGTCCTGTTGAGGAGCTGACATTTGTCTGGAGTGACACACAGCATGAGGGCCCAGAGAGACAGAGCGAGAGGATTCCTGTCACTGCTTATTTAGTGTGTATGTGTGAGTGCATGTGTGTGTGTGTGTGTGTGTGTTTCCCTAGTTGGACACACAGTGGGCCTTTGGCCAGTAACCACAGTGGTCAGTGACCGGGCATGGTGTGTGTGTGTGTGTGTGTGTGTATGTGTGTATGGAGGCTGGCCAAAGCAGTGTGTGCAAGGCTACTGTGGCATGGATCCCGCTGCAACACGCGCACACACAAACACACACACACACACACACACACACAAACACACACACAGATTGACCTGCCGGGCCTTATCCAGCATGGAGCTCCTGAACTGGCCCTTATGGGGTGAGCGGCTCTTGCCAGTTTTGCCATTATTCAATCATTTGTTTGATATGTGTGTAATTAGCTACTGCTGGAAGATAGAGCCAGTGTGTTCACGCCCACAGCACAGGCAGCCATCTTCATCAACACTGCCGCGAGAAACACACTCCATGTTCTTGCATTTTCTCGCAAACCTCCTCTATTCATTCTTAATCCAAATACCTGCACATTACCACACAATGCAATATGCATACGAGCATAAGGCCCTCAGTGAAACATCCTTAGATTTTAAATTTCCAATTTCACTCTCTCAATTTATGCCTTTTTTAGTCCTCATATTTCATGGTAATATGTGCTGGGGTTATTTGTTCTTGTCTGATTAAGCTGCTGGCCTTCATTTGTGTCCAGGCCGCTGCGCTCTTAATGCACACCCCAAGCAAATAATGCAAATGTGCCACTGAAAGCCACTTATGAAATACCCAAAGGCAACTAATCTACGCTAGATCCTCCATCCTCCTCCACCCTCCTCCACCAGCACCTAATTAGGCAATGGAAAAGTGTGTAAAACCAGGTCACACTCACACGAACACACACGCTCGCAGACACACACACACACACACGTGCTTACAGAAGTTCTGCAGTATTGCTGTCGCTGTACACCACACACGTTTCTGCTCGCAGGCAGGCACGCACGCACGCTCCACAGGCTCGAGAGAAGCAGCGTTGTAATATGTAATATGTGCTCTTATTAATCCCAGCATCCTCTCTGCCCACTGTTTTCATTTTCATTTCTTCGAGCGCGTCGAGGGCCGCAGGCGACAAGTGAGACGGGCGAGGACGCGTTCTCCGCGGCGCACGTGCACGGCTGCTGAGCGAGCGCACGTGAGGGCCGTGTTGATAAACAACAAAAGCGCTGCATGAAACGTGCGTCCGGGCCACGATCCGGTGCCAAAGAAATGACTTCTGCAGCGGCATCCTCTGCACCAGCCCTGACAGCCCATCATTTAGATTTGGCTGCAGTGGATCCACGACAAATACTCCACTGCCTCAAGCATGAAGTGAGAGAGAGAGAGAGAGAGACAAAGAGAGATAGAGAGCAAGAGGAAGGGAGAGAGAGAGAGAGAAACAGACAGAGAGAGAGAGAGGGGAAGGGTGAGAGAGACACAAAGAGAAGGAGAGAAATAGAGAGAAAGAGAGAGAGAATCATCTCCCATCTTCCTCTGAAGCACGCGCCTTTTAGTCTCTGTAAAGAACAATGCTCCAAATTACAGATTAACATAGCCTTGTCTTGTGCATCCTAAGGCAGAGAGCCTACAGAGAGCCTACAGAGAGCCTACAGAGAACCTACAGAGAGCCTACAGAGAGCCTACAGAGAGCCTACAGAGCCCCATTTACAGAGCAGAGACAAACACACCTGCTGCCACTCGAACTGCCAAAGACACGTTGGCTGTGGGCTGGTCTCCCACACAACACGCTCCTCATCTCCTTCTCCCACTCGTGCTGTTCAGGGGCCGCGAGGAGGCGCGCGTTAGGGCGAAGGTTAACGGCTCGCTGTGACTCACCCCAAAAGGATGCGGTCACCTGGACAGTGTGTGCTACACAGAGGAGCAGTGAGGAGGAGGAGGATGGAGGATAGATCTTCATCCCTCACACATCCCATCAACAAAGTACACTATATTGCCAAAAGTATTCGCTCACGTTCCTTGACTCACATATTAAGTGACATCCCATTCCTAATCCATAGGGTTCAATGTGACGTTGGTCCACCCTTTGCAGCTAGAACAGCTTCAACTCTTCTGGGAAGGCTGTCCACAAGGTTTAGGAGTGTGTTTATGAGGATTTTTGACTATTCTTCCAGACGTGCATTTGTGAGGTCACATACTGATGTTGGATGAGAAGGCCTGGCTCTCAGTCTCCACTCTAATTCATCTTAAAGGTGTTCTATCAGGTTGAGGTCAGGACTCTGTGCAGGTGAGTCAAGTTCATCCACACCAGACTCTGCCATCCATGTCTTTATGGACCTTGCTTTGTGTACTGGTGCCCAGTCATTTGGATGGGGGAGCGAATACTTTTGGCAATATAGTGTACATGCAGAGCAGGCCTGTGTGTGGCAAAATGTATAGCAAACCAATTTATATTAATTTGGGGGAAGCAGTAGATGGGAAATTCCAATTAACTGACCTGTGTTTCAAGTCTGATTTGCATTCATTTGTAAGGTTTCACCTCTTGTTTACATGAAAAGACATTTGTGAAGCATCACTTGCTCATATGAGGTGTGAGCAAGTGGGATGTGCTTTGCTTTCACAGAGCCATCAGAGCTTCGAAGGCCTTTCTGTAGCATACAACACAGGGACACCTCTTCCTGCTAGCTGAAAACCCGCCAGCAAAAGATGTCTTCAAGCGACGAGGATGTGAGGGGGAGGGGGAGGTCTTCCTCAGCTAATTACAGTAATTAACAGTTGCAGCTTTAATTGGAGGGGAAGGCAGGAGACAAGCGGGGGTTTTTGTTGCGAGGAGGACCTGCCTTGTTGCCTCTGTGCTTTTGTCTCGAGCGAGGATTGGGGCTGGCTGACATGACACGCGTCGGGGGTGAGCCGCCTGGGCTCAGCACCGACACACGCCGGTCAGCGCTAACGAGCTGGCGGGTTAATGAGAGCGCGCGGGCTCCCCACAACAGTGGCTGCACTCCTTTATTTCATCCTTTCGTTCTTTCTGTTCTTCCTTCTTCCTTCCATTCTTTTCTGTTCTCCTTATGAATGCAAAGCTTTCTGGTTCCAGTGACCTCCATCACCAAAAAAACTGATGCTCTCTATTGCTTTTCTGGAGACTAGAGTATATTTCATTAAAGAAAAAAGAAAGAAAGAAAGGGAAACATAATCTTCATCTCCGTTCTCGAGTCCCAGGCATCGGCGACTGACCTTTTCGTATTGTATTGCCTTACGTTACCATTGCACATGTTCTGTATATCATCCGGTATAAACGTCCAGGTCAAACATGAGGCATTACATACTCCACAAGCTCCTCCCACTGCCCCCACCAGCAGTTCACTCTCGCAGCTCCACCAAGCTGCCACTTAAACTGCAAAGTGCTCGCTCGATTCACTGGCTCTTCTTTCTAAATGTGTTTGTGAAACCCCACACCCCTTTGAAATGCAAGGGGAGTTATAGGAACATGGACCATTGAGAGATTTTGAGACACACACTCCCCCCCCCCCCCACCTCTCTCTCTCTCAAACACACACACACACACACACACACACACACATACACACACAAAAACACACAGTCCTCTTTTCTTTCTGTCTTTCTTCAAGCGCTTTGCGACGCTGCCTCTCGCTCCCGCGGCCCCGTGCACCTACACCTCTGCGTCGGGCGATTACAGCCGAGGTCTGGAAAAAACGAGGAGGCTCTGCCTTTATAACATTCCTCCCTTAATGTGGTACGTGCTAATGGGTTCACTGTGGAGGCTGTGGAACAAGGCGAAGAGGCTCGCGCCAAAATATGATGGAACTAGGAATAAGTGGCGTGTGAATGTGGGAGAGTGAGGGCAGGGTCTCCACACGTAGCCTCTTCACGCTGCTTCCTTTCATTCCGGACGGTTCCGCAGGCGCGTGGGTTATAAGCTCGCAGGGCTTTGTGTGTGGAGGCGAGACAGTCGCGTCTTTGCCGCCGTTTTGCCAAAGCCGTGCGGCACAGACCCGGATTTCCACATTTAAATATGAATGTGTGCTGGAAGTGGCCATATGAATAAGTCAAAAACACATCACTAATGGATTAACTCTCCACACATCTACGAGAGGACTTGAGATTGTGTCAAAGCGTGTATATTTTTTTGGCTTCCGAGGCTGCCTCTCAGATGCCTTTAAAGTCAGCTACTTCATTTTGTTTTCCTTTTCTTTTATTTTGTGCTATGCTTTTGTGTGTACGTGTTTGTGTGTGTACATGTATGTGTGTGTACGTGTATGTGTCTATGTGTTTGTGTGTGTACATGTATGTGTGTGTACGTTCTTTTACAGTGTACCACTCCCAGACCCTTGCACACGTGCCCCCTCCCCACACACACACACACACACACTTTTCTACAAGTGTGTGCTACTCGGCGGAGGAATAACGCACGCACGTCTGGCTGGCCCCGAGCCGGTGAGCAGACGGGTGTAAAAGCGTCTGTGTTCGAGGCTGGTAAAACGAGTCGATAAATCCAGGCGGCAGCAGCAGGGCGTGTGTGAGCTGAGGCCTCCGTCTGAGGGGACCCAGAGGTGAGCTGGTTGTCCTCACCCTCGCGCACGCTGTTGACAGCCACATTATGGCCCCTCCGCGCGCCCGCCTCAGTCGCTCAGCCAGCAGCTATATCTGTCAGCGTTAAATACGCCCGCATTGCCCGTGTAAACAACAGCGTCGGCAGCAGAGAGAGCGCCTGCTCTGGCAGGCTAAACCTGATGATAGCTAGCTCGTTGGTGAGCACTGCTTAGCCCTCATCTCAGGTTTAGTCAGGAAGCAGAAGATGAAGCTTTCCCTCACGGCTTCTCTCCCTCTGTCTGCCTGTCTGTTTTTCTCTCTCTCCCTCCCTCTCGCTTGTCTTTTCTCCATTCCTCCTTCACTTTCTCTCTCCCTGCATTACATGTTTGCCACCTAAATGGAGTAGTGATGACAGTAAGAGCTATCAAAATGGAAGGCCATTAAATAAGCAAACATCCAGGCTAGAAAAACTCTCACCTGATTTCAGGTGCCCCTGGGAGTGGGGATGGGTGTGAGAGGCCCTCCCTCTGTTGTATACATTGACTTCCGTCTTTTTAAATGCTGAAACGCCACCACTTCAACAAAGTAAATATTTTAGTGACCGTACACAGTACGGCTGCAATTTGTTTGTTTTACCATTCCCTGTTCCAGCTGCCATATCCTTTGAACATGTTTACAAATGGGAAAATATTCCTGGCAAAATGGGAGACAGCAAGGGGCTTTGAATATGCTGAGGCGATATTCCATCCTATGGCCATATCTGACTTTCAATCACAACAAAGTAATACGGCAGCTCCTACCCCCGAACATGCTCTCCCATAGTGAGCCAGTACATATTAGTCTTTTATCCAGTCTGCTACACGCATCCCACTAGACATCTATAAGGACTAAATATGTCACGAGAGTAATTCTACAGGGGGGGGAAAAAAAAAAAACCTACAAGAGTCCATCTTGTCTCTCTGCCCTCTTCCTGCTCCTCTCTGGATGTCTTTCTTTCACAGTGCTCGCACAGGCCTGGCAGTAGCTGAGTATGGACTGTATGAATCAGCAGGGCCAGCAAAAAAAAAAAGAGGCAGAAAAAAGCAGTACAAATCCCCAGGACCAAATGAAATGTATTAAACATGTGGAGTTCATAAATCGGCCCTGGCTAAGGGAAGGTCATTGTGTGCCTGTGTGTATTTCCCTCAGGAACGAGCTAGCAGGAATGTACACAGGCTCAGACCGCCATCCTGATGACAGCGGGGAAAAACATTAATACTACACCATCCAGCAGTAACGAAAATAATAATAGTAATGAAACAATAAAAATGGTTTCCAATTATTTCACAGCAGGCCAATATAACAGGTCATTTATACCAGATATGATGCATCAACTAGCTGCAAGCTAAGTGGCTGGCAAAGTTGAATGGGATATGGCCAAGTAATTTGTAGAAGTCCATCAACTTCATTATTCTGCGTCTCGTCTTCTCTCCTGCAACGCAGCACAGTGGGCAGTACTGAGGGCTCAGGAATGAACACTTTAACCTTGAGTGGTGCATAAAAGGTAGATACAGCCTCCAGCCTGTGCCCACCAATCCAGCCAGCCACCACATACACACACACACACCTATCTTGACACGGCAGGCCTGTGGAGGACTAAGGGTGGATGAGCTCATATCACCACAAAAAAGGACAACCTGGAGCCCGAGTTTACATTGTGTGCTCAGCATTGCATGATCACTGAAACTGATCGACAGAGTGAATGATACTCTGCACACATGCATTACAAAACCAAGGAAGTGCCCTGATTAGCTGGATTACGGATTATGCTAAACTGTTTTGGCGCACCACAGGGAATATGGGGAGCAATTATGTCTTGTTCGTTATGTCTAATCTGCTGGGATCAGAGAAGATCAGATGATCTATGGAACAACCCACCGGTCACCATTAGCAGCTCAAGAGCCTGACTCCAGAAAAGCCTTCCAGCAGCCTACTGCCTCGAACAACAACTCTTATTTCTGCTGCTGTATGAAATCCAAGCAAAACCAAGGTCAGTTGCGTAGGCATAGGTTTTAAAAGCACTCACAGAACGCCATCCGTCAAGTCCCGGCAAGCAGTGCTCAGTGGGCTTCGCTGTGCCAGGTTTGTGTGTGTGAGGCAAACACTATGAACTCCATTAGCATGGGCCATGGTTTCTAACCCCTGCCAGCTTCTATGGAGAAAACCCATGTAGAGAGTGCTAGCTTGGCAAAACAGTCAGGACTACCCCCATTGCACTACAGGGGAGTTCAGGTTAGCACATGGATGCGAACAAAGTCGTCTTTTTTAGCGTTGGCTGGTGTTATTACTAGAAGTAAAACAAATAAGACGTCGGCACGTTTAAATGGCTTTCTGCCGCATTTCAAAGTATAATTTAATATCTCTCTCTCACTCTCTCTCTCCCCTTCTGCCTCTCTCGAGACACGTGACAATTACTTCATCACGGTATAGTGACGGATTAAAAACTTGTCAAATTAAATATTAAAGTGGTTCTACGGGCAGTTGGGAAGTTGGGAACCTATATGCATATTTTATACCATAGGGACAGCATCCATATATTTTCCTCCAGGCCACCTACTTGGTAATGAAGCGACGCTGGGTGCACGCGTGGAGCTTTGCGCTGTGTTGGCGTGTTAACATTGGTGCGAGCTGCTTTTATGCTTCGGTGTCAAAAGGAATATGGCTACGTACGATCATGGCGAATAAAGATACGAATCCATTCACCGCGTGCGAATATTTTGTTAATGGATTCTATTGTGCGCGTTAAGAATAAAGCAACCAGTTCTCTTTCATGCGACTTGAATCAGAACCCACTGAAACTGTAGTTAACAGCATTTAATTTTCAATAACGGCACAGATCTGGAGAGAGAAGGAGAAGAAAGAACAAGAGAGCAGAAATACCCTGGCGGAACTCTCTGTAATACAAGAAGCGCTCTTTTGTGTCGGCGAGAAACGGAAGTGACATGTGACAGTTGCCGAATGGTGCTTTTCCAGAGATCAGAATTGCACAGTCTATGAAGAAAATGCGATTGGATTAAGCAGGGTTAAGTATTTATAAAGACAATGCACTTGGATGTAACAGGGTTAAGCCATTATATAGAGAATGCTCATGGATGTAGCGGAGCTAAATCTTCATAAAGAGAACGCGCTCAGATGTAGCAGGTTTAAGCCTTTATGAAGAGGTTGAGATTTTGTTGCTGTAACACCAGACATCGATTCGCTGAAACAATGACTAATCAATAGAACAAAAGTCGCCTTGCAAAGATTCACATGTACGTTTCGTTCTTCGTTGTTTTCATTTAAACGGCATCTGTCTCAGAGTTTAGATCTCTTACGGTGTTAAGTAAGCTTTCATAAAGTAGTTTATAATCATGCAATCTTGCAGTCAGCATCGCTGTCATGGGTTAAACCTAATGGATGTATAGGACCATCTGTGACTACGTCTGAGCAATGGATCTAAATGTCTACAGCACTGCAGGTTAAGAGGTTAAGAATAGTTACAGCACAAAAGCCTGGTGGCATAAAACAGTTCAGCACTTTGATTTGATGTCATTGTACATCACTTCTTTATGATGAGGGGTTTGTGCGAAATGACTGGTGAAGATGGAGTCAGCACCATGCCTGTGTGTGTGTGTGTTCGCATGCACGCGTGAGTGTGTATGTGCGTGTGGATACACTAAGAAAGTGCTGTGCTAGGCTATACTAAATCTAGGACATGGGCTAAAATTAGCATCTCGCTGAGAGACACAGTAAACTATGCAACAGTGATTTGGTCACATTAACAGTCCATTTCAGACTAGAGCGCAGTACATGGATGGTCTTTCCCGATTGATTTAACTTGATACACACTTATAATGAGTATCTTGCATGTGTTCTTTGCTCTCACACACCACTTATTTTATAGGTTACTTTACAGATCCCCTTGGGATCCTCTTTTCACAGTGCAACCGCAGGTGGAAATCTCGCCCACAGCAGGCTTCTCTTTGCCATCAGTGTTCAGTTTGCAGGAAATCAAACATGGTCTCTATTAAAGTACATGGCACATATGGCAAACAGTAGGGTTTTAGATTCTCTCGCTTGCTGCCTCTAACTCCTCTCCGCTCATGTAAGCAAGTACTCCTACCATTTCTTAAACATGGACCACTTTCCCCACTTTGAAGTCTCGTCACACGCCAGCCCAGGCTCTTTCCTCTCCAGATTCCTTTCTCCTTATCCTCTTACTTACTTTCCTCTCTCCCCCTCTCTCTCTCCCTCCCTCTCTCTCTCTCCCTCTCTCTCTCTCTCTCTCTCTCTGCAGTCCCAGACTGCATAATTAATGACTCCGGCATGCTGTCAGTATCGCCACGTGCCGTTTGAGAGCCTGGTCTGCTCGTTGCACCAAGAGATGCCCTTTCACCACCAGCCCTGAGCAGAGAGGAGCCACTCTCTGGTGCGGCGCGAGAGGAGGGCCGCCTCCCGCCCTGCCTCCGCCTTTGTTTTCACCGCCACGCTGGGGAAAGGGAGCGGAGAGGAGGCGGGCGCTCCAGAGGGCCCCTGCCTCAGCTCATCTTTTATGCATTCGAGTCCTTCGAGCGGATCGCTGACTGATCCTCAAATATTTCTCGAGGCTTCGGCATCTTTTAGCTATATTCTTTTCGCATCAAGCCTCACCAGGCTATTAGCCCGTGAGAGCAGGCTGTCGCGTGCCGAGGTGACACAGAGCCGAAATTATGAATTGCTGCCGCGGAGAGCAGGGGAGCCGTCCTGGGCTGATGGGAGCAGGCTAGTGATTGGTGGGTGATGGGAACGCTGTTGGGTGACACAAACGGAATTCCATCTGCGGGAGCGCTCCCTCCGGAGCGCTGCTACATGAGACGAGCCGACGCGCCGTTCCCGACGCTCCGCTCGAAACTCATACATTTCAAGAGGGAGCCATTTCAAACTGAAAACCCAGCGATTAAACTCAGAAGCCTGCCATTTTGTTCGAATACACTGAATTCCCGTGGCAATTTTGTTGCCGTTTTACTTGTCAAAAACAATTGGTGGAGGACAATGTGGGAGAGTGAAATAACACGTACTGTCTCTGACTGAAACCTGGATTCTCTGCACTCAGCACAGAGTGAATCTTCATACTGTTGTCTGACTGAAACCTGGCTTCTCAATGCTCAGCACAGAGTGAGTCTTTTAGAGCCTCTGTGTTTGACTCTTACTTTTTCACCTCTTTCATACCCTCCTCCCCCCTTCTCTTCTGTCCTTTGAGGTTCTGTTGTTCGGCTCAGAGACACAGATTAAGTGACTTGATCCTGTAAACATTCGAGGAATTCTGGCCCACAAAGAGGTCAGAGCGAGGCCGAGTGGATAGACTTACACACACACACACACACACACACGTGCGCACACTCGCACACACACGCAGCTTCCCCATTAGCCTATCAGAGAGAGGCTGTCACCAGTGTGATCCTACAGCAGTTGTGCAGGGAGAAACAGCCTCAGCATGCTGGCAGGGCAGTGACTCAGGGCTACGCTGGACAATTACAGCCAAGCAGAAGAAAAACGAAAAAAACAACAACAAAAAAAAACCCAGACAAGAAATGATACAAGTTATTGTTCTTTTTAAAATGAATGGTAATGTATTTGCTGCAATTGGATTTAGAAGAAACTGTTTTTTGTTTGTTTGTTTGTTTGTTTTGTTCCCATAATCAAAGACACACCCATAAATCTGCACTTTTTAAATCTGGGTTAATGGAGTGACTGGTGTGTTCAGTGTGGAATGCCTCTTTCAGGGCTCTGAGGCTGAGGTTCACATTTAATTGCAAGGAAGCTCCGTGTGGAGAGAGAGGGGAAGGGCCCAGACTGAGGCCATGGGCCACTTTTCACAAATGGCCTCCTTATTGCATTACTGCTGCATCTTAAGCCCCGGTGTCCAGCCATAATGCCATAATGCTTCTACTAAAGTTCACTTGTTTAGGAACGCAAATGCAGACCGCAGTTCTCCTGCTCTTTCACTCAATTGGATTTTCGTAGTTTTGCTGGAGACCAAGACAGTCAAATGAAAATGTAAAAAAAAACAACAACCAGAGATTCGGCCTTTGGGACATTCTGGAAGGTCTCTGTGGATCTGTGCCTTTTGTGAATACACAATTAAATATGCAAGAATATGGTGATCAATATTTCCTAATTATATATCCAGACTGTATGAACAGTAATCTTAACAACCACTGACTATGAGGATGATCTGTCCAGAAACCTAACAACACATGAACTTTTCAGCGCGTTACCTTTGAGTGTTTTATTTGTACCTGTCAAGCCACCTTTCTCTGTTTTCCTTTGTCCCGTTTTTCACAGCATCCAGTGGCACGCTTAGCCTCAGTCAGTTGTACAAAATTCACGTGCATCTCTGCTAACATAGCAGTTTTCATGGTCTTCTTAGCGGAAGGTCCAGCCTGATGTAAAAAACCCACCAGGAGGCTTGGAGGCGTGGCAGGAAGCAGTTAGTGAGTAGCATCACGGTGACATGTGGAGCGTTAGCGGCTAACCAGGCCTCATTTATTTTACTTATCCAGAAGGTTCCGAGCACTGAAGAGGGAACATGCTGACCTTGTCAACTTTCTTCTGTCTCCCTTCCTCCCGCTCTCTCCATCCATTTCTCTCTCCACTTCTGTGGGGCTTTGTTGGGTTCCTGTACTGTCTTAGCTAAAGAAAAGGAGACATCTTGCGTGCTATTTCAGAACAGCTGTCTATTACCACCTAATTCAATCGTATCCTTGCTTAGACCTTTAATGCTGTTATCACAATATGGTGGTGTGGTTAATTCATTTCCATATTCTGTAAATGTTTATCTGAGTGGATGTAAGAACGTTCCTTAAATACTGTGTTGAATAAAATGTCTAAATCACCTGAATTGCAACTGCATGGTCTTTAGAGCGTTTACCACTGTGTGCTGCGTTGAGACGTAGAACAGGCGAGAGGAGAGCATCTTTTAGCTCACCAATAAATCCTCATTATTTGAAATGGCGTCTTTGAGCACAGAGAGCAGAGTGGTGTGTGTTCTCTTAATCTTGGAGTCGGCAGTTGCCTTAGTGAAGCAGGCTGGGTTAATGCAATATCACAGTTGGACGCCTCACCGTGACACTTAAACCCCCTATTAGTAAAACACTCCCTCTCCACATTGTAAAAATGAGCCTCCCCTGCTACTCTGACGACCAGACTGGCCAACGAAAGCAAAAAAGGAACATTTATAATTGCCCACAAAAAAAAAAAAAAAAAGTAAACTAAACAAAAAAACTACATCCAGTTTAGGTATCTGTAAGTCTTGCCATGAGGCCAAACCACAGGTTGAACAACTGTAGCTAGTATTAAAGTGAATGATATGTGGAAAGGGAAAAGGCCCATGTCACTCAAACCACAGTGTACAGTGTAATAAACCCCTCAAGCATTTCACTTCAGATACATTTACAGTCACTTAAAATGCATATACACTAACCAAAAAGTAAAGAGAGTAGCAATCATTCTGTGTTCACAGTGGTCAAAGAGAAAGAGAGAGAGAGAGAGAGAGAGAGAGAGAGAGAGAGAGAGAGAGAGAGAGAGAGAGAGAGAGAGAGAGAGAGAGAGAGCAGCTCATCTAGTGCCCTGGTGCAAATTAATCTCCTGAACAGCAGCATAATTGGAAGCTGCAGTGGTGGAAAGCACTGTAAATTCATAGAGGCAGGCATGAAGAGCATCGAATGGGCTTCAAGACACAGGCAGAAAGCAAAGCCATTTTCTCTCCATTCTGACCTACAGTAACCGCCTACATGATCCAGGCGCATCCACTTTTTCACAAGAAAATGGCCACTTCCATTACATGGAGACAATAAATAAATAAATAAGTAAAAATGTTTTAACCTCTGAATCTGTCAAGAGACCAAATGTTTATAATATGGAAGGTTTTTTTTTTCTTCTTCTTCATTTTTATCTCAGCCAAATCAGCTAAAGAGCATTTTGAACTTTGCTGTCATTTCGAATGAGCTCCAGTGAGCTGCAGCTGGGTTCCCTCACACCCATGTCTGACCTGGCATGCAATGCTTTATCGCTCAGGTGCTGTGAACTGCTGTAAATTTGGCTTTTATTAAAAGAGAATGAATAATGAAGATGAATCAAATGACTGTCTCCCCGTCAGTACAGCCAACCCCGGGTTCAGGGTGGGAACCTTCCTGAGCAGTAATAAGAAAGCTTGTTTGGTTAGTTGCAGGCGGATGCTGGTTAAGGGCATGGTTACCCTGGGTTACCCCGGCTTCTGAGTGATTTACAGCAGAGTTCCCATCAGCACTGGAAGGCAAGAAGAAAAGGATAAAGAGAAGGCTTAGCTGAAAAGAGAGATGGGAAGAAAAAAACGAGAGAACGAAAAAACGAAGAGCAGCGTTCACGACACGAGCGCCCCTCCCTGTAGCGACGGCTCCGGCAGCCTGGCGCTCGCTCAGCGTCTCTATGCCTGAGCATCTGGGCTCAGGCTGGGCTGTGGCTGGCAGCCCGGACCCACGGGCTCACGCCACCCACGCCACCCTCGGCTGCTCCAGCGCTACTGCCACGTTCGCCCGCACGTCCTCCCGTCTCCTCCTCCCCCGACGAGCCGGGTCTCTCCAGCTGCAGCTTAATTTCCTGTGACTTGCCTAATTACTGTAATTAAGGATTAATTGCCATTAATTATTCACACATAAGCTCATCGCAAATCATGGGGTAAATGTCTTCTGAAAGCTGCCATACTAGCCATGGATAAACACACTGGGATGCTGCAGGCAACTGAATCTATCACTCAGGCCCGCAGCGAAAGAGCTCTCCTGGCCCGCCTACCTTACCAAAACAGCCATAACTCTCCAAGAGAATGGCAGCTTCAGTCTGACTGGCCTGGTAGAGGAGGTCGGCTCACCCAGTACCCTCCCACATCTCTGCTTAAACTACTACACAGAGAGAGAGATGAAAGCTGAGGGAACGAGGGGACAGAAGTGCTTGGACGAGCCCCATGTAAACCAAATGAGCTTAACACATGAGGCTGAAACAGAGGAGATAAGCCACAAAAGGGTTTAAGCTGCTAGACCTGTGGGAGGAGATCTATTTTAAACGAGAGGCTAACATGAGTGGCTAACACCAGAGGCTAACTCAAGGGACTCTTACGAGAGGCTAACCTGAAAGGCTAACACGAGAGGCTAACGCTAGAGGATAACACCAGAAGCTAATGCAAGAGATTAACACGAAAACATAATAATAGAGGCTAACACCCAATGTTAACGCGAGAGGCTAACACAAAAGACTAACATGAGAGTCTAACACGAGGAATTAACGTCAAAGAAATACATGAGGGACAAACGTCAAAGAATAATGTGAGGGACTAACATGAGAAACTAACACAAGGGATTGACGTGAGTGGCTGGTATGTCAGCAAAAATGGGGCAGGATGTATGGTGTACTGTCTTCCAAAACGCTCCTCACTTGAAGTGGGGGTTTGAAGCCTCGCTTGCCTCAGGGTAGCAAGCTAAGGCCCGATCAAGAAGAAACCTCACCTCATGCACTCTCCTCTCTGAAACCTCACCTCGTGCACTCCACTCTGAAACCTCACCTCGTGCACTCTCCTCTCTGAAACCTCACCTCGTGCACTCCACTCTGAAACCTCACCTCATGCACTCTCCTCTCTGAAACCTCACCTCGTGCACTCCACTCTGAAACCTCACCTCGTGCACTC
>JAOYMR010000015.1:6750993-6773944 GCA_025802075.1 Tenebrosternarchus preto
CGTTTCTGCCTCGTGGCCTGGTCGGGGGGGGGTGGGGCGGGGGGGGGGGGGGGGGGCGCCCCCCCCCGAGACCGCGCACAGCGGCTGTGATGTGGTCACACACATTCCTATGTTTGTTGTGACTCCACTCAATAATGTTGTTGTCACTGCAAGATATTTTGCTTTGTTTTTGGGGGTTTTTTTTCTGAAACCATCTCTGGTTATGTTGGTTTAATTGTCCGGAAAGATGTTTGCCATGAAATGTGACGGGAGTGAAGAGGAGACAGGTGTGGGTATACACACACACACACACACACACACACACACACACACACACACACACACACACACACACACTGTCTAACTCAGTAAAGGTCTGATACAATTGATTTGTTTCATCTGTGTTTCAAATCTAAGAGTTTAAGGAACTGGAACTTTAGCACATTATCAAACGTCACATAGTGTGACATATCAAAATAGAGAGTGTGTGTGTGTGTGTGTATGTGTGTACGTGTGTGTGTGTGTATGTGTGTGTGTATGTGTGTACATGTACGTGTGTGTATGTGTGTGTGTGTATGTGTGTACGTGTACGTGTGTGTGTATGTGTGTACGTGTATGTGTGTGTGTGTGTGTGTACGTGTACGTGTATGTGTGTGTGCATGTGTGTACGTGTACGTGTGTGTGTATGTGTGTACGTGTATGTGTGTGTGTGTGTGTACGTGTACGTGTATGTGTGTGTATGTGTGTGTGTATGTGTGTACATGTGTGTGTGTGTGTATGTGTGTACATGTATGTGTGTGTGTGTGTACGTGTGTACGTGTGTATGTGTGTGTGTATGTGTGTACGTGTGTACGTGTGTACGTGTGTGTGTTTGTGTGTTCATCTGTGTGTGTGTGTGTGTGCTCGTGTGTGTGTGTGTGTGTGTTCGTGTGTGTGTGTGTGTGTGTGTGTGTGTGTGTGTGTGTGTGTGTGTGTACATGTGTGCTTGCGTTTCAGCAATCCGAATGTCTAAACAGTTTCAAGCGTTGTCACGCTTACACAAGTGGTCTGATTGAGTGTGGAGACAGACTGGGTGTTGCCGTCATAGCAACACTTCTCCTGCTCATTTGTGCCGTATGATCGCGCTCATTTGCCAGGGAATGGAGCGGCAGCCGAAACGGGTTCGTAATGGACACCTCATACGCCTCGCGGGCCGCCGTCGCCGTTGGTGACGGCTCACGCGCTCTCTGGAGAAACGATGCCTGTCCACAGCCCATCTGCTCAGCAGGAATCTCGGAGGCTCCTAGCAAGTTCTGGATTCATTCACTCGCTTTTACGTTCCAGCCATCGGATTCCATCCCCCGCAAACGAAACAGGAAGAGAGGGAATATGAACAGATCCACTGCGCGGAGATGCTATTAGTGGATGCCAAAGGGCCCACATATGAACTCCACCCACTCGGAGAGCGCATTAGCCACGCCCACTCACACCCCTGCCTTCTCGCCCTCACGCTTTTCTCATATATCATGCCGTTCTCACTTGGCTCCACCCAGCGACACACCTACCTGTTTCATCTGGGTTCTCTCCAGGCTCGTGAGTTTGTGGCTCGGTGGGAACATTAACGGGGAGAAGGAGAGAGGGGCGTCTGGCTGAAACACCGAGTACAAGTAATAGAATTACAGCCCATTATCAGATGGAGATGATTCCATTTAGAAGCAGGAATGGAGAGAGCCGGATGCAGCGATGTTTAGAGATGGAGAGAGAGAGAGAGAGAGGGGGAGAGAGAGAGAGAGAGAGAGAGAGAGAGAGAGAGAGAGAGAGAGAGAGAGCGAGAGAGAGAGCAAGAGAGAGGAATTGTAAAGTGCACCTTGCATCTTGACAGAGCTGCAACTTATTGGAGAGGAGAAGTGAGCAAAACAGAGCAGGCCAGCAGAGCGGCCACTCTTAGAGCTGCTCTCTCCACACATGTGACTGCGTTCCCAGGCCAGAGCACCTCAAATCTACCCCTGCCGAAAACAACCGCACGGCAGCAGGGGCTTTCACTCTGCTCTGACTCTGAGTGTGTGTGTGTGTGTGTGTGGATGAATGGTGGCAAATATCACCAAGGACTGGCTAACTAAAGAATTGTGTCTCTTGTAGGACACAACACATATTGGAATCATGGATGCTGTAAATGATCGGATCTTGGTCACCTATTCCAGCTTTGTTACAAAACAAAGCCAAACAGGGAGGAAATTATGAATGAAAAGAGATTTAGTTACAGGTTTGCAGTCCTTGGGTTACTGGACCCCTTAATCAAAAATACATTCAAGCATTTTTTAAATAAGTTGATTTTTAGAATATTAGTCTATCTGTAGTGATTGGAGTTTTTTAAATACCAGCAGCACCACAGTATTACACTGCGTTGTATTTTGTTCATTTTTAAATGCACAAATGCTTTCAAACTACAAGTTGCTAGTAGCTGTTGAACTGCAGCCATTAGGAATAAAGCATCAGGCTGCGTCAAGCCGCTGACGTGCTGTGCTGAGCGGGATGTCCTGCATTAACGGAGCAGGAAGTCTCAGGCCGCAGACATGCGGTTTCACTGCCGCACAGCCATGAGACACGCTGGGTGCCAAGAAACCTGATTAAATGAATTAACAAGTAACTGACACGCTGTCACCCAGGCACTGGCAGAGAGGGAGACAGAGAGAGAGAGACAGAGAGCGAGAGAGAGACAGAGAGAGAGAGAGAGAGAGAGACGGAGAGCGAGAGAGAGAGAGAGACAGAGAGCGAGAGAGAGAGAGAGACGGACAGCGAGAGAGAGAGACAGAGAGAGAGAGAGAGAGAGAGAGAGAGAGAGAGAGAGACGGAGAGCGAGAGAGAGAGAGAGAGATGGAGAGCGAGAGAGAGAGAGATGCAGGGACAGACAGAGAGGAAAAGCAACTTTCTTAAAACACACACCACAACAAGAGAAACCTACTACCTCACTCATAGTGCTGGGAGGAAAACGGAAGCACATGGCACACAGTGAAGCATTTTCTGTTGCTGCTTTCATTCAATAAAACAAAAGTTTTTCAGCCGCTTTTTTCAGAGATGGAAAAAAAAAAACAAAGGCTTCATCACCAGCCTCAACAAAGTGCTGTTAGTAACTGTATCACCAAGTGCTGGCAGAGGAATCCATCCAGGAGGATCTCCAAGCACTGCGTGAAAGACTAACAGAGCTAAGAGAGGAAAGTCTAAGATATGGGCACTAAGGTACTAGGTATGACCTCCCCTTTCTGAGAGAATAAAAGCCACAGCTCTCTCTATTTCTTCTTTCAGTCCTCAACAAAGCAGTGCAGACTGGAAGGACGGTGCTTTCCTGCTCCCTCCCATTAATCTCTGCTTTCGGGGAGTCGTGTGCAGATTCATTTCTGTCGTCCCAAACATTGGTGCATATTGTTATGGCACAGTACACTCCTCATTCAACCTGCATACAAGCCAGGTTTCTGCCCAGAGGAGAGGAGAGGAGAGGAGAGGAGAGGAGAACCGTGGCACGAGGTGGATGAGGCTTTCCAGAGCACAGGAAAATGGGAGCAGGAGAGAGAGAGACTGTATCCCTGGGGCTCTGACACCAATTAAGCCATTTCACCACAGGCCCAAAACTGGATCTGCCCCCTTTCCCTGAAACCTGAGACAGCATCTAGCACTGGCTGGCTCTGTGCCACGTTTCCGTTGCTTCAGCTTACAAAAATGAACTTCAAGGGTTTTGGGTGGAGAAAGAGAGAGAGAGAGGTGGAGAGAGGAGGAGAGAGGAGGAGAGAAGGAGGAGAGAAGGAGAGGAAGAGAGAGAGAAAGGTACATTTTGAAATAAGCTTTTGTTTAATTTAAATGATAGGATTTATAAAGACAGAGAACTGAGGAGAGAGGGGTCTCCCTAGCATAGATAGCCACACAGAGAGTAAATCTCAGTAGTTCAGCCAGGAATTAAAGTCTCTCTCTGTGCGAGATGCACTCCCTTTAAGTCCCATTCTTTGTGGTCTCTTTTTCTTAATCCACCATCTTGTCTGTTCCCAAGATGGAAAAAAATGAGCCCTGGTGCATGCAGTGGTCCCCGTGTGTAGGGCCGCTTCGGCTCGTTTGGACGAAATATGTAAGCACCATTTATTAAAGGGACTGTATGTTTAACAGGGGTGTGTGTGTGTGTGTGTGTGTGTGTGTGGGTTGAAGGTGGCATTAAACATGTGAACATTAAGTGAAAACACCACAGTCAAAGTGAACAATGGTGTCATGAAGCTTTTCCTGATATTAAATAAATAAGTGGGGATGGGGGAAAAAAAATCAATCGATATATAATCCCTCTCAGCGATTAAAGCTGAAGAACGACGTGCCAGTGTTCCTCCAGCCCGGGCCGCTCCAGCCCGCCGTCCACCAGCTCTCGGACATTTACATCTGTTTTTAAGTCTTTTATAGTTGCCTCTCGGCTGAAGGAAAAGTGGAACTTGTCACGTCTGGTGCAGAATAATGCAAGCTTTGCTATGAATTAAATATTAGAAATCTTAACACAGCAGCCAATAAGAATTATTTCCCTTATTAAAGCAGCAGAAGACGCTGATTAAAATTTCATTGCATTGCAGTCTTTTCCCCATTTCTGCTTTCAATATATCATTCTAATGTGTGAAAAGCAGGGGAACAATGGAACAGGGACTTTAATCTGAGCAATGAAAACAGGCGAGAGGATGGAGACACCAGCCAGTCTGTTAAATGAGGAGAAAGCTTAGCATTTACAATTCTAACAGGAGATTACACTTCTCTTAGATTAGAACCAGGCTTCTTTGCCTTTTACAAACTCAAGTACATATTTTAGGGTGAAGAGTGTACGTGTGGAAATTAAATGGATCTGCAGGATTTGCTCTTAATTAACTTAAAAATATTGATGGTCAGTAAAAATGTGATACCGATCCGAACATGTGGATCTCAGTGATTTCAGAGAGAATAACTCAAGCCTATCACTTTTCCTCTAATTAAAAAAAGTAATTACGATCTTTCAATTACACATTTTAAAACACATTATCATTCTATATTAACCATTCAACACTAATAACTCGTTACAGTGGGAAATAGCACAGACTTTATAAAAAAGCTAAATTTGTCTTCTGCCACTGGTCAGTGCTTATGGAAGTCTCTGTATGTCTGTGTGAATGCAGCACGGTAATTCTGCCCCAGAAAAGCCCCCCTCGATAGAGCGGGAGCAGGCGCTGTTTACTCTTCACGAGAAAGCAAATGAACTTGCAGAATTCACCGGCCCTGGAGGAGCTCACTTCCGCGAAACCGCAGGTCTAATGAAATGGAGATCTATAAATAGTGCCTTCATTACAGAGAGAGGACCACTCTCGCTCGGCGTCTCCTCACCCTCTCTGAACTAATAAGTGCTCCAGCACTGACACGCTTTTCCACGGGACATCCAACTGCGGTAGAGGGGTTGACCCCAGAAAACCCGGGAGAGGTGACGCTCCGAGCCACCCCGAGACGGTCAGGAGCAAAAGGCTTCGGATCTCCAGCACTAACAACATTATGTGTTTACAGGGATCTTTCAAGGCACTGAGGAGGTAACACAGGCAAGACGGTGGTGAACTTCAGCACAGTTGTAACAGTGTATGAGGCCTGACCTGAGGAATACAGAGCTCTTCAGATGTTGTACTGTCCAGTGTGGATTTCAGACCATGCTAATGTTTCCTTAACATGTCATCAAGCCATCATTTTACTGATTTTTAGTGGATACTATAGCAGTGATTTTTTTATGGTAACACACAAAATCAAATGTTTCATCAGCCACTACAGAACTGGCTATAGTGTCCATATAAATCTCCATATGGAAAAATATTAATAGCTAGTGTACCTTCTGTCAATATCAGATGCGACTATTGTCTGTAGCATCATATGAATATAATTATTTAGACGGTATGATATATACAGATGACAGATGTAAACATTGCTCATGTGTTGTTTTTTTCATATAAGGCATAAATGGCGTGTGGCGGAGTGAAGCTTTTACGCTCTGTGACAAAATTATTGATGACAACACATCACAAATTGCACTTATTTCATATACACATGTCAGGATGGGGGGAGATGTAAAATATTAAAACAGCAGCAGCAGGCGAGAGCATTTACTTTTTTAAATGAAAATTTAATGTTTCAATACGAAGCACAATTTGGTTAACTGACAAAGAATAGCTGACAATTTAGAGGTGACGTGAGATTTATCAGACATTTCTTCTCTACCACATCTAAACAGTGCCTATGTGTACACATTGATATCAGTGTGTGTGTGTGTGTGTGTGTGTGTGTGTGTGTGTAGTGTGTGTGTGTGTGTGTGTGTGTGTGTGTGTGTGTGTGTCTACAGTCATAGAACTGGGGTCACCAAAGATGCAAAATAAGGTTAATCCTTCATTTAAAAAATGACATTAACGTTGACAAAAAAACAGAGCGTTTCAATAAACTATAAATAAGAATTAATATTTTTTTATGATTAACAAGAATGAATATTTTTATGATTAAATATTATTCCATACTCACGGTGAAAATAAATAAAGGTTACAAGGAGCCATATATGTGCTCCATACACTTAAACAGCTGTAAGGCAACGTTAGCCCAGCTTCACCAAATACTCCATGGTCGTTTTCTCATAAACAGGCTAAAGGACCAATCTGAAGTCAGAAATAATTAGATGAAACACGAGCTCATCTCACGCTGAGCAGCTCGGGGGATGGTGTGCTCCCCCTGGAGGAGGGGGGTGTGTGGGGGGGAGTTATTAAGCGAGTTTTGCGATGAACGACAGTGTCACCAACAGCCATGTCCACGAGGAGAGCTGACATGAGCGGAATGCAGAGGCAAATGAAGGCGGTGCTTGCTGGAACATTTGGGTTTCCGTGCCTCTTCATGTGCACAGCTGCCGCGGTGACCCTCATACAGGCAGGACCGGTCAGCTGCCCGGCCCTTTCAGCCTAACTCAGGCCTGTATATGAAATCTACAACAGAATGACATTTTCCACTAGCTTGGGCCTTCCGCAGATATTCCCAGCACTCAGCTCTCTCACCACACAGACGCTGGAATACAAAGCAGCACTCCACCACCTCCATCACTGCTCCACCACCTCCATCACTGCTCCACCACCTCCATCACTGCTAATCACCACCTCCATCACTGCTAATCACCACCTCCGCCACTGCTAATCACCACCTCCGCCACTGCTCCACCATCTCCATCACTACTCCACCACTTCCGCCACTGCAGATCACACCTCCGTCACTGCTTCACCACCTCCGCCACTGCTAATCACCACCGCATCACTGCTCCACCACCTCCACCTCTACTCCACCACCTCCATCACTGCTCCACCACCTCCACCTCTACTCCACCACCTCCATCACTGCTCCACCACCTCCACCTCTACTCCACCACCTCCATCACTGCTCCACCACCTCCGCCTCTACTCCACCACCTCCATCACTGCTCCACCACGTCCGTCACTGTTCCACCACCTCGGTCACTGCTAATCACCACCTTATATCACAGTCTAGAGATTTCATAATTAACCTTCTAAAATATTGTTGGAAGATGCTAGTTGTCATGCCAGTTTTCATAAAGACTAATTTGCATAATTTGTAGGGTAGAAAAACCTGATTTTCAAAAAAGGACTGGAGGAGGCTTCAAGGAGTGTGTGTGTGTGTGTGTGTGTGTGTGTGTGTGTGTGTGTGTGTTCGTGTGGCATTATGGTAAAGCTGAGGGTATATTTTCCAAAAAGCTGTGGATTAGCTTCTGTAAAAAATATGTTTGCAATTATGATAAGGTGCAGAGCAGGGACATTACTTCAAAAACAGACAAATACAGTGAGGACATGGAAGCATGTGATTACAGAGTATCTCTGCGTTTTTTTGCATCCCTGGTGTCTGACATCCATCCTCTCTCTCCCCTGCTCTCTTTCACCTCTCATTTTCTTTCTCTGTTATTGCCACCCTCCGTTGGTGGAGGGCAAAGGGATTTAGGGAAGGGTGGAGAAGATAGTAAAGCCCCTTCTCCCTCAATCCCTCGCTTACTGAGCAAACGAAAAGAGAGTATGAGAGAGAGAGAGAGAGAGAGAAGGGGAGAGAGAGCGGGAGAGAGAGGAAGAGAAAGAGAGTATGAGTGAGAAAGAGAGGGATAGAGAAAGACAGAGAGATGGGGAAAGCAAGAGAGAGAGAGAGAGAGAGAGAGAGAGAGGGGGAGGAAAGAGACAGAGGGGGAGAGAGAGGGAGAGAGAGAGAGAGGAAGAGAGAGAGGGAGGGAGGCCATGGTGAAACCAGTGGTCCTGCTGTGCATGAGCCATTCTACCTCACACTATCTTGTCACTGCAGACGCATCACTGGGGCAGACGTGAACAAAAAGCATCCCAAAGTCAATTGTCTACTTCAGTGAATGGCTTTCTATTGCAGCTTGCATATATTTACCCTGGCATTCATGAAAAAAAAGAAAAAAAAACCCCGACTGGCTCTGCTCTATTGTAATGAAAGGCACGTGAAGACGACAGCGCTCACTAATATTGCCCTTTCATCTCGGCTTCAGGTCTGGAAGGCCATGGAGCAAAAGTTCTGCACGCCTTCCATGACTTCTGAAATACAGATTACAATCATGAGGGCATTTTTCATAGTTTCATGGTTAAGTGCGTCTTTGTTATTTTGTAATTACCCAACAATTAATGAGCATGTATGCATATGAATTAATACATTCATAATTAAGTGGTAATATTAAAAATATTTTATATATATATATGTTCTATTACTGCAGTTAGTGACAATGACATTAGATACCACTTATAGAACTAATTTTACAACAAGAAAAAATCAGATTAACAGTAACTATCAATGAAAACAATGATAATACAGCAGATGTCAAATCAACTTCAGGGTAGATTTAGTTGCCTCATTACTGCTTTGTCGGGACTCCTCAAAATAAATGTTCCCCGAGGGTTTAAGAAATGCTTACTCTCTCAGTCCCTGCATTCCATTTATCCAAGCTAATGCTTTTAGCCAGCCTTGTATGTGGTTAATTACAACCGCCGTACAGATTAATTCAGCTGATTCAAAGTGCACCAACCAGGGCTCACCACAGAGGAGCGTGAGAGGGTGTGTGTGTGTGGGGGGGGGGGGTTTGCTTTGCTCAATGTCTCACTGTGGTGCTGGTTGTGTGTGTGTGTGTGTGTGTGTGTGTGTGTGTGTGTGTGGGTGGGTGATGTGTGTTTGTATGGGGTGTGTGTGTTGTGTGTGTGTGTGTGTGTGTGAGGGGCTAAGCACAGCAGGAGCCACACTGCAGTCTCTTCTCTCCTCCAGACCTCCCGTTCCTGAACTTGATGAGTCAAAGGTCAGAAAAACAACAAGTCAATAGGCAGGCAGCCACAGAGCCAGGGAGCAAGTGAAGGAAGAGAGACAGAGGAACAGAGAGAGAGAGAGAGAGAGAGAGAGAGAAAGGGAGGGAGGGAGAACAGAAAGAGAGAGAGAGAGAAAGGGAGGGAGAACAGAGAGAGAGAGAAAGCTTGATTTTGGCACTGTAATATTTTTCTGTAATCTCTCTCTATTGATTAAACCTCAGTTCAGAAAGGAGTGGTGCTTCAAAACACCTCTCTCTCTCTCGCTCTCTCTCTCTCTCTCTCTTTCACACACACACACACACACTCTCTCGGTCAGAAATGCTGTATGGAGGTAATCTTTCACCATTGTTATTCCATGCTGCTCTCGCTGCTTCTGCCATTGCTGCCAGCTCTGTTCTCTATCGGAGTAAGAGCAAACAAACTGAGTACGACCCCAACACACACACACACATACACACAAACACATGAGGTCTGATTAACACAGTCATTCCAGCTGAAGTCTTCGTCAGCTCAATGCCGTCTTCCCTCTCGAAACAAACCAGACAAGTTTATTCTCCATACTGTACGTCTGTTCTCTGGTGAGCTTCCTGGACTGTTCTATTTGTTCAGTACAGATAAGAGTTACTGGTGTGATACACACAGTGTCTAGTGGGACATCAGATACGTCAAAACAAAATCATTCCAAGATCTTTGAGAGTAGAGCACTATCTCAGTCCCACTATCTCAGTCCCAAAGATCAGTGCTGAGGTGCTACAAAACTTTTGGTGGGGGGAAAGACAGATTATGATTATGATTATTGATTATGATTATGATTATAATTATGTGTGCGTTACTTAAGCAGCTAAGTGGGTAAGAAGTGTGTAGTGTCCTTGTTAAAGACACATACAGCAGTGCTAGGCCTGCCTCTGCCACTTACAGCCACACTAAACGTCGAAAAAAGAAGGGGGAGGACAGAGTGAAAAGAAAAATACATACACACACACGCGCACATGCAGACACACCAACACACACTCACACACGTGCACACACACACACACACACACAGATGTGCACACTTACACACACACACACGCACGCACACAAATGCTAAAAATTCAAGAAAGGCTGTATAGAGGCGCAATAATTTTAAGCGTTTCTGCCACATTCCCTCCTTTCGATTCATTTTAAATGCAAAAAGCAAGAGAAAGTGGAGGGGAAAAACAAACCCCTCCTGCTAAAAACACTCAATTTACTGACAGGCAAATGACTTCATGCTGCCACTTAATCTCATTTCTTGCATAATGCCCTCTAATTAGCATATCAAAGTGAATTAATACTTCTAGGGCTTTAGCAATAGGGAAATCTGCTCAGTGCCTCCAATAGCAGTTAGAAGAGTGCCAAGAATGTTCCCCAACACTACATACAGCTTTGCATTGCAAAAATGTTTCCTTCCATTTATCTGCTCTGTCTCTTTCTCTCTATCCATCTCCCCCTGCCAGACATGGCCTACCGCTCGAAATCAAAACAGGAAAACAGTTTCTCGATGCTCCATTCTGGCCCTTAGTCCAAATAATATCATAAGTCCAGTAACACAATCCTACTTACAGCATTGCCATCTTTATTCCACACTTACACCATTTTAAAATGCGAAGTAACACCCAGGAAGACCCACGTGTCCCTGTCACCCAAAATGACCACGGTGACGTTGTATATGCAGCGACTAAACAGCACTCCAGTCTGGCTCACGACAGAGCCAGCTGTGAGTGTGATGGCTGGGTGGAGGTGGCGGTGCATCTGGGCGGCGGGACGAGCGTGCGGGGCGAGCGTGCGGGGCGAGCGTGCGGGACGAGCGTGCGGGACGAGCTTGCGGGACGAGCGTGCGGGACGAGCTTGCGGGACGAGCGTGCGGGGCGAGCGTGCGGGGCGAGCTTGCGGGACGAGCTTGCGGGGCGAGCGCTGCTGCAATGGGCTCGACGTGAGCATCAGTATGGGGTCGCTCGCAAACGACCGTGAGGACGGCTGAGAGCTGCCAAACATGGCTAAGTGAGACACACGCACACACACACACGCACCTCCACATATACACACAGGTTCTGGGCTGTAAGTGTGAGCGTCCCATGCAGCCGCGAAATTACAATTACAACTAACAGCAAAGGAACATATGGACACCAACAGAAAATAAATAAATCACATGACCATGTATATTAAGAATATACACATGCACACCTAGTGCTCTACACACTCTCACACACATACAGATGCGCTCACACACACACACACATACAAACCATCTTTCTTCCCCTCTTCTCCAAACAGATGTAGATATACAGCTTTTCATTCTCAATGTTTACATAGTTACAATGCAAACACTTCAGATTTGATTCAGCCACTTTGCCTTCAAGTCTCTGTTATAAGAGATCCAAGAGCAACACTGAATGCTTCATCTTTTCAAAGCCTATCACTCAATCCTACATATAAAAGCCTTGTGAATTTGAACATATGCAGACATCAACATCATATTTCATGTTAGGACTTTTCTTTCTTATAATGGTGCATATTTCCATGTTCGGTACTGTGTTCATCAAACACAATCCTATAAAAAATTAAAGAGTTCTTAGATCTGTAGTACAGCTACAAAATAAACATTCTTTTGAAGAATCATTATAGTGTGAAAGTATATGTGATAATAAGCCACAACATAACGCTTTAAGCCACAATCATAAGGCTTTTGACCCAAACTGCTATAATCTTCTGTTCTGTAGAAAAATACCCATCTGTACACTGGGACTCCCCACAGAAAAAATGCCATATGAATACCACAATTTTCCATTTGTTTAGAAATCTGCACACCAAAGCCACATACCAGATACCACACCACATCTCAACACCATGATCATTTGAAATCTGCACAAATGTACACAGCGCTTTGATAATACATTTGCTTGTGTGTGTGTGTGTGTGTGTGTGTTAGACAAAGTAGGAGAGACAAAAAAGGAAAATGTACTTGGCAGAACAGGTGAGCAGGATTAGAATTCTTATCAGTGGAGGCCTCTGTTATCACCCTGATGAGACAATGTCCTTCAACAAGCCACTGCAATAAACATAACCTTCTTAATAGCAAAAATAGGAGTTTTTCACTGCTACACACAGCTCAACGCGCTGCTGCAGGTACATCACCGCACAGCCACTGATAATAACCTTCTTCAAAAGTTTTTTTTTTTTTTTTACCTCAATTTAAAGTACACTTTTTTTTTCAAATACTGAACTTCCTCGACGACTGTCTACATTCTCTATTTTTAGCTTCTATTAGCATTACACCTACGTAGGTGCTGACCGCTCTCCACAAGATTTGTTACTGTAAAATACGAGGTAATGCCAAACCTGAAGCATATGTTCACTCATGGGAAAATTTATCAGAAAGAAGCTTATTAGTGAATTAATCAGGATGTGTTAGGAATAAAGAAGGAAACTTCAAAACAGGCTGCATCAAAAGGATTACTCAAGATTACAGTAACTAAGCTAGTAAACAAGCTCATTTAAATAATGAACATACTTAGAGACTCTATGCAGCATGTATAGTTAATTAGAGATATAATACAATATAGAACAAAATTATATTAAATGTAATACAATAGGCACAAATGGAAGCACACTGCACAACCACAGGTGGGTTTAAAATATTGAAAATGCATAAACAGGATGGCAAATGTTTCTTGTACAATTACGCAGGGAGCGTGGTATTAAAATAGCACACATATGTTTTACCTCAAATCAAAACTAAAACTATGCATTAATATAATTACACGCTGTGCTCGGGAGTGAGCTGAGGGCTCCCTGGTTCTGTTTCCGTAAAGTTGAAAAGATTTTCAACAAACTGTAAAGCTACAGCTCAAGCGTTTAGCCACAGCATTCGTCTTCCCTTCTATCTCCGGGCAGACATAAAGAACAGCTCGAATATGCCGAGCAACCGAGCAGGGCCTTGCCCTCCCCTGCTGTAGAGCTCCGGTGGCCTAGAAGTTCATTAAGTTTTATGATCTTCCCCTAGTCACTTCTGCTTATAAGACGCGCAAAGGCCACCAATCTGCCAAAGCACAATTTCACTTACAACTACAACCGTGGCAAAACCATACACACGGGCGGATGCATGGAGATGCTACAAGAGCATGTACATTTTGATCTGGCCTGAAAATAGTTTTTTTTCCAGTTTAAATTCATTGCATCGGACTGTTTCAGAACGAGTTCACATAAGTACATATACGAATGCAAGAATTCCTGAACCGAAACCAAGTTTTTAGAACATGCTAATTTCAGGGGGTCCACAATATGCAATATCCTACGTACGTTTTTGGGTAAATACTCAGAACCGTAAAGCCAGCTTTCTTGCAAACTAAAAGATCACATTACTTTCAGTATTTTTACACGAGTTAATCACGCGTTATTATCCTGGCAATTTCCATCTCAAGCCAAAAATACATTCTGCTAAATATAAATTAAATAATTAAATAAATAAATAATTAATTAATTAAAAAGCAAATCCGTAAGTCTTCTCAAGCAGTAATTGTCTTTAAACCTACGTCTTGTATCACCACAAAGTCGGCGCGTCTTTGAATACATCCTCACCATATTACGCGCGACGTTAACAGCTTCTATAATAGCACGATATCCGGAACGTTGAACGAAAGGGACATTAAATTACATTCTGTTGTTATTGAACATCTTACTTAACTTATGTAGCGTTCAATATGGGCTGAGTCCCCTCAAATAACTCTTTTGTGAGACAGTAACATATGTTAATACGCGTCATTGAGACACGCAGTATAGCATTGGTAACGTATGTGCTGAATTGATGCTGAATCTGTCGTCGAAGGTCATTTACAATGCAAGCGAGACAGACTGAGTGAATGGTTGACTGTCAAAAAAGTGAGAACAGAATATTTCCGCAGGTACAAAACGTGGGAGGTGAGGGCATGCGTTCATTTATGAACCAAGAGGACGTTCTGTTATAAAATTGCAAAACAGGAGTGTTTTGCAGGTAATCAATGTTTTTTGTAGGAAATAACTAATCCGTGATTAAAGTGTTTTTTGTCGATGGTTAGAGTACTAGCAGGCTTCCATAAACAAATGATACTGTTAGTCTCAACGTAACACCTTTGTCTTAAATAAAATGGCAAATTTAGAACACAGTGTCATATTAAACAGACTGTAAAATGGCTTTCAATTTCGCTTCAATTTGCATTACTTCATGAGATATTTATGTTGCCTCCTTTTAGTGGTAGGTTTACTAATGTCTTCAGTGTCAGCGAGGCAACGGTTCACAATGTCGACGTCCTGCATAATAAAATGGAGGCAATAATTAGCTGCAGGTCCGCCAATAGTGCCAATAATTATCCTGTAAATTGGACATATAATTAGGCTAAAGACCACAGGAATTGGACTGCCCTCCGGACCACATTTCAATAGCTTACTCGCAATGGAGCACACTGTACGCTAGCGGTGATTATAATTAAGCAAACAAGCTATGGATAAATACTAACATCGGGCATGTGTTCGCTTGAACACACCCGTACACAAACACGCAATGTCGTGACGCCGTATTATCCGATCAATTTTCGATCTTTCTTTCTGTGGAATGAAAATAGGACAATGTGCGAGTGACGCGATGTAAACAATCAACTACCGGGTGCGTGCCTCGTGCATGCTCCCAACAAGTCATGCAGACCAGACTCACGATGAACCAGGCATGAGCCAACGCTGAGGGGAAAAAAGCACGCTCTCAGTTTCGCCTTCTTATGCTGGCAAATACAAGCAATTCTCAGTTGAAAATTTGCGCTTTCTTTGCGCATACAACGCAATGATGCTGTATATGGCTTAGCAGCAAATAACCGAGGCACCGAGGCGACCAAAGAAACCGAGAGAAAAGAAGACAACTCGTAAAGATGGCGGTGTGTTAAGGTTTAGTGGCACAGAGTTGCCTTTTCTTGAGACGTCCATGTATAATACTGCCTTTTTGGGAAAGAATGCACAGTCTTACCTGTTTTCTCTTTGATCTCGCAGAGTACGCTGAAGAGGGCAGGCTTCATTCTGTGACAGTTGAGTCCATGTTTCCTGTTTCAGTTGGGACAAGAAACAAGATTGATATATAGTCACTATGAATTCATAATTTCGTTGCGTTTTTTTTAACGATTTTCTTCATTTGATACAGGTCCGCTGTGAACGAGTGTGTTCCCTATTTCAAAAAACATCATGTAGGGTCACAAGAGATTTCGAACCTCAGCTGCGCGGTTTTTAGTCTTTATTACCTCCTACGAGAAACTGAATTACACATAAAACTGCATGTTTTTTTTGACCAACAGTAGCATACGCAAAATCAGCAAAAAAATCCCCACCGAGTCGCAGGTTTGGGCTAAAAGTCCTAAGGCTTGAAACGATGAGGCCTCCGTGCTCCAACAACAGGACAGTGAAGTTGAAACTTTTAATGAAATGCCCACAAGTGGTGTTTTTTTTTCCAATTACTAATAGACACACAGGCTACGTGTAGTGCAAGATTAGGCTAATATGTCGGTAGTTATTGTTTAAGTTTGAAGCAAGTGAAGATAATTCTAGGTATGAGAATAATTATCTAAGCGAATATAACTGCACTTTCACAGAGCAAAAGTGCAACTTTTATAAATGTGTAGATTGTCTTAAATATTTAAATATGCATGTAGGTGACTAAAGCCTTTATGCTGATATAGAACGTTACAAGGAAAAAAGTTGGTCATACAACAAAATTTTATATATATATATATATATATATATATATATAATTGCTTATATAGTGGGATATAATGTCAGTGTTATCTCTACATTAAATAACAGAATCAAGTTTTTTTATCTATAGTTTAACCATTCAAATGGTCAATAATTTAAAGAAATGCACCAACTTTGCTTGCGCCTCGTCCAGACTTTGGTCTGTTATGGTCATGATTTGATGTAGAATGTCACCGATGTCTTGTTTTCTTCCGTCCCCATCAGTCCCGTCGTGTCCATGTGGAGGCGGCAGTGCCATGCCTCCTTGTACCGAATGACCAGCCAAACTGACACCGCCGAGAGTCTGCATGATCCGCGCTTGTTCGTCCATAGTCCGCCGCAACACAATCAATGCGCTTCTACTCAGTCACTGGTAATGGTAAATAAACGTTGAATGAACACATGCAAAACCAGCTACGTTAAATCATGAGCAGTGATTTGCGGAATAGTATCGTCTCCGAAATGTTGACGGTAAAACGCTTTCGCGGCAAGCAGGCGAATAGCATGAATTGCGACCACCAGTGATACTGTAGACCTGTTCGTCCAAAGAATCACTTTCTCAAACCAAAAAAATCAAAATTGTCCTCAAATCCAGCGTTGAATATGCCCTATAGCAGAAATATCACCGATGATATTGTAGCGTTATGATATAAACTTAAAGATGTACATAACACGGTTGTTCGCTGAAAATTGTCCGAACCTTCATGCCAAATTGACTTTCTCTTCTCTTTGAAAAACTGTACTGTTGAAGCTCCTTGGAGATGACTTGAATTCTTTTGCTTGCGATTAGCAGTCTTCTGTATATAATTTCTTCTTTTGTACTTCTTGAAAAAATTGCTCAAATCCACACTACAGATAGATGGAAAGAAAATATCCAGTGTTCTGAGAGAAACCAATAATAAGTCAAATTAAATACATAAACGATTTAAAAGAAGGAAAAAAACCAAAATGTTCAGTATGAATAGTTGCCCAAATTATATTTTTCAAAAGATTTTCCAAAAATGTGACCTAGAAATTAAAAATAAATGAATTGATAAGCACCGACAGCAAGAATTACAGCCTAACGTGACAGTAAAAAATATATATAAAATGTACGGAAAAAAAGTTTTCTTAGGATGAGTGGGGGGAAAACAGAAAAACTCGCGAAAAATTAATTACACGCCATAAAGCGATGCGCAAAAATATCTGCTTGCTCAAATTTATGAGGCGAGCTCTTGGGTTGTGTGTGCTTTATGGTGTTTGATGGTAGCCGTAGTGAGCGATTGACAATGTGCCAATGCCACTCACTCAGTGTGGACGTGTCAGAGCCGAAGCTGAGCAGAAAAAAAGATACAAAAATCGACATAAAAATGCACGCTCCGCCCTGCAGGGGAGGGGTCTAGATTCTTGTCACTTCTTGCCAGAGCCCCAAAAACAAAATGCCAGCGCGCTACTAATGATACTAGTGATGATAATGATGAAACAAGACCATCAAAAAAGAACGCTGAAGTCCCACTTTGCGTGTGCCTCATTTAAAGCGCGCCCGTTCAGCGAGATGCCGTCACATTATAGACGTTAAGAACGTTTGCAATAAAACACAGAAAAGACATACCCGAAGTTTTATATTGGCTGATACTAAACTGATAATGAATTGCTCTAGCTCCTCGTTTCTCCAGACCATAGCAGGGTATGGTCGCCTCTACCAAGCCTTGCTTGCAGGGTAGGCAAGCAGAGGACATGTTTATAATATTGGAAACAAAATGCTTTGAACCAATCTTTGCTTTGCCTTTATTTGAGTGATCCTCTTAGCAACCAATGGTCCGCTTTCATTGCGCATGAATGCCCGCCCTTAGAGCTCAATACCTTGCTACGGTCGTGCAGAGAGATATCAACTTCTGATTGGTCGTTGCCACGGGTGACATCTACTGCACAAGCAGGCGGCGCTGCGCAGTGCTCTTCTGCAGTTGCTATGGTAGCAGACCAGTCGGTAAGCTGGATGCGAGGAGATACAACTGACGTTTCCGCGCATTCTTCTGGCGCGCATAATGTGTTTGCTGGGTTTTCCTGCAAGCGCACTCGATTACTTTTTCACTAAATAAATGTCCAAATCTAAAATGCTGATGTGTTGATGTTTTAAGCTAGCTTTATATGCATCTGTTGTATCTTTGGTCTGTTTTAATTGCTCCTGTATATTTTTTGCCTTTTGTCTTCCTACTTTTATCCAAACATCTTACCACAGGGTAGAATACGTAAGCAGAGCTTCAGAATTCAAGTGTGTGATAAGTGCTTTGTGTTTTACACGCAGATATGTTATACATATCCTATTGATTTACTCTCACATTCTCTCTTGGTGTTATACTACTACTAAACATTTTATTATCTTACTTCCATCACTTTACGTATATATTTGCTGTCTGTTGCCTTAAATACTTTCACTGCACCTTGTTCACAAATACTTTAAAATATTTAAGTAAACATTTAGTGAATCTTTAACATTTAGTGAATCTTTAACTGGTCAGCATATTTGTCACGTACATTTTATGGTGTAAATAGATCCCTATAGAACAGGAAATTGTTTGCATACAACACAAAAGTGATTTTTATGTCATTTTCAGTCATACAAAATGTTGCTTATAAATTTCAACCAAAATCCCACTTTTGCCATAATACTGCATTGCCATCATGCTGCCCAGGATTAATTCAGAAATGACAAAGTCTTTGGTGCCATGGTAAAGTAGGGCACTTCAGAGGGAGCAGTTGCCTTTGCACTTGTGACATGACAGACTCTGCTGTGATGGGACTAATTACCAAGATTTAGAGACACAGCCAGGCTGAGGAAATAGAGCTGTTCATTTGGGTGCGGTTAGAAAGTGAATCAGACACCTCGCCAGTCACGAGCGCACATGATGCTTCTGCGCTGCAGCTCTGGGGGAGAGGGCACCGGGACCCAAGGAGCGCCGCCCGGCCCCACAGGTCTGCCTGCAGACACAGAGGAACCCAAGAAGGGGAATTAACAACAGCTAATTAAAGAGTAAAAGATCAGATATATGCAGAAAAAGCAAACTTCCTCCGGGACTTTATCATGGGAGAATAAAAATAAACAATGCAAAGCTTTTAGACAAACTTGCCAGGAAGCTCAACGCTTGAGGATTCCCTGCTTTGTCTTGTTTTGTCTTTACTATTCGAGCAACACTGTACAAATTGAATGAAGGAGTGAATGAAGAAACATTAGAGGTTTCTTTATCTTTCACGTTGTGCAACATTTAACGCAGTGGTTTGAAATACAGTATTGCCTGTTAATTTTAAATAAACCTCAATTAAAGCTATGGGTTTTTGATTTATGAACAGCAAAACTCACTATAGTATGTTTACCTAAACTCTTCAGTAATTTTATACACTACTGTTGGAACAATTGATTACTGTAAATGCTTAGGGTGTAGGGTGTAATGGGGTGTGATAGATCATATATTAGTCATAATTTATGTTAATTCACAGAATACAGAAGTCACAAGATGTATGTGCTTACAGCTTCCTTCTTACATGTCATATAACTAGACAATACACTGGGCACTAGAATTACATTCCTTTAGCTATATATCAATATTTGATTTTTTATTAAGATGTTGCATAATAGACGTTATATTTAAAAGCAATAAGTGTAAGTACTCAGTGGTTACTAAAATCAGCCATATATCATAATGTACTGTGAGAAACAAATAATTAATTTGTTAACCTTGCAGTTGAATTTTAAAGTCTGTAAGAACCTCCCAAGACCTAAAGAAAATATGCTGCTCTTTCTTTTCTCTCTCTCTCTCTCTCTCTCTCTCTCTCTCTCTCTCTCTCTCTCTCTCTCTCTCTCTCTCTCTCTCTCTCTCTAGCAAGCTGTGTGGTTCTGCTTGCTCTTATTCACTTGACCTTGAAGTATCAACCCAACACACTCCTGAGTTTAGTGAATGGGAGTCCCAGACCTACTGCATTTATCATTACAATACTGAGCTGTCAAGTCGCACTGCACACCTGTCAGAGAGGGCTCACAGGAGCAGCTCCAGATCCTCTCCTCTGGAGCAGTGCATGATTCTTCATTGCATTACACTGCATGCCTTTTCACCACTATTTCCCTCCATATGTCAACATAATTCATTTCCTGGACCATGACAGCAAATCTTTGCAAATAAAAAAGTTCTTAGTTTCTAGTTTTGCTGTGTTTACATGACACGATCATGTTTAGTGTTATAACTCAATTTATAACTCATCACCCCAAATTATCTTTTTAACCTAGAGGAAGGTGGATGTTGATTTATGAATAATGTAAATGTTTTGTTGGTGCTGTTGTTGTTGTGTGTTTAGTTTAAAATATGGCCTAGCAGTATCTAGGTAAACATGGCAGTGGTGAGCCACTGCTAGTGGAAATTAATATTGTATCACATAAGTTGTAAAGTTGTCCTTTTTAACTTTGTTTTTTATTCTTTTCCAAAACAAAAAGTTTTTCATTACTTATCATTCTACGTTTCATGACCTATACAGTTACATAAAAATAGATCTGAACGTATTTACTAATTTGCAATCCAGAACAAATATAGTAAACATAACATATATTCAAATATAATGTGAGCTCATTTGGGAGTTCACTCTTCAGTCTCAGAGTGTTACTTTTTCAAAATAATCAAATTTTATTCTAAAATTGAGTGCAATTAACACTTCAAAATATGTAGACCCATGCTTAATTAATTCATGCTTAATTATGTATCACCTTTCCATGTACATGTGCTAATTACTGATAAAAATCTTCCACCTATGACGGCGCCTCATCCTATTCCCATAATATGCCCATTTTTTTCCTAAAAGAATTGTCTTTTGATAAGTGAAAAGGTTGTCAGACCGTCCACACCCCTTAACAAACTGTACATGAGAGTGGAAAGACAGCACTTTGTCATCCGTTGGAATTGATATTGCGCTTTTTACAGTGACAGCCAAAAACTACCCACAGGTGTTTCAGAAACCAGTGACTGTGTTGTCATATTTCATTTAGGCATCCTCCTGCAAAGCTATAATTACCTAATTAGCTTGTTAATTAGGAGATTAGCATTTACTGATAGAGTGGCTTGCTCAGTGATGAAAGGAGGAGTGGAGTATAACTAGGAAGAAGTTATGGTTGGCACGGTAACTTAAAGTGTGTGTCCTAGTCTAGTTAGGTCAGGAATTAACAACAGTGACTGCAAAGACCGAAATAATGAAAATACAGTTTTAACAGATTTAGGAAGACTGAGTCTGTTTTTTTTTATATATATATATATACAAAATAATACAAGACATCTGTTTACACGTCTAATTTACATTGTAAAAAACTGCAACATTCTAAGTGAATACACTGCCTTTAAACTAAATCTTTACCTTTAAGTTGTTCTTAAAGATTTAGTTTAAAGACAATGTATTCACTTAGAATGTCAATACACTCTACAATGGAAAAAAAAACCCTATCATTAAAGAGAATCAAAAGTGTGTACACAGCATTTACTTGTTTTCACACATCAGGACAAAAAAAGTTCTATCTATGTGATAAGAAACAAGCGAAACTGGAGGAACTTGTCATAATTATATATTAAAAGCAATTTGCTTCTTTCAAAATGTGTGTGAAATATCTTTCACAAACAAATAGTGAAGTCCATCTACTAACACAACATTTTAACGAGACAAGCCTGCTGTTCAGAAAGTTTAAACATTGGTACCAAACAATTTGCAGTGCATAAATAGGAATTTATCTCATAATAAAATCAGTTCAGCGTTATTATTACTTACATATATAGGAAGTGTGTAACACAGCACAGGCTATATAGCACAAGCTAAACAGCACAGTTCAGATTTAGTTTTTGAAACCAAAGCAGCAGGTTAATGGGGAGTTTCAAAGTGGATAAAGTTAGTTAAAGTTGGTACTTAGTTGCGGTGGAATACAGGCGTGAACAGACCAGCACACAATTAACATTTACAATGTAATTTCAGCCATCCTCGTAGCTCGACTGTTTAACGATTTACTTTATTATGAACTTCTGGTAACCTTACCCACTGTTTGTTGTTTTTTTAGAATAATTCAGTGACTTCCTTTTTAATACGCATGACAAGATTTGTTACTTCATAAAATATTACCGTGGAGTCCCTGGCATTATATCTTGTGTTTGAAGCTGAACAGTTCAGTACCGTTCTCTTGGTCTCTCATCACCGTGGTTACATCACAAGCAGTCTAGCCACTCAATAGTCTCTCGTCTGGGTGTCGCCAAGCCATGTCCTGTTGCTGAGGGAGATTGTAGGAAATGACTGGGGCGGGCAGTGCCAGAGACATTACTAACCACGTTAGCACCAGCCTCTCATCTGGTTTACGTTCACCGTTTCCCGATACTACTTTTCCCGATATTCGCTCCATGCACGCACTATATCATTGTTACTGACTAATTTGAAAAACGCTAATTCGAAAAAGGCGAAACCGCGGTAGACTACTCTGTTCATTCCTACATTGAAGTTGATGTGTTTATTCTATTTACAGCATATTGAGGACAGCTGAGAAATGTTTTAAACGGCTGTAGAATTATCTATGTTAAATCCCGTCGGCTCCATCTCAGATTATGTTAAAACAGAGAAGATATCTGAGATATTGGTCCAAAATTTACTTTTGAAAAATATGCATAATGAATATAAGCATAATGAAACTTTACTCACATCGAAACCAGACATGAGAGATATTATTATTAGTTTTTTAATGACCCTTTTATGCCATCACTACCTAAACACTGACAAATGTCTCATATCTTAAATAAGTTTCTCTCTCTCTCTCTCTCTCTCTCTCTCTCTCTCTCTCTCTCTCTCTCTCTCTCTCTCTCTCTCTCTCT
>JAOYMR010000015.1:6784994-6809342 GCA_025802075.1 Tenebrosternarchus preto
AAATTTGGTCCCATAATCACTTCACTTGAAGAGGAATATTCTCCCAAATATCTATTTCATTTTTTTTTCAAGGTCAATATACTTTCTGCCCTTGTCATCTCTAGCTGCGTAGCACATTATTGCAACGCTTCAGCTGTGAAGGGAAGCATTGCCTCTACACATTACAGCGTAAATAAATTTGGCTGCACCGGGGGCCCCTGCCATTGTGTGGTGCTGGCTGTAATTAAGCGCTACATTAGAAAAGAGGGCTGGAATAAAACATGAGTATGTAAATGCTGCCCAGAGCTGATGTTGTAGTGATTATTACAATGCAGATAAAGCATTTCTCATAACTGCCTGTGTCTACTGAAGCCTCCGAAAACATCTGGACCTTTTAATTGAAAAATGGCTTCGGCCCCTCTGTCGTGCTGCGGCTCCCACGCTAAGTGAAGTCAACAATTAAGACAAAAGCATAATTGGTGAAATTGCATTACTTGCTTATTTGGCTTTTCCAGTGAGATGAAACATTTGATTTATCATTATTTACGGGCCAGTGGTGGAGGGGAGAGTGTTTTGTTTTGCCGGGCCTTATTAAAAAAGAATAAACGTGTGCTTTAAAAAATGACCATGCTGTATGGGGAGCATGTTGCATGAATAAATGATTATTATTAACGTAGCTTTTATGCAGCTGCACAGTCACTTATAACTCATTCACCATTGCAGTTACTTTAGTTTCGATTTTTTCACTTTTTAAAAATGAAAATCTGTTTTTTTTTTTAAGCTGACCAAAAAAAAAAAAAAAAAAAAAAGTGAAGTTATATAATTCATCCTCTGATTACGTCAACTATATTGGTGTGTAAGCAACTGGTGATGAAGTAGGTATTATTAATTCTGTTATAAACTAGATTGATTATTGCTAATCAACAAATAGTTATTATACTTGCCATTTGTTTGATGCACTTATGGTGACCCTTCTAAAGTCTACAAACCCTGTACTTCCCAGAGAGATTTGTAGTCCATAAGAATGAAGAAAGTGTGTGTGTGTGTGTGTGTGTGTGTTCATCTGCCAATATGGCATTGGGCTGAGTAATGTGTGCTCACTGCTGTCACTAATGATCAGAACTATAATGATGTGAAGACAGGAGTCTGAGACAGATTATGGCACTGTGTGTGTGTGTGTGTGTGTGTGTGTGTGTGTGTGTGTGTGTGTGTGTGTGTGTGGGGTGGGGGGTGGGTGGGTTACTGTCTAGAATTGGTTCGGTAACGATCAGCTGAGGCAGACATAGCCTAAGGTAGGAGAGCCAAGAAGGAGGTGATTTCAATCTCAATTCATCCCAGCCACACTGCAGTCACAGCTGGCATCTTCTCACCGAACAAACAGATCAGACAAAAACGAAATGTACATGATTTCCCTTTCAGCCGAGACGGGTTTGGTCTGAAGTGTATTTTTTAATAATAATTTTGGACAGAATTTTGGCTGATGTTGCTAACAAGTAAAGGAATCAAATACCTTCTCCAGACAGTAGCTGTTGTGCTCCCTGCACACTTTCAGTCCATGTCAAATTATGAAATAATGCTAAACAGACTTGATTTCTAGTGTAGTTCTAATGAATAAAAACAGTAGTAGTAGGAAAAAAGTAACCCCCCCCCCCCGTTATCATGCTGAAGGGGGGGGGTACTTTTTTTCTTAGCAAATACATTTGTATCATTCTATTTAAGTCACAGATTTAGTAGGCTACATTTGGAGCCCAACCAGTGGAGTACTGATTACAGAGTATGGTTATGAGAGCGTCCTGTGCGTTCATTCATTCATTTTGTCTCCAAGCGCCTCTCCACCCTGTGACTGGTGAAGTCATCTTTTGGAGCTGAAGGGTTGGGAAGCCCCTTCAGACCATGTATCCTGCTAGTGAGGCTTTACACAGGAAGATCAAGTTGTAAAACCACGGGGTCGCATCATGTTAGCAGCGCGCATCCGATATTCTCACATCCCAAGTGGGTTTGTTTTCTTTAATGCTCAGCAGAGAGCGAGGTGAGACGCGACAGGTTTCGGTGTGACCTTTATATTTATCAAAAGCTTCTATCAAAAAAAAAAAAAAAAAAAAAAAGCTGCCACTGCTGAGGTTCTGGTCTCCCTCTCAGCTGGTCTCACACCTCACTGCACATGCTGCATTCACGGGCGTGGATTCTTACTTATCTTTTATTTTGCAGCTTCTGCACAGCAAATGACAAGGCTGAGTGTGATTAGGACCAGCAAAATTACTGGTACTTACTGTCATTCTATTTATTTGTTTGTTTATTCATGTCTTATGATACAAGATACTGACTGTCCATTGGCCTAGACCATTGTGCTCTTCTCTCTATGCACGAGGTCATGTTTATGCCAAAACACAGCATTTTACTTACCGGTGTCACTTCATTTCTTATGCACCATATTTCCCAACATAAATTATACGTTCATCTAATTTAATATGCATATGACTTCACCTGGATCTCTGTCATCTGGAAGGCATTTGATATGATAGGAACGGGGACTGTCCAGGAGAGGCTGTTATGATAATACCCTATCACATGTAGTCTGGCACATTTCCATATTCAGATATGCACCTATATTATCCTTTGCCATCAGCTACATGATGGTGTGGGACTACAGACACCAAAATGTTGTGTACATCAAAATGCAAGCTGACATAAGCTCGTGTTTTTCTTAGGATCTTTTATTTTATTTTATTTTCAGCATCTGTATTTTGCCACAGTGGTCTGACAGCTGTGTAATGGCATTCAACCACAATTTCCACCTTAATTATAATGTAAATACATACTATTTATGACCATGTCTATGTTATCGGTAAGTCAGCATTTTATTTGACAAGCCAAAGTGTGTCTGCCAATGTAGACCATTCAGAGCCACGATCTCTGACATGGAAGCCCCAACTTTATCAATGTATTTAATTACACATCAATGCCCCCCCCCCCCCCCCCCTTCAGCATTATTTCATCTTACTTGAGGGGTGAAAACGAGAGAAAAAGAAAGACAGAAGGAAATAGAGAGAATTGAAAGGCGAAAAAGAACAGCGAGTGCTTTTGTAATTTAAGAGAGTGTTAATGAGTATCTGCTAACCTTTCTCTGTTATCCATCATTTGGTAATGGAGCAGTGGCTCCTCTTCTCCAATCTTGCTTCATTAAAAACTTTCTATTAAATCTAAATATGACGCCATGTACCAGTGAAATTAATAGAGTTTCCTGATGCGTAATTCATCCTTATGATGTTAAAATCCACTCTGAACATTTTAACAGCATTGATTTTATTATATAAATATGATTTAATAAGACAGGGGTCCCTAAAAGTGAATTTGAACAATAAAAATATGTGGCCAAAATCAATTGGCACTGATTTGACATACGCACTATAGATAGTTATGTATGCACTCAGTGGACATAAGATGGTCAGATTTCAACCTGCAGGAGAATGGAATTATTTTAGGTCACTGGTATATTATTCTTTTAATATTAGCAGTTGCATGTGTGAGGACAGTCCAGGACTGGAGATTGATGGTTTCCTGGATTAACAAACCTACATGCTGAATTGTTGCCACTATCATTGCATTAGTCTGACATTCCATAATCACAAGACCATAACGGACTGTTTCTGAGGTACCCGAACACTAAGATGACAAGTCTGATGATAGAAATGTTACAATGGCAGAAGTTGATTCAGTTACTACTACTACTACTATAACTATTACTACTACTACTAATACTAATACTACTAATACTACTACTACAACTATTACTACAACTGCAACTACTACTACTACTACTACAACTATTACTACAACTACTACTACTACCACTACTACTACTACTACTACAACTATTACTACTACCACTACTACTACTACTACTACAACTATTACTACTACTACTACTACTACTACTACTTCTACTACTACTAATAAAAGTAACTAAGAAAAATAAGAGCATTTTGAGGGATGTGTGTGGGGGGTGAGGGGTGAGGGGTGGTTCTACACAGTTTGGTCCTGACAGTGTGCAGCTGGGCTACTTCCAGGACAAATGTTACGCATGTGTCTGGAATGTGTGTGTGTGTGTGTTTAGAGACAGAAAAAGAGACAGAAAGAGCAGGACTTAATTAGCAGCTTGCCTTCAATTTGGTGACATGTTACCTGTCACAGTCGACATGTTGCTTGCACTGTTTGTCTGTGTCACTCAGTTACCAAAGAACACTCAATTTTGCACTCTCTCTCTCTCTCTCTCTCTCTCTCTCTCTCTCTCTCTCTCTGTGCTGTCTATCTATCTCTGCCGTTTTTCTTTTGTCCACTTTTTCTTTTCACACAATTTGTTGCTCTGTAATTCAGCACTCAAATCTCTGTTGACATATTCTTGTCTTGGAATTCAAATGGAGAACAGATTTGTATAGTTACTGTGTCTCTCATGTACATCCTTGTACCTCTTAAAACAGCAGAACATTGTTGGATTACTCTATAACTGAACTCAACAGGTTCTAAACCAAAAAAACACTTCTGTTATTTTGTAGGTGCTTGCACTTTAACTGAATATTCTATTGTAGAATTGATTAAATTAAAATTAAAGTAACACTTTTTTTTGGCATTAGTGCACACTATAGCACTTAGGAATCTTTAGGCGACAAACTTTACCAGCCATTTTTTCTCTCCTTCATTTACCTACGTGGAGGTGAGTGACAACAACTCAAGCCTGCTGAGTTGTTTTATAAGAGCCCATAAAGCATTGATTTAAACCACATGTGGAAGTGTTTAAGTGTGTGTTTGGAGTGTGTGTTGTGACAGACTAATAGTCTGCTCAGGTGTTCACTGTGTTTTGGCCAGCATAAATATGGGTGGCCCCGTTTTCACTGGGCCAGGGGTCATGTTTTTATGAGTCAGGATAATCACCTCCTCTGACAGCACAAACATGATAATTATCACACCAGTCCAGCGTGCACATGCACACACACACACGTACACACACACTGATGTTCCTTCATCTGAAAGATAATATTTTGAGCTTTGTCAATGGAGAGGGTTGTGTCAGAAATACAGGTGAGTTGGCAGTGACGTCTGACAGGTAGCAATTAGCCTGTATGGAGAAGAGAAGCTTAATCTTCAGAGCTGTTGTAATCACATAGTGGGGATCACTGGTGTGTCTCAGTGAGTGTTTGTTTGGCATAGGCAGGCCTTTAGAGCATCATTACCATGAGAAAGAGTCAACTAATGCTCCAACTGCAGCTAAAACACATCACTGGTCTGTCTAGATGTTCTCCTATTGTGTTGTTTTCCTTGTTTTCTGGTCCCCCAGTTCTTACGCACCTAGTTTAGTTCATGAATGGCTTGATAATTAGCCAGTGAGTCAGGTGTTCTAGAGCAGGGAAACTGCTGACTTATGCAGTCCAGTTAGTCATCAGCACAGTTAGCAAAAATTGATATTTGATATGTAAAAACATGTATGAACTGCACATCACTGTTATGACAATGCTCTGACCAGCACTCATCCATTCTTCAGTTTGCCAGCTGAGTATAGATGCTGCGTCAGTTTGACATCTGCAGCCCCTTTTGCTGTGGTCTAGTGTGTTGTGGAGCAGAGGGCAGAATGGCAAATGTTGAAGTGGATGCAGTGCCCTTGCTGCACCATAAATCACACACGGGCAGGACTGAACGAGCTCCTCCTGCAGCCCCCCACCGCTGGCACCACCCATCACCATCCATCACCCCCACCCTCCCCAAAACCCCAGAGGAGAGAAATGCGTACTTCACTCGCACCTCTGTGACCCCTTTACCTTCAGCTTCATGCTGAGAACATTCCGGCAGGCTCGCCTGCCATTCCTACGCTCCACCTCGCCATCCTCCGGCGGCTAGTGAGAAAGCCATGGCAAGAGCTGGTGAAGCCACGGTTGGGGGTAAACTGCTTGAATGTGGTCTCAGATTGACCCAAGGAGTATTCAGTAAGAAAGAAAAAAGTCTTGTTCCAGCTAATACCACTATCCATCTCCTACTAAAAGCAATACGGTGTAGTAGTGAGGTACAAAGCAAGCAAAATTTGAGGGACTTCAGAAACACTGAGAAATATGTGAGCTTGAAGCACAAGATTTGGGATGAAACAAGAATACAGGGTCTCTGGTCTGCTGGGGTTTCTTCCAGAGGCACCAAGAGAGAGCGAGAAAGACAGAAAGAAGGAAAGGGGGAGAGAGATGGAAAGAGAGAGAGTTCTCAGTATAAATGAGCTAACCTTTACTCTGCTCCTAAAATGGCCACTGTTTTTCATTTTGCCTGAAGAGAAAGTGACGGGGCTATGGCAGTAATGGAGCAGATCAATGCCAGAACTAATACAACGGACTGGTGCAGAGAAAAACACACAAACCAACGTACGGGTCTGGATTGCCTACTTGTATTTACAATTAATCTCCCCTTCATGATATGCAAATAAACAAAGGCAGGACAGAAAAATGCATTTCACTGCTTTTTTTTAGATTTACAGCGTCTTTCGTAGCTGTTCTGTCTGGCCCTAATGGAAAAATCTAACTAATACACAATGCTTAACATTTAAATAACTTGATTTGGAGTTTGGGTGTTTCATTGTCTCACAGACTCTTTGTGTTTTTTGGAATCACCAGAAATCATTGTTGAGGAACAATGAGAAACATCTGCTTGGTCTTTACTGTCATGGAGGAGAGATAGACTGAGAACATGTGGCTTCTGTTAACTCTGCTCTCTGGCCTTTAGCTCCTGTGCTGAGGATTGACCTCCATCTTCAGGATCACACGAGTTCACACAGACCAGACATCAACAAGGCACTCTCTCTGTCTCTGGAGATCCTTCATTTCAATAGCATTTCAAGGGCCTGATGAAATCCAAAGCTGGCATCATGAATTTCCTATGACATACAATATATCTCGTTTTAATTTGTGGTTATGGAAGAACAGTATGGCAGAGCAACACATATTCACTTGTGTAATGGGTAGCTGGAATAGTACAGATAAAACATGTCATCCATTTGATAGTGATAGCAAATAATTAGGCTTTTTCCTTAAACTGCCACATTTGGAGGTTAACGTTGTGTGAGGTGTGGGAGATGTTGAGGCTTTTGTCAAAGACAAAGACAAACAAGGAAAAAAGGCAAGAATACCACCTTTTAGAACCCAGGTAATGAGTGGCATTCACTCAGAAGCTGGAAGTGCAAGGCCAGCTTTCAAAAAAGGAGAAGACTCACACTGTGCCTGTCCTTCGTTCACTCTGAGAAAATCAGAAAGGGCCCAAGCAAGTCCCTCTGCTTCTCCATTCAGTGTCTGACAGCCATAAATCAGCACCTGAGAAACTGCGATGACAAAATCCTGGAAGATTTATAGTCTCAAAACCTTGCAAACAAATATTTAAATTGGCTCTAATGTACAAAGAAGTGTAAGCCTTTAAAAGTGACTTGGAGCTCTTTGTTGTTTGACTATTTATTCATTTTTACAATGCGTTTTACAATTTTGAGGTTCTAAAATACTACACTAAAATACTCTTTATTTTTAAAGATATTTTTTACACACAGTAAGTATATATAAAACTATAAGTAATTTAATTTTTTAAAAATAAATGCCTAGTAAATGTTTAGTACCTTCAAATCCTTTTTAAATCCTTTACGGTTACTGACAATGAAAAATCTAAAATGCATAGATATGGGTAATTCTGAGTGTACTCTTTAAGGTTATAATAGTGGCTGCACAGTTTGATAAGTTTGGTCATTACACTTTTGGAAGTCGAAGCACTATTCACAGGGCCTTGATGCATTTAGCAGGACCTGATGCTTCTGTACAATTCAGAGTTTGTCCTGCTGCTGCCATTGGCAGTCATGTCTCATCACAAGTGACAAGTGATCCGGTGATCCCATGATCCAGTGATCCAGTCAAGTCAGCCATCCTGTCCCATGCCACCATGTTTCATCTATGAGGTGGAATGATGTGGAGAAGTTGCTTTTTTTTTCTCCACACTTTTCCCTGTCAATTACTTTGGTTAAATCACACTGATTAATATTCATCTATCCAAAATATTTTGACCCAGAACTCCATGGTGGTTCTCCATGGGACTCCATGGAACATTCTACCAAATTTCATTATGGTTGTGCATGTACATGGTTGTGCATGTATTGTTTAGACTGTCACTTGTTGCTCAGTTATTTGAACACCTGTTTTACTGACACTGATTCTTCTTTGGTTCTCAAAACTGATCACTATCTTTTATGTGTTAACTATAAACTGCACAGGGGTTACTGTAAAAAAGCAGCTTGATCCCCATAGAGGATTTTTCAAGGTAAGCTCTTTTTCTCCCCAACTGAGATTTGAAGCACATTTGGATGTACTATGACAAATGTTAGAAGATTAGCTTTCTCTAAGCCAGCCCTTATGAAAATTTACAGTTCTGCATTAATATTAATGGGTCATTTTCACCTGCTTGGTTTCATAAATAAGAGCAGTTTTGTCAGCAATAGTATAGATCACCTGGCCCAGCGTGCTCCACGATAGCACTCTTCACAGCGTGCTGCTGTGAAGTAATTGGGGAAATTGCAAATCAGTTACTGAGCTAAATAACTCATTGTCAGATTCAATCAATAAACAGGGTAAATCAACTCATTTAATTTATAAATGATCTTATATAGATCAAGCGACCAATTAGGCAATTAGCATACAATTAGCAATAAATTAATTTAACCATTAATCACATCATTAAAGTTCAGATTTTTGAAGCTAAAAACTTTTGAAAGTGCCAGGTACATTGGCACAGTGGCAGTACGTCATGCAGAGAGAGTGCAGGGGTTGATATTTACGGGGCTACAGCGGTGCAGTTAGGAAAGAGGTTTGGAGGTAGAACAGATGCTGTGCGGTGTTACAGCACAGAAAGATGGTTTGCAAGATTTGACAAGTGTGGACATCTCATCCCATGTTGAAAAAAATATACAAAATGGGTCTTGTTTGAATGCACTATACATGATATATTTTTAGCAAAGAGACTTTTTAAATGCTTTTGAAAAGATGCTTTAAAAAGATACTTTAAAAAAGGGGAGAAACAGCCTTGAAGTACTAGTCACTTCAACTCTGTACGGATTAACAAGACCACAGTAAGGTTGCAAAAGATAAGCTGCTAGTCGACATCTTTTGCCTTGCTCTTGTCTGGTAATATTTGTTAGTATGAGAATGATCGCACAGTTGCACAGTGATTACATCACATATCACTTCATCAGATTTCCAGTTTGGATGGACCAGGTCTTCAGGTGCTAATATTCAGGTTCAGCTTTCAGAGAGTCAACTTTAATTGCCCCCTCTTTCTCTCTCTCTCTCTTTCCCTAAACATCTAGAGTTATGTGCCACCTTTGGCAGTGGCAAGCCTGCGCTTACTTTGTGGGCTGGCATGGAAACAACGGCTCTTTGTGTGTCCACGTAAGTGGCCCACCCAGGCAACTGCTTTTTTCTTGCTATTAAACTGTCAGGCAAATTATTATTCTACCTATGGCATTTATTTCTGCTATTTTAGACTTAAATAGTTTAAGTGTTAAAGGACCACCAATCACATGCTGTGTTTGATGGTACAAAGTAACTCCAAGGGTGGAGAAGGTCATTCAGTTGGAAACTACTTGGGTATTAACTTCACCAGCATTGTGCATATTCAAACTCAAGTCCTTTAAAAGTCTAAATGTTAAGAGTATGATGACCTGTTATGTACAGTATTAACATGTAACAAGCAGACATCAAAACAAATATTCAGACTAATGAGGACTAGAACGTAATGCCAAAAATGTATGATACCAAATATACCAAATGCGGAGGGCAGTCAAGTCACTGGACTTTGACTACTTACTGAAGAGCCCTGTAGGAATTGTTCATTAATTAAAATGAGATGTGAATGGGACCCTTTGCATTTGCCTTGGCTTGGATAGGATGGAGCTGCTCTAGGCAGCTGTGGAGCACTACGGTGGAGGAGGCAGCCAGCAATCTGTCCTTCCTGCCTGCACCATGGTGACAGGGTCGCCCTCACTCGCTCGCCAGGTTTTGGCTAGAAAGGACACTGCTGTGCTTCAGAGCCTGGTTGGGTGCACATGTGCATCGGTATGTATACGTGTTTTGTATGTATTTTATATTTTGGCTCCTACCAAACCAGGCATGGGGTTCTCCACTCTGATTGCAGAAAACTGTGAGACATATTTCAGACTTCTTTGATCTTCTCTATCGGGGAGGGAGGAGAGGCTAGTCATTAAAGAGGCACAGTGAGGAAGTCAGAATGTTTGAATGCAGTATGAGGGGTTTTGGCGTGGTGTTTTAGCACCACTCTGCAGGCTTTTCGTCTGTGCCTGTTTTTTCAACCAGGTCTTCTCTCATTTCAGAGTTCAAAGCTTTCTTTGATTGCTTTACATGTGACTTGAGGATATTGGAAAGCTTTGAAGTTCAAATTACAGTTTGAGTGGAAGAGGGGAGGGCAAGTTTTTGGAACTAAAAGTTCAGGTTGAGAGGTGAACAATACTTCTTTGTTGATTGAACAGGTGAAAGAAACTAGTCCTCAGTTACATGTTATATATCAGAGGTAGTTATTAAGATTCTCAACCTTTCAGTGGAAAGAGTACTGTAAAAATGTACTCAAGAGAAAGGCTTAAGTATTGTTACTTCTAAGTATAAAGGTTATGAAGTACAGATTCAGAAATCTTTTGGTAAAAGCTTTGTTTTTGCTTCACCTTTTTCTGTACTTTATGTTTCACATTTTACTCGCCAGCCAATAATCTGCGTTTTTAATGATGTACACTACTTGATGAAACTTTTTATATGGAAAATGCATCACTACCTTAGAAAATAATTAGAAAACAGCCAGTCCACAAAAAAGTGTGAAGTTTGTACTCTGACTTAGAGAAGGACTACAGCAAAAGCACATTACTGCACTTAAGCAAAAATACTGTGAAAGTGTAGAAATCCTGCCAAAATATAAAAACACATAAAACCTAAACAAGGAAGCAACCAAAGGAAATAACTATTAATGTATTTGCTTCTCATGTTTATATCCTTCTAATAACATAAGTAAGTGTTTTTATGGTGTGCATACAGCTGAAATTATTTTGCACACATCTGTCATGAGGCAAAGATCGCAATGAACCAAGATGTCTGTCTAACACAATTAGTTATGTTGGTCCACAGTTCTAATTTCCCAGTTCTGATTTAGTCTTGGTTTCCTTTCTGGCAGCAGGTGCCTGTCTGGCAGGTCTTTTCCGTTTGCTCCTTCTTTCCACTGAAGAATTACCTGAGGACTGGAAGCAGTGACAAAAGTGGCAGCAACAGGGGGGAATAGATAAGTGAGGATGAACATTGTCAGGTAAAGAGCTCTGAAAGACATTTAATGTGTTTTATATCAGAGTGTCTGAGGCGTGGGTGAATAGTAAAATCACTCAGTGTCAGGCAAATACGCCATAATGAGGCTTTTTCTCATCTGAAAACAAACACATAACAAACACACACACACACACACACACACACACACACACACACACACACACAAAGACAACGCATTTCTCACTATTACTGTCACACTACTCAAAGTATATATCAAAGTCACTTGTACTAATGCACTGATGATTTTTACTCAAGTAATGCATTCATTGCTATTTTATCTCACAACTATTTAAGAGTTAAAGGTGTCCTTGTTTCATCTTTAGAGGGTCTCATCTACAGAATCAAGAACCAAGCCAAAGTAAAGGATTGGATATTGGATCTGCACATTTCTATGGAAAGGGATGTCATTTTCCAAGAACTGATGCTGCCTGTCAAACACTTTAAAGAAGAAAAGAGTTTCTTTCCTTTCCTTTTTCTCTTTTTTGATGATGGTTTCTTTTTTGTGGTTTTTCCTTTTTTTTTGGTGGTGGTTGTCAAGTATGTTGTTTTATCTCTCAGTGCAGCCTGTAACTGAAGACTCCATCCATGGTTCCATCTCTGCAGTGTATGGCTGGAGGTTTTGGCTGGTGTGATGCGAGGTGTTTGCAGTGAGGCCAACCTTCATGTGGCTTAGACCCTGCAGTCCTCCTGCTCCTCTTCAGCAACTGGCTTGCAGTTGAGAACCAAGCTTATGAAGGCAGTCTGGGCAGACAGTGAAAACTCTGGTCCGGACTCCATCTCCAACTGGTTGTACGTGTGTGTGTGTGTGTGTGTGTGTGTGTGTGTGTGTGTGTGTGAAAGAAAGAGAGAGAGGGAGAGAGAGAAAGTGTGTGAGTGTGTGTGCATGTGTGTGTGTGTGTGTGTGTGTGTGTGTGTGTGTGTGTGTGTGAGTGGAGAATCTGTTTGGGGAAAGTTCGCCCCCTTAGCTCTCCTATGCCAACACAAACTGTTACCCGCCGAGGTTGGCAAGCAGTGTCTGGCGCCATCGGCTGGGACCAAATTCCCATATTTGCTTTTTCTCAGGGCTTTAGTGGGGAAGTGCGGAACAGCACTGAGGATGGAAGTAGGCGGCTGTCACAACTGGTGCAGGTTCGTCTTTGAACAGTGGAGAGAGGAACATGATTAAACCCCACCTGTGCCCAGCTGCAGAAGCAGCGAGGGTGGAGATGAAGCCGTTAGCTGTCTCACCACTGGCACTGCCCTCAGTTTGTATACATCTGTGTCTTATTCTCCTCTCTGGCACAATCAGTCCACAAAGCTAAGCAGGCATGACTGCATTTGGCAACTTCCAAGGACTTTGGCAAAGTTAGACAAGGGGAGGACCAAGGAATGGAAAGAGGGCGGGAGACAGGGATGTTGAACACGTGTGTGTGTGTGTGTGTGTGTGTGTGTGTGTATGTGTGTGTGTGTGTGCACGTGCGCGCGCACACTTGTGTGTGTGTAAACTGAGAAGTGTTTTGTTCGTTTCTCCTCATATCTGTTGCTTTGGAGATGGTTCTTTGGATATACTGGTGTGCTGAGGAAAATAATTGGACAAGTCACCCAAGGAAGGCATGGTTACAGCATGAGTTCATACCAAACCTACTGTATGTGTACTGTGCGCATGCATATGGTTGAGCACACTTTGACGGTTCATGGGTGATATAGGACATGTAACAATGCTCTTTCACATCACAAGCCCAGCCATCTAAACCAGCTTTGACTGATACGTGACTAAAAGGAAGATGCTCTGCAGCGGCGGCAGTAGAACTCGCTCTGCGCTGTCTTGTCATCATTAGGGAGGTGGAGAAACACCAAGGCGGTGGAGGTGCTTTGAGAGCCACTCGGCTCCATTTTAAGTCCTGTCACATTCCTCTGCTTGATGTGCGTCTACAAAAGGCACCAGTGCACAGAATAGGACAGACATTCACATTCACTGGTCGTAAGGAACTCAGGAACAGGAGTAAAATTACATGAATAAAATCAGCAATGTATAACTCACAAAAGGCCTTGAAATGGTGATTTCATAAAAGACCATATAAATGAAGAATTTCATTTAGTTTGATTTATTTTGTTTTTATTTCTGAAATTTCCAGGGGAATAATGAACACATTCGATTTAGTCAGCATAATTTGGTCATCTTAAGTTATCTAACCTTATTTTTTTAAATACTTGTTTACTACATACTGCAGGTACCAAGGCTAAACAAAAAAAAAATTCATGACAACATGTTTCAGGCTTCATAACTGGGACCAGCCCATTTAATACATGCTAATATTGACAGCTTTTATTAGGCGCTGTAAGACCAGTGGCAGGCACAGCTTGTGCACAGGTTGTCAGAACCATTTACAACAATGGCCAGTTATGAACCCCAGGCATGTTCTTCAGTGTAAATTGCAACATCTGTCTGTATCCACCTGTTCCCAATCACTGCCTACATCTACCTTAAAATACATTTTAAAAAGACAAAGGAAAGAATTTCTGTTGCTTGTACAATAGCTTTGAACATCAAGCAATATGTAAATATCTAAGTATCTTCAACCTTTTTCATGGAGGCAAATTATTTATAAAAGTGGATTTACTTTCACTGAGCAATTATGGAGAAGTTATAATAAACACTTTCCACTATACATTTTGTCTGAACTCTGCTATCACTTGGCTAGTTTATGTCTGTGAAAGGAAGTCAAAGGAATTGCCTTTGAACGGTTACATACATTAAACTATATCAGATGGTTAAATCTTGCATTGTATATATCCCTCTACATAGATCTGAGACTTGAAGAAAGCAAACAATATTAAATATTAATAATCTGTTGCAAATTTTATGAACACATCAATGGACACACATTTAATTTTGGATTCACATTTTTCCTAAAGACATGATAAGTTACATGTTTTCTACATATCATGCAGTCAATGGGCAGACCTTAATTAAAACAGCCAGCTTATAGAACTCTTTCTCCACATGTGGACTGGGTTCATCTGCATGCACTGGCTGCCTCTGCACTCGCGTGCATTGGCACTGCCCGTTCGTTTCACTCAGTCTTTACCTTGAGCGTTTGTTTTCATTTTGCTCCCTTGAACCTTGCCACCCGGGTAGTGACACGCAGGGCCTCAGAGGGAAGACGGAGAGGGTGAGTGGGCCAGAATGATCACTATCATTAACATTCACGCAGGTTCACTTATCATCCCTGACTCCCACGACATGCCAGGCATTACCTCGTGTCCGCAGGTGGAGCACCACCATACATATTGCATTGTGCCACCACCGATTTATGTATCCGGTAACAAAAGGAAAGTCTAATGAAAAAATACAGAGGGCAATCTTTTATGCTCTTCCACGTGCACCTCCTTCCTGAGGGGGCGATCGCGACTGTTCAGACGACGGCGAGGAGCGCGGGGAGTAGCGGACACCCTCTTTGCCGGTTGCCCCGCCGTGTTCCTCTGTCAGTCAAATTGCCCTCCGCAGAGCGAGCGGGGTTAAACCATGGCGGGCTGTGGGGGTTGTCACCAGGGACCTATCAGAGCTGAGAGCACCACATCACCTCAAGGGAGAGAGAGAGAACGTGGAGTGGACAGGCATATCTGAGAAATCACATAGTGCATGGCTCAGTCTGGGGATGTAATGGAATTTTTTATGGAGAGATATTTGAAAATGCCACCATCGCTTGGCATATTTGTGAGTTGTGGAGCATGATGGCTACTTCAGACTTTTCGCCTGCAGTCTAGTGGTGCTTTGGGGTGTAATTTTTGGCAATTTTCACTTCATCCTTGACTTTTTTTTTCCCTCTGGCTCTTAAAGGAATATGATTTAAACTTCTTAACATTCCTGGTGTTTCCTGTCTGACAGACAAAAAAGGGTGTAACGTTTGCAAAGCGTTAGAAAGTCTATGTCTCTGTTCATTCTGTACAAACGTACCGTTCAAAATTTACAAGAAAGTGATGAATACCTTTACCGTGTTGTTCCAATCTATTTATATTTATTGCTGAAAAGAGTCTCCCAAAACACAGGTAACCTAATTCTACATAAGCCTGTGGACTGGCGATGCTCCTCAGAGGTAGGCTGTATAAATAGAATCCATAATGGACTGGAGTGAGATGCCATCATTTATCTCTCCCTCTCACAAACACAGTTCAGGCCTCTCCTCATTTTCCTAATGATCTCCTTCTTTCCTCTATGTGTTTTACTTTAAGGTGTGCAGGATCCTGCCTTAATGGGCACGATTCATCACTGGCTATTCCAACCCAAGTCGCTTTATCCAGGAAACTTGAGGGACAAAACAAATTGCCAAAACAAATGCATTTTCGTCGAGGGAATTGGCTTATTTTTCAAAGAAATAGGTAAATGGAAAACAGTGGACAGAGACCTGATTTGAGTGCTTTGGGTTAAGGCCCAGCTTGCTGGGAAGCGAAACCATCACTTTGTCCTGGACAGAAGTTTAAATATCCAGCCAGCAGTAAAATCCAGCCTTTGCTACAGACCTAGAACTAGACCACACACCACAGACCATAAAACACATAAGTTACTATGAAACCAAACAAAATGAAAATAAATGAATAAAAATGATGCAAAGGAAAATGCACAAATACGGTAAAGGTAAAACATTTGGCTTGACAGTTGTGCGCTATTGTTTTGACAGTGTGGTCTCAGGTGATGTTGGGTTGTGTCCTTGCAGTAATCCTATGGGGGCTGAATAAACAGCTTGCCGTTAACCCTTTCACAAATCCTAAACAAAAAATGTAAATTTGATGTAAATTACATAAAGAGACCCATCTGCGAATCCTTCTTTTTTCGCTACACTGACTGGCTTCCCTTAGAATCTTTTAATACTCAATAGCAAAAGCTAAACCTCTTGTTTTTGTTAATTCACACTGAAGGCTATTTGTGGCCTGAGGGTTCTAATCGTCAGTATGCCTGGACCCACTGGCACATGACAGCATAATGCTACTGCAAAAAGATTTTCGTAGGAGATGTGGTGTTGGTGGTTGTGGTGGTGGAGGGGGGCAGGACGAGGAGTGGGGGGGGACAATCTCGATGCGTAGCCTTCAGGCAGTGGCGCTGCTCAGCGCGCTAGATTACGTTCTGGCCCAGGCCCAACTGAAGGCCTGCTTTTTAACCACTGATTCCCCCATTTGCTTGAGGAGGCCCGCGGCCTGGCAGGCTGTGCGGTGCGTTACCAGCCTGCAGCAGCACTTAAAACACATTTCAGGCCAGGCTAACAGCTGGCATCCTGGCTGGGAGGCTCGTCCTGAGCGCCGGAGAGGAACACGGAGCGCGGGCGGAAGGGGGCGGAGGGAAGGCAAAACCAATCAGACGGATACTGGGCCAAATAACGCAGTCAGAAGATGAATCGGATTATGAGCGTTTGTGTAATTGTGATTCACTTAGGGGCCATGTTTTGAAATATATGTTTAATTTAGATGATTTGATTATGTGCCTTGTTCCTTTTTTTCATTTTGTGGGTGGACACACATGAGGGACAATGGCATTAGAGAACTTGATGTACGAAATTATCTGTGCCTGGTTTTAGCTTGGCATGATGGGTTTATTAAAAATGGAGAGAATGGAGAGTGAGCACTTTTGTTGAAGTGAAGGAAAATCAAGTGACTGAGTGATGAATTGTGAATGGGTGTATACGTGTTTCATCTCTCAACCTCTTTTTTTTATTCTGTAATAGTGTAAGTGTGTTTCTGTGTGTGTGTGTGTGTGTGTGTGTGTGTGTGTGTGTATGTGTGTGTGTGTGTGTGTTTGTGTGGGTGTGGGTGTGTATGCTACATTGCTAAAGGCCAGTGATTGTCCATAGAGTTATGCTATGTTCAACATGGCAGCATCTCTCTCTCTCTCTCTCTCTCTCTCTCTGTCCCATGCTTTTGGTTTTCAATCTCATGCTTCACATCCACTGAGCCCACACCATCAGGGCCTCTTATTTACGGTGGGGAGGCCTCACACACTCCCCCTCTCAGTGTCCACACCACCTCGACGCCTCTGTCTCTGTCCCCAGCCTCATCCTCTCGTCTGTACTGTGTTGAGAGCTTATTATTGTCAGTTTCTCAATGCACTGGTAGGCAGAGCACCAGCACAGTCCACTCCTCTCCTGTATTCAATTATTCTTCATGGCTGGCACTTCCTATGTGACAACGTCTCCTATTTTTGTGGTGCTATTTTAAAAGTACGTATATGTTGTGTATTTTTTCTGAAGTGCTCCAGCGACGGCCAGCACAGATCTACAGTATGTGCTGTCTAACAAACACCGTGTTCATTGTGCTATTAGGTGGAAGTAATATTTGGTGATATAAATGCCTGGCAGTGATTGATTTTCATAGCAGGCTGCCAGGGACGGCATCCTTTCACTTAACTGTGTGCACACATCATTTGTGTGCTAAGGTTCAGCAAACGTGTTCCATATTCAGCCCCTTTTGAGATGCGTCATAAAGAGCGTCCTATCATTTAAAGTGCCCGGAGAGAAATGTGTGCCAAGGGGAGACAGTAAATATGAAGCCTCTGCCACTGCTGCTCCTGCTGCTCTGTGTAGAGCACCAGCAAAACACACACACACACACACACACACACACACACGCACACAGCAGGTCTGTTGTATTATATCTATTTCTGAATTAGTGGTCCGGTCAGTTCAATCTTTACTTTCTAAATGTTACTTAAAAAAACAGCCTGGAATCAAAATATTTCTAGTTCTTAACCTAATTATACCAGAGGGTTAGGGGGACAGTTGCCCATATAACGTTTTGGCTTTCAGGTGGGCGAGTTTAGATATATTCCTGAATAAGTACTACAACCTCAGATGATAGTTAAATCATCCAAAAATTCTGGGCTGGATGACTTTTTGTCCCCTGTGGTGGTCTAGAGGTGAACAGACCAAAAAGTGAGAGCTCACCATCTCCCAGTGGCTGTAGGCAGCAGCACGATCTTCTCACCGGCCTCAAATGGAGGTGGCATCTGGTACCCAATTTGTCATGCCTGAATTACCTGGGAGCTGATAAGAGCGGAAGTTTTAATAAAAGTTGGGCGCTGGAGATAGGAGGCTGAAGGACACTGATGAAGTGTCTAGGGGCCTATTTCCACCCTGAGATAAGGACCTAAAGAGAGAAAGAGGATGGTGGGTCGGCAGGCCAGAGGTGTGAGAGCACACACTAATGTGGTTATGTGTGTTTTTTCTCTCCTCTCGCACTTTCGTGTTCATTTTCTCTTTCACCAAAGGAGTGTGGATAAAAGGGTACACACAAAGGGTGTGGAAAATCATGATAAATAAGCACGTAAATAATGACGACGATCTGAAGGAGGGTCCTGTTTGAATCTCTTTCTCTGACGCTCTCTCTTTTCTCTGTTTCTCTCTTCTGCTGTTTCTCTCCTCCTGTCATTCTCTCTCTCTCTCTGTTCTGCTGTTTCTCTCCTCCCCTCATTCTCTCTCTCCCTGTGATTTGGCCCCCTGCCAGCATCCATAGCTCACCCTCAGCTGTGGCGGGAAGCTCCAGATGTGCCAACAGCACAAGGTTTTTTTTTTTTTTTTCTCATTGAGTGTGGGTATGAGTTTGTGTGTGTCAGTATGTGTGAGTGTGTGTGTGTGTGTATGTGTGTGTGCGCATGTGTGTGTCTGCGTGTGTGTCTGTGCGTGCGCACATGTGGGTTTTGCCAGCTGACTGCACCGTTTGATAACCTGCTCTCTGGTTGCCCATCACCGGCCGCAGAGATAGAATTAAATGATGATGATCTTCCCACAAGTTGGGCGCAGAAACAGCGCATATAAATCTTGATTTCATCTCAGCGTGAGAAGTCTTTATCCATCATCACTCTTAATGAACAAGTCATTAGCCGCGATGAATGGCGCAAAGGGCCCCCGTGCTTTTGTTTGTGGCTTTCATGGGGGGGGGGGGCAACTTCAGCGCCCTTTCAAGGGGGTCAAACCCATCGCTCCAGATGTGGGGGTAACCTCACTGGGCCCCCCTAAGGTACCCACACAGGTAACCTCGCTGGGCCCCAAAGGTACCCACACAGGCATCTTACTAACCAGGCCTGGAAATAATGAGAGTAAATAGAAGAGTTGCTTTTCAAAGACTTTTATGGAGCTTCTGTTATTGGCTGAAGGTTCTACAGATTGCATCGTGAAGTTGCATTGGAAAACCAAGTGGCAACCTTGTAGATAATTCACAAAGATCTCAGGCTTGATTTTAGCCTGGGTTATGGTAATATTTTAAGGCATTATTCAGAGCTACACATCAAAAACTTTACTATGTATAATTGCATACAAATGTGTTTGTATGTTATATCTTTGTGTTACATCATACCTATTTTATTTGGTTGAACGGTCTTTTGTATTTGAATACATTGTCTCCAGAGGAGTGTATAAAAGTTAAAGCAGAACCCTAAACCCTAAAACCCTTTATTTAGAATCTAGATGTAGTTAAAAAAGACTTTATAAAGAATTTAACAACATCCTCAGCATAGCTCCAGGCAACCAAAGGCAGAATCCCAACCAACTGATTAAAATTTGAATGATGCAAGACTCTTTCAAATCTAAGTGCAACAGAGTGACTTACCCAAGGAAGTGCTTTACTATGACTTACACAAGGAAGTGCTTTACTATGCTTTTTATCTGTAGAATTCTCTGCTTGAAGAAATACAAAGAAGCCAAATTGAATAACTAAATAATTGTATTTAACTTTTTATGAGGCAGTTTAGTATATATTTGTAATTGAACATAAAAGCTAGTGACACTGACCTTCCTTTTTAGTGACAGTTTCCATGTTTTACCTTGTTCTATTGCAACTTTTTTCACATATTATGAACCTCATAAGCATTTAACAACCTAACAGGAAGCTCCATCTCTTTATGTGTTTTATCATATTCACTAGTTTTAAGACAGACCCTGATAGACTTCAACAGTCTAGACTGGATAAGAGGCCTTTATATTGTCTTGATTTGAGACAAGTATGCTTTACTTTTTTTACGGCTTTTGCAATCTTAATATTACTCTGCCATCCAATTACTCTTAAAAATAATTGCACCACTTAAAGAAAATCTAGTAATAAATAACGAAATATCAAAAATATTTGACCTACCTGAAACTGACTAACAAATGACAAATTATTGTTGTAATAAAGTGTACATTTACAAAGACAGCAAGTGACACATTCATAGTGTTGAAGGCTTCCTGTGATTTGAAGGCAGGATAAAGTGAAAGCCCCATTACTGAAGGTGTCAGCGTCATAAACAACAGGCCGGGCCGTGCAGGCGAAGCCATAGCGGTAATGGAAGCACTGCATCACTGTTCAGCACAAGGTCTGCAGCCCCTTCTCCAACAGCCCTCACCTGAGCTTCAGTTACAGAAAGCAGGACAGAGAGGGGTGGGTGGTGATGACTGTCAAGATGATGATGATGATGATGATGATGGTGATGATGATGATGATGATGATGACAACCACAAAAATGCTTAAAGAAAACATTTTCATTATGGTAACTATACAGGTTTCTGTTATGTAGCAATTAGTGAAAAAAGTAAGAGACCACCCAGACAAGCATTTCTGTCATTTTTTTTACAAAGGCTGCAAAAGAGGCAAGAGCCCAATGGTTAGAGCAAAATTCCACTTTGCCTACTCATTAGTTTGGGCAACACCTAAAGGGCAGGGCAGAGCAGAACAGAACAGCCTGGCGGCCTAGAGGCTGCCAGCAGTATGCAAAACTGATCAGGTGTCAGCTGAACACAAAGATGGCAGATTCCTGAGCCAGAACATAAAAGGTATGTAAAGTGAAACAGAAAACGGTGGAAAAAGGTCTTTGAGGATTTGCCAGCATTGACTGAAACTGAGATACAGCCAGAAAGACCAACACGAAGCAGCTGCGACAATGTGGCCAAACCTGGGGAAATAGACTGTACAGTATGGTCATAGCTGTGAACACACACAATGCAGCATTGTTTAACATGGCCGGTAAAATCAATGTTTGACAGTGATCATGAATGCAGTGCAGGTACAACTGTTACTGATGTACCACAAACATCTTACAACCCAAAGGCCCAGTGTGAATCAGGATAAGGAATGAATCAGCTATTATATTTGCCTACTACATCCATACATGCAAAAAAAACATCACATACATTACACACATACATTATATGTTCCTACTACATCCATACATGCAGACTAAGCACTGGATTATTCACATCACTTACTTGTAGATAAACAGTAGTTAGGCTCCATCCTATGGTGGGGAATGATAGGAGACAGCAGGCTTATTTTGGGGGTTTACTGCACAAAGAGATCTTACTATAGCTCCCTCACGGCCAGTAATGTGATAGTGCCCCCGGCAGTGTTTTCAATTATTTCAAAACACAGGCACCACTATGCTCCTGAGTGTGTGGAGAACAGGCAACTACACTGGAAAAATGAAGAGAAATATTGAACTTAAATCTGTCATATTTTTACATTTTCTAAACTTTTTTTATATTTTATAAAGAAATATTTGGAAATTTATGTCCTTGTATTTTATTCTTTGTTTTTGTATTCTTTTGTATTTTATTCTTTTGTTGTATGTTTTGTTTTGTTTTAATTATACAGAAATATTTGTTACCTACAGTTTTAGCAAACACAGATTTGACTAAAAAAATTTTAAAATGTGAAGAATTTTAAGGCCTTTTGTGTATTATTTTTTTCTGTGAATCATTTTATCATTTTGAGGCCAAACTCCTCATATAAAACGTCAAAAGATGCTACAGTGGTTTGATGTTTGTGACTGAAAGCAGGCTGACTCAGCATCCATTCCACAGTACATAAATTCAGTGATGATGAGTCAGCATTCTTGAGCATCCTTTCACTTCAAAATCTCTATATTTGACTTGTAACCTTTCTTAATTTATTACAAAAGGTGGGTTTGACACAAATGTCCCAGTCTGTGGCTTTAATGTGAGTGAATGCTAAAGGCACTATTGGCAGTATAGTTTATTTACTGCTTTTTAATCTGTATAAAACCTGTCACTGGTGCAGTGGGCGACCTTCCCTTAGTGTTTGACCTTCCCTTAGTGTTTGACCTTCCCTTTAGTGTTTGACCCTTCCATGTTAAGCAGATTGCAGTGACCAGTCCCCTGGTCATCAGATGACAAAACACAACTCTTACAAAATGTATTCAGATGCAGAGGGGATCTGTGCATCTACTGCTGTGATTCCAGTTCACGGGTGTTATCTCAGAAGATGAGGTAAGCTTAGGCACTGAGCAGTGTTATTAGTGAGGGGAGAAGCATGGAGAACACTGATGACTTTGGCCTTGTCAGTAACTCAGCAAATCAGATGACGCTTCAGTAGCGGAGCCAGGGTGTATAGCAAAATTAGAAAATTGACTTGACAACACCAGCAATAATGGCATTATAGTCGGTGGAAACCGGTCCTTAATCGTCTTGCCATCAAGTTGTTGGGGAATACAGCTGAGAGTCCACTGGAAGACTGAGAAAATAACCAAAAGACACACATACCACCTAAGAGACATACAGCATATGAGAATGAGCTGTTTCTCTTTTTAAAGTGAGGGACAGAAGGAAAAAAAATGTCTGTGCACAACTCTCTACTTCAGTAGTTAGTGAAGTGCCCATGAAGGCAGCCACTTCAACATTATTATTACTAGACCTATAAGCACTATAAGACATTTAGTGTCCTCTTGTCAAAATCACTGGTACCTTCGCTTCAAGACTCCCACAGTCATACACATTAGGTTTGAAGTCATACACTTTAGGTTTCCATGTGGATTTTCAGTTTTATAATGAATAAAAAAATGCAACTTTTGTTTACAGTTTACTTTATTTTCAAGAAACGTAGATATGTTTATATACTGGCTCTCTTTACTAATCTCAAGCATTTTCACGTTGCATCAGTCTGTACATCCTCAGCTTGTGGAACTGAATGGGTTGCCAAATTAACATTATGTCAGTTTTAAAACAAACTATCACTAAGCTACGTGTCCGAACTGAGTTCACTGAGCATATATCACGGTACTTTTCATTGCTTGAATCTTCATTATGTACCGATTCAGTCTACAGGAAAGTACAGTGAAGTCTTACGACTAATACTGATTCATCAACTAACATTTTTTTTTCATATATGTTTTAGTATTTTTAGTACTTTTTCATTTTCTTGTAAAATTAAATGAATGTTAACAACAAAATATTTTATGTCAGGTAAATTATCGAGAGCTTGATAGCTGTTGTATGCTAGCTAGTTAAAAGTTATTTCACGCGAACACACTAACTATGGTAAGCAAGTAATCATGCTTAGTCAGAGTTTATGATGGAATTGATTTGTGGTGCTGTTTTCTGTGTTGTGTGAGAAGCTGAAAAAAAGTCTTGAAAAAATTAAGAGACATTTGGAGACGGCACATGAGAGCAGGAGAACACAGCATTTTGCCAAACATACGTGATTAAAAAAATCCTAGAGGGAGAGGTAGAGAAAGGTCTAGCTAGGGCAAAGAAACAATTACACAGATTATGAGCTAAAGGATTATGAGCTTCTCAGTCAATGATTCATATTTTTCTATGTAGTAGTTATTGTGCCTAAATATCTGAAAGCATCAAAACAGATATAAGAAGCAGGAAAGTCAGAGTCATATACAATTTTGCCATAAAATAATAAGTAGGTGATTTCAGTAATGTGTTCCTGAAATGCTGGGTAACACTACTGGTTGTAAACTAGGCCTGCTCTCAAGGAAGCAGTGTCAGCAACATGTAAAAACATTAGCAACACTACTGTCCTGATAAACTCAACACCAACTACTTATGCAATGTGTAACTGTACATTTATAAAATGTAGGGACGATGCTAAGAAAGTTAATTGTTTAAAAATGATTGTGTTAAGTTTAAGATGTTAAGTGTGTGTGTGTGTGTGTGGGGGGGGGGGGGGGGTTAGGGTGAAACAAGTGCCAATTAATTGGAATGATAAATACCAGCAATTGAACAATCATTTTAAAATTTTTATTACC
>JAOYMR010000015.1:6809480-6827283 GCA_025802075.1 Tenebrosternarchus preto
TTTTTTCTTTTTTTTTTTTTTTTTTTTTGTTTTTTTGGGTGGGTGGGGGGGGGGGGGGGGGGGGGCCCGCCCAGGGCGAAACCAGTGCCATTTATTTGGAAGGATTCATCCCAGCATTGGAACAAGCTTTGTCACTGTGTTCTTCCCAGTTACCTACAAATGCAACGATTACAGGGCAAGCTGAGGATAACGCTAGGCTTTTAAGATGGATAAATACCTTGGATTTAAATGAAAACAGCTGTGGTGGAATAGCATTAAGACTGGCTTCATGCTGTCAAGATTTCACTTTTTTCTCTGCCACATCCCCCCCCCCCCCCTTCTTTGTGAGAAGTTTGAGTTGAAAATGGTTTGGGGAATCGTCTGCAAATCTCCCTCAAGCGGATTAAAGCCGGAGGGCTGGAAGAACTTACCCAGGCAATTTCTAGTCCCAGCTAAATTGCTTAGATATGAGCGCCTCAGAGGCATAAATATTATTTTAAACCCCTTAAACACACTCATTTTTCATCCCTCTGACTTCTTTCTCCTTCTCTTCACTTTTGTTCACCCTAAGCTTCATGTGTTTGAAATTATACAATTTAGAGTAATGCTCATAATTGATCATTTTAGGGAAAAACATGAACATATTTGTTGGTGACAGATTCCACTTCAAGTTCTGTAATAATTTCAAGGCATAACTTTGTGAGACAACATCTTATTGTCCTATATGCAGCCAGGAGACGACTGGTTAGTGTTTCACACATATCGAAAGCTGTGATTAGAGAAAGGGATGGTGCTTTTTTTCCCCCTTCTCACTGATGATCCTCCTTTGTGTTTTTCAAAGCTGTCGAGCAGGCATGTGTTTCTGAGTGGGCCTGTCTGGTGCAGAGCTGAGCTCGATGGGAGGAGCTCCCATGGGACTTTGGGGTCAACATGGAGGGCATGTGTGAAGTTAATAGAAGACTGCCTGCATGTGAAATGGTTTGCACTGTCATTCACAATAAATGTACAATGAATGCAGATATTTTGGAGCCATATGCACCAGCTCTGTCTTCACCCAAATGCAGGAGGATGTTTTGAAGAATGTATCGTCATAACGTTACATAATTTGGAAGTAGAATTAATTCCATATACGCAAACCTGGGTGTTGAATAAAATGAAGGAATAGCATGAAAAATAAATCACATCTGAAACTATTGTTCCAGATAAACTATAAGCTTCTATAACTAAACAATACATTCCTGCCTTACCTTTCCAGTGGGTTTTCATTATCTTATTTTTCTTACATTGCTTACCTTGTGGCCTTCTCCTAGAGGTGTAAGAGTTTCAGCGTTTCTAGGACTGTGTTCTTCTGGAATGAGATAAATGTTGTCATTCTTGGAATCTGTTGGAGCCACTCCTCAAAACTTAAGGTTCACATAACCAAGTGCCCCTATCACCACTGGGACAACTTTTATGTTAGCTTTCTACATTCTCTTTATTTCCTCTTTCAGATCCTGGGATTTCTCCAACTTTACATATGCCTCCCACTGGATGTTTCCATCATTTGGGATTGCTTCATCTATTTGCACTGTTCTTGTCTGTATTTCATCTACTTTCAGGATGTCTGGTTGGTTCACCGTTACTTGCTTGTCTGTCTGGATTTGGAGGTCCCACAAGATCTTTGCTTTGTTTTTATCCATGGGTCTCTGTGGCTCTTTCCATTAGGACTTGGTGGGGTTGTCCAGCTCAAATGCTTTGCATATGTTACTGTACATGATTCTTAACACTTGCTTGTGCCTCTCAGATTATGCATTTTTCACCAACATCTTGCATCCTGTTAATAGGTACTGGGCTGTCTAAGTGTGATAATACATGAATACCCTTACACATCAACAGAACCGTTGCAGCACGTCACACCTCATACCTTAGGACCTTTCTATGCCCGAAAGGGTCCATTGTGATCTAGGAAGAACTTTACAATTGCCATTAAAAAATAGAAAATATCATCAGTTCATGCCAGCTGATAAATGATTTTATTAGACATATGTATGTGTGAGAACTAGCCATAATATTGAAGGATACCCAGGCCAATGTGGGATGGGCTTCTAATTCAAAGAGGAAATGGAGGCACTGTTTTCGTTCATGCTTGCACCAGATTCACAGCCATAATCTCGACTGAACAACCTGGATCACTTTAGTCCAAGGTTATGTAATAACTGCCAAATGTTGGCTAGTGTTAAAGTCATTTATTTACAGTTTTGATTTTAGTCTTTTCTTGTGAGTGTACATATTTATTTTGTGTGTAGCATTAAAAAGTATAAGAGCCCTAGGAGAACTGAGAGAGTTGAGGATCTCTGCACTGTATATTCACCACAATACTAACCTGCAAATAACTGAAACTCTTGTACAGGCTTCTGGATTTTTTTTTCCTGAATTCTCTTTGCATATATTTGCAAAACAGTTTCTGATCTTGGACAGAGGCTTTAGGTTTGAACTACCTTTTTGGTACATTTGAAGAGTCTGTTTGGAAAAATATGCCACTCTTTTGTTAAACATTCATTTCAGAATTTATTTAATGAGCTATGTGACTTATTTTGATGGAGCATTCACTTGGACATTGCATTTACTTTTTACATTAATTATTTACTTTTTACATTTACTTTTAAATGTTTTGATAAATTATCAGTAAATGATACCAAATATTTTCACAGGTACATGTAAGATGTTCTGCCTATTAAAATTGATGGCCTGCCAAGAACTTCTATTCTACTATACCTATGTCTGCAAGAGACATCGTTGTCCCCTACCCATAATTCCTCTGTCACCTGGCATCTCCGCACAGCATCTCTGCAACACAAATCCTTGTGTTTTGTTTGTCTCAGATGACGCTGGTGTTGGAAATCCCCTACCCTACTTTCCAGGTTTTTGACAGCTTTGTCTTGCAATAACAGGTGTCTCCTAATTTTACCTCACGGTTCCCTGATTCCTCTCCACCAAAAGAGTGAGGCGACACAAACGACGCAGCCTCTCCTCCACCACTAAAGCTCGGGCAGATGTTAGCATAGTGTCAGATTTGCAGGCCTCCCTGCTCTGATTCAGCTTCCCTCCCTCGCGCTCACGGAGGACCCCCACGGAGAGCTGCATCAGCGCAGGAACGCGACAGGGAGAATCAGAGACGGCCATCTGATCTAACTGACAGCTCCCTGGCAGATGTTTGCAGCTTTGTTGACATTTTCCAGCAAGCCTGCCGAACCCCTTCCCACCATCCTCCTCCACACCAGGCCCAGGCTCACAGAGTCACTGAGGAGCTGCCTGTGACTCGCTGCTAATTTGGCCTTTTTTCCTCCTTTTTTTTTTTGCTTTTTTTAATTTGATGATTTATAACTACTATAGAACATCAGCAGATAATTGTTTATTATCTAAATTTGTATATTTCTAAATTTAAAAATATCTAAGAATACTGTCTATTTTAAACATACTGAAATAATCTAAAAATACCAATGCTAATAATATAATAATAACAATAATAATGAGATTCGATCATAAGGTTGCAGGCACTCTGAAACTGCAGTTAATTGAATCCGACAGATGATTTCATGCACTGAGATTAAACTTTGGCTGGGAGTGACTACAGGCTGTTTTAGTGTAGAATTTCCTTTTAGTTCTTGCCACAGAAATTGCAAATCAAGAGAGGACAGGTATCTTGCACCACCTTAATCCCATTGCCCCATCCTGTTGTCACTTACGCATGATCACCAAATGGATCCAAACCCCTCTGATTTTACAGCACACGTCCAGATGTCAGTGCAGTAGTGGGATCCATGGAAGAGCTGTCAAAGTGAGTTTAGGGCCCTGCCCTGGTGGTTGACATGGCTCCAGGTCCCCGATCACACCTGACATGTGGGGGGGGGGGGGGTAATGCTCCCCTCTCTTCTCAGTGTGCCAGTGGCATTTAACACCTCGGGGTGCAAGCAGGCTGAGACCAGCGGCAGCCCTCTCATCTCATCACATTAGACAAGTTGTGAGGGTCAAGGGTCAAGTGGGGGCTTATTTGGAATGCATGTGATCACCATTGCGTGTTCATGTAGTCTGTTCATGGAGGGAAGAATTCAAGTGGGGAGTTTTGGCACTGTGAATACCAATAAGTGTGCTAAGTAGGGCATAAAGTTTGCTGCACAGTTGCTATTGCTTCATAATTATTTTTTTAAATTGTGTTGTTAAACTCATGCTTAGGCAAGCGGATTTTGTTTTACAACCTGCAGTGTAACCTAACATTAATCCACTATCAGCAAGAATTTCTCAGTGTAAAGCAGCATTTGTTTTTCATTTCATTAGGCTGCAAGGCTTTTATCTTTCTCATTAAAGTGTGGCTCCACCCAGCATGTAAGATGACTTCTTTTGTGTAACTTCCCCTTGCAAAACCAGACAATGTGAAATTAATGCTGTTTGTATTTTAATTAAGCACTGGGGTGTGTGTAACATTTTCACAAAAACAAATAAATACATAAATAAACACAGGGGTCATAGAAAGGTTAAAAAGTTAAAAAAGTAAATCATCAAAGGAAAAATCCTTGCATTGCAGATTAATATGGACACCTAAATGTTTATTTTAAAAACAATACAACCTTAGATGTACAATGCTCACAGTCACACAGAATTTTACAAGAATATCAAAAGTCCAATAAAAACAAAACTAAATAGCATTCCACAAAAGCAGTATTGGCGAAGGTTGATTGAACTTGGCTGATCTCAGGTGACCCATTCAATTTTTTTTCCCTCTTTCACTCTATTCTTTTTTTCTTCTCTATTACAGCAGCGTTGAATGATGGTGATTTGGTTGAGGCCAGTGAGCGTCTGAGGAAAATTGGTTGGTTGATAAAAACCCTGCTATCAAAGAGGGCTACTTTCTCATTTACATTTAGATGAGTATTGATTATTTATTTACTCACTGGGGTGGGATTCTTTTCCAATCTTATCTCTCTCTCGTCTTGTCACCTGGAGAAGAGAGAGGGAAAGGCGAAAGAGATCGAGTTCTTGACAGTAACCACATTTCGCAGCGCAGATAAAACTTAGAAGGCCTCTCATGTTCTCCATTTTCTCTCTCTCTTCCTGTTCACTAATTCTGACAGATAAAAGAAAGTATGAGGAATTCAAACTGATGGGCTTGGAGGGGTTTTAGCTGTTATTAGACAAACAGGAAGAGTTTTCCTGAGTAAAGAGTGTAATTAGTTGGGCATGACTGGGGATGCAGGTGGATGTTTGATTTGTTCAGAAAGACAATAAATGCATCCATTACCTCTCTTGCTATTAAAAGTAAATATGAATTTGTCAATTATTTCAGGAGTAACAATTTCAATATTTAAATCACATTGTTTATCATTTATGCATCATTTAGACTAGCATGAAGTCAACATCCTGCTGAATACATCTGGTAGTATGTAGTAACATGGCTGAAATATCAAAATCAATCCAAGGATAAAATTTGTATAAAAATAGGTGGATGTCTGAAAATGTGTTGTATAGAAGAGAATTACAATCTTCTAGCATCTGGCACTTATTCACAACACTGCAGAAGGTTATGCAGTAACATTTAAAAAAATGTACTGTACATGGACTCGCAGGTGCAGCTTCAGGACAGGTTGTCTGTGTGTGTGTGTGTGTGTGTGTGTGGTACTGAGCAACACTATCGGGAGGGGGGGGGGCTCTCTGCAGCAGTGGAGGACCCCTGGCAGACCCTGCCTCTTCCTCTCAGCTCTGTGACGGCGAGTGAGGCATCTCCTGAGGTGGCCTCTGTCAGCTCCGCTCCACTTCAAAACGCAGACAGGTACCGCTGCTCCTGCCTGCCCGCCTATACCCAACACCTCTCCCACCACATGCTCTCCTCAAACCCTATGGGCAAGGGTAAGGACAGGATGTCCCCATGCTCCCACCAGGATGATGTATTAGTCTGACGCGAAAAGAAACAGCGAGCACCAAAGCCTGCTTCCAGCAGCCATCATTGTGAGATTATTTTGGTTTATGCAGTATTGGTGTGTAGGTGGGATTTTGTTTGTAGTGCACTGCTCTGAATAGCCATGAGTGGCAGGGCAGTCATTCATTCATTTTAATTTAATCGGTATACTTCCATGATTTTTATTTTGCTTTTTCTTTCTTTCTTTCTTTCTTTCTTTCTTTCTTTCTTTCTTTCTGTCAGGCATCCAGTTTGACAAACTCAGTGGTAGATTACCCTTCTAAACAGATTCAAACAAGACGAATTCAGGACTAGATACCATGTTGTCCAATACTACATCAAGAGTAAAACAAACATCTGTCTGATTTACCAGTCCTTAATGTCACTAAATGGATGTAAACCTGCATTTGCCAAAGTACTGGGGCCAATTAGCTTAGCAGGACTAAAACGGGGAGTCACTGCCAGAAGGTGACTTCTGCTGCTGCTCAAGAACACAGTCCCATTTTTCTTTGTTAGCCAGTCAGTCATTAGCCTAGTTACACATCTGGATCCCCACAGCAATTTAAGAATATGGACTGCTCTAAGGGAAAAAAAGCTAATTAGCCAAACTGGAGAGGAACATCTTGTTTTTCTAGCTACCCTAATGGATTGGACCAAGGTCTTTTGAAATGTGAGCTTATCAAGGCAACGTGGTTAGAACAACAACCCCTCCAGTGAGTTGTTAGTCCCTGTTTGTTCTCTGTGCTCTGATCTAATAAACAAACACAGTCCAAGGTTCGCTACATCTCAGTAATAGTACATGGCTAAACAAGACATAAAAAGTTTAAAAAGTGAGACTGATGTATTCTGAGGTCTTTTCAATGATGATTTGAACATCTGAACATGTTCATGCTTAGACCATTTTATTTAATAATATTTTATTCCACATTTGAAGGAAGAATAAACAATTCTGCAGACGTTGCCCTCGGGGTCAGAAGCCTTTTCTGCAGTAGCGTCAAAGAGGGCAAAGGCTCCTGTGACATTTTGGGAACCATTTCTGAAAGGGTACATATCGCCCAAAGTCTTTTCCTTTCCTTGTATGACAACTTTCAGCATCCCTGTTTCAAACCTTTACTCATATAATATAGAAAGAACGAAATCCCATCCAAAGTCAATACAAATGTTCTGGGAGAAATCATTTGAATGAGGTTTTTCTGTTTTACAGTTAGAGATGATCCTGTATGTTTAGAAGATCAAGCAAGAGAGCTTGAATACATCATTCCAAAGCATCTTTTGTTGAATTAAATGTTAAGTCTTTTTTTATTAGTTTACCTCATGTATATTTGACAATAAAGACCAGATGAGGTTTTGTTCTTTAGAGCTCAGCGTAGAAAAGACACCTGCCCAAGCTCCATTTTTAACTGTAAGAAAAACTATTGTCCTCAGTGCAGTATATAAGACCATTTTTAATTTAAAGAACACTTTTCAGAGCATATCAAAAAACAAAATGTCAGAGTTTTAATGTCTTTTATCTATGCTACTGGATAATTTTACTTCTCAATCTTTTCACCTCTTATGCTTCTACCTCCACCTTTCACCTCTCCTCCACCCACCAAAAAAGGATAAAGAAGTACATTTCTTGTTTGCAAACAAGAAGTAACTTTAAGACCTCATCTGAGATGAACAGTATTTTATCCAATTAACCTGAGAATGCAAGGATACCACGCCTCCCAAACGGCAAACAAAAATGACATGAAAGGCTGACTGATTTAATCTGCCTTTACTTTTCTGCTTTGGTTCCATTTCATTTCAATGCTTGCCTTCTTCAACATGATATGATTGCATTGGGTGCTTCCTGGCCATAGAGGTCACCAGTTTTTAAAAAAAGGGGGGAGAGAGAAAATGGGCAAAATTCTCTGTTACTGTTGGGCTAAGTAGAGAGGTCCATGAATGTAATTGGACTCTAGTTAGAGATTTCTAAAGTCAGCTCTGTGGCATGACCTTGACATGAGGGAGTGCTGAATGAATAGCAAGTCAGGCACATTCATAAACAACTGAATCTAGGCTTTTGTACGGCCTGATCTGTGGAGCACCAGCAGACAGGGCTGGATTGTTTGCCGGATAAGCAGGGCTGGACACCGTGCCCTTGGTCATGATGAGTTTGTGGTCTGACCTGAAAAGGTGCTTGTCCACGTGCGCGCACACACAACACACACTCACTCACAATCACACACACACACTCACTCACTGTTTGATCCTGTTTTCTTCCTCAACAATGAGTTTACTTACTTATTTTACAACTTGTTTTAGTCATTTTACATCTTCATTCACAAAAATTTGTCCCTCTTCAAAGCCAAATCTGTGTGACATGATAAAGGTTTAAATTACAGTGCTTTCACTGTGCCATTGTTGGTGCGAATGGTAAACACCACTTTTTGGAGATAACTGATGTGGCCAAAGCCTGCTGGCTGTCCCATGGAGCTTTTGTTGGTAGAGTTGTGGGGGAGGACTACAGCGTGCCTAGCAGGGAGTAAACAAACACATTTTCCCTCAATGTCCTGACAAGGTAGGACCCCGCCCTGTTCTTGACCCCACATTAAAACCTCATTATGCCTAATGCAATCTGAGCTTGGCTAGTGTGCCAAATAAAAGATCAATTAACATGATTAGTGACTCAGGCATAAAAGATTTGCTGGTTCATCACAGTTAATTTCGTTTTGTGTCATTGTTAGATTTTATTTATTCATCAGATAAAACAAAAACAAGTTTTGGTTGTTTGTAACTGAGGTTAGATGGCAAGCAACGCGTTGCTTGGCGCTAGGCAACCTAACGTGTTGCTTATCGTCTAACCTCAGTTTCACGGGACACGTTACCAGTTTCACGGGACACGTGAGTCCTACTCATCAAAAAAGTGTCATACAGTTCTGCTTGTCTGATTCATGCCATCACGGCTTCATTAAGGCTTTGATGCTTTTTCTACCACGTCTGATATTGTTCTTAATTAATTTTCTGAGACGAGTCCCTGAGCTGTGTTGGCATATTAAACTGTGTGTACTACAAGTCATGTTGTAGGGGAGGGAGATTACTGGCTCATCTAGAGATTAATATTGCAACAGTAGTGATATATTGCCTCGATAAACTGCTGCACAAGGTTCACTAATCAACATTCCTTAAACATTATGCATTTCTCTGCTCTTCTCCTGCATGATACATTAGTAGCCCAGTGGTCAGTTCACAGTCTGCTTACATTGTTTCTACAACCTAGTATTTATTAATCATTAATGTTTTCTAGATGTTAACCTGTAATCTATCCTAGATGTGTCTAAGACTACATGATTTTTTTATTTAATATATGTGTTTTATGTGTTACTCTGTTATGGGTTTGATGAGCATATTTTCCAGCAAGGTTTTATATATGTTAGAACTCATCATGGATCAGCAGCTGATGCAGAAGGAGAGGAAGCAGAAGAGAACATGGTCTCAGTTCATATCTGCTGATGAGGATGAATCCCACCAACCCTCCTTTCATGACAAGGAAGTTCTGAACATTTCAAACACCATTCTGTAGCACCACAGTTCTCAGAGTTCTGTTCAGCATGCCAAGATTTGTGTGTGTGTGGAAAAGTGAGACAAAGGGAGAAAATTTGGTCCCAGTGAAGTTTGACTTGGCATCTGGAACATGTCAAATGAGGATGCTTTGAAAGGTCGGGACAAATCAGGAGATAAATGGCGTGATAGCTGTAGATGGAAATATTATCATCCTGCCACCAAGACATACTCAGCCAAGGAGTGGAGAACAGAACGTTAAAGTATAGATGCTGGCTTCAGTCCTCCCATGGGTCATGGCCTTTTAAGATAGGAATCAGGGTTCTATGGAGTCATGTTCTTCTAACATTTCTAAGAGGTGTAAATATTACATTCTGATAATTCATTGATAATTATAATGTACTCTTTAAAAACATTGGGGCAGTTGTGTTCTGAAGAGATTGTGAATGGGTATTTACCTAAATAAAAAACACAGTCCCAAAACCCATGCTAAGCATGACATCTCATTATCTGAACTCTTAATTCTAACTTTGGCTTGCTGCAAAGTCAGCCTTAAATTGTAAACTTAAAAAATCCAAATTCTGTAGGTATGACATCGTTTTAAGATGTGTAGTTTAATAACCTCTCCTACTTTTTTTACACCAAGAATGAGTCAGGGCAGGACATCTCATAATACCTAAATTGAAACCAATGCTTAAAAAAATGGTGGTGGAATTAATACATCATCTGTTTAATAAAGCTTGTTAACTGCTGTGCTGGAAACAAATGGGAGGAATTATGGGTATGCTTATTGGGAACGTGTCATTTTGTATTAGAGTGAGAAGAATTCACTCACTGAGATCGGGCCTTTATTCTCTCAGGGGGAGAAAGCACTAATAGCTTCTGAAGGTAAAAATCGAATGCAACGATAAAGGTTTGGTCAAAGAGACGCAGAGGAATATATGATCTAAACCCTAATGATGTAATTGCATGATACACAGTGCTGTTTATATAGTATGCCATGCGAAAGCAGTATTACGCAAAATTATATTAGTGTCTGTTACAGTGACCATGTTCAGCACTGCTGAAACAGACACGTTGGTCTGGTCAATCCAGAGGTAAAGATTCTGCTCAGGATTCAATCTTTGTTCCAAATGCACATTTGTCCAACAACAGTATACAGGTTTCTTGGTTGCATTTATGATCTTCATGAAACCATAAATGGCTTGATGATAAATGTTTAAAACAAACTAGGCCACTGGACTTCATTGCACAGCAAAAACCACAATGATGAATTACCACCTACAGTGTTCAGCTGTAAGAGTGAACTACCACCTACAGTGTTCAGCTGTAGTGAGTGAATGTAAGTTTTGGTTTTGCCGTGTGAAAAGAAGACACAAAGAGTGTTACTGCTTTGTTTTTATACATAGTTTAAATATTAAACATGATTAAAACAGTAAACATGTTTTTCACCAAACATGTGTCAAAATGCTGGAGAGAATGGTAACCGTGTCTTGTTACATTGTCTTCTTATCATCTTGAATATTTTATGACACTTTCAGAAAAGGTTTAATGAGGTGATGAGTACCAGTCCACTGTGCCACATATCCTAGCAGTCCAGTTTCTATGGTACCTCCTGGTTCCTTGCACTTTGACTGACAGCTGTCATGTCTGTGTTACTCCAAACTGATATTTGTCAGAAAGCAAGTCCTTGGTGGACTCTGCCTTGTGTCCTTTCCCTACCATGAGCCACGCACAGACATACTGACACACACTCCAGGATGGCTGGAGAGGAGATCAATAAGTGTAGAAGAAAATCCCTGCAGCATCTGAAAGTGGAATGACTTAATGAATTAAGCCAGACCATAGGAGACCTTCATCTCTGTAAAATGACTGTTCATTTAATAAACTTAGTACAAGTACTTTTTTTCAGGCAGATTGATATTACATATGAATGACGTGTTACATATGAGAACTTTGGTCATATATGTATATATATAATATTATTTTGCACTTTTCATATTTGGACAATATTCCCTTTACTTGGCATATATTCAAACAAAAGTTGTTTTTGCCTGTCCAGTCCCACACAGCTCTTTATGAGCAATGCTTTCTTCTCTGTCCCTTGCCATCCCTGGTACATAATGTCCTGTCAGCCAGCCACACTGAGCAGGACTAGGGCCTCATGGTGTTGTCACTTCCTGCTGTTTCCAGTGCAGCTCATACCCTGTGTCCACCTCATCAATGCAGCAAGTGTTAGATATGACACACTGCTGATTCATGCTTCCTGTCTGCTGTCAAGCAGCATAAATTACTCTTATTTACTCTCCTAATGATTAAAATGCTGCCACATAATGTCACTCTAGCATAATTTCTATAGAACAAATGGAAAGTGTTATCAGGAAAAAGCCAGTTAAGCTCATTAATTAAAGTAGGGCTGCCGTCTCTGCTTCTCTCTTTTTCACTGCACTGGTACGGAAAACCAGAGTTCAAGTGATTGGTTTTAGCAATAATTCTGCATAACATGACAATTATGCAGGAGCAAGTACTGACACATCAAAAATAGTTCTTATTCATCTCTGGCCTGTCTTTCACAGAAGGTTTTCACTGAGTATCAACACTGGGTGTTCTATCATGTCTTCTATAATATAACTTACAATATTTTGTTGATGTTTGTGTCAATCTACACTTTCAATCATAGTGGAATATCTAAGGTTGAAGATGAAGTTAGCTTTGTAATTTATATAAAAAAATTAAATATATCAGCTATGTTTGTAATCTGTATAGCATTGACCTTTCAGAAGAGCACCTTTATCCCCCCTGACTGCACCAGAAATGAAAGTGTTAAACATCTATGATCCTTGGAGCATGTGTCCGCACAAAAAGGATGAGGTTCACCCAGTGTTTGAAAGATAAAAAAGGCAATGGAGGAGAATGAAGGAAAAAAGGAGTTGAATATATTTTACGTGATAAGAGAAAAGATGAAGCGCAAGAAAAAAAAAAAAAAAAAAAGATTCTATTACTGTGGCGACAGTTACAAACCTGGCCGTGTACAGAATAGCCCTGCAGGAAAGATTGATGCAGTGAGAAGTGACCTTGGCTTCGAGCAGGAGCTGGTGATGTATGTATGAGTATCTGCTTGCTAAATGGACCCAGATTTGTAGCACTAATATACATGGAAGCCCAGTACCAAACTCACTACACCGATAAATCAATGGCCATTTTAGGTGCCATTTCTGGTTTATAACCCACGATTGTGACAAATACTCTAATCCATATCACTACTGTCAATCCATATGTAGCTGGTTTGTTTATTTCTTTAAATATTTATTTGATTTATTTTTTCATGGTATTGATCATCCAAAATATTTAGAATTAAAATTGAAAATATAATTAGCACTCATGCATGAATCCATGATAATTAATTTACCTAGTGTATAATACATACCTTTATTTTCTGTAGAAGAATATAAATACAGCAATTAATACAGCAAAATACTTGGAACAAAATGTGTTTATTTTCTCTCTTGTCTCTCAAAAGTGTGTGTGTGTGCTCTTGTCAACATGCATGTGTGTTTGTTTGTATGTCTGAGCTGTTATAGGTAAATGAGACAGTAGTACGGATGGGACACTGGAACCTTGAGGTAAACAAGGTTAGTTTTACACATTGATACATGCCTTCTATTCTAATTCATTCAATTGAGTTGGAGGAGAGGGATGAGAGCGGATATGGGAGAAAGCGGACGCTCTCTGCTTCTTCTCCTTTCTGACCTCCGTTCTGAAAGCGACTGAATGTTTTCTTTGTGTTTTTTGTCCACAAGAACCAGGTGCTAAAGACACAGGGCTGTATTCAGTGACCTCTCAGTCTACCTCCATGTTGGGTTCCCATTTTGTTGCAGGTGTTTACATGTGATAGAAATGTCAAATTGCTGGCAATCTGCAAACTTGTTAAGGTAGAGCCCCTAACTGTTTAAACAAACCCCTCACATCATGTTTATATGTGGCCTTTGGACACAATGGACACTGTATCACTGAAGGGAAAATCTTTGAGTTGTTCTAGTAAAATATCATTGTTGGCAGAAACCAAAGATAGATGGTAATTACTGTGGTGGGCTCTGATTGGACTGGATATATCAAGTCAAGAGAAATTTAGTTAAAATAACTCCAAAATACTTTCCCGTTAAAGTTAATCAACGTTACATTATTATTTTCTATTACCTATTACCAGTTAAATTATTCTCTATGACCATAAATTATGAGATTGATTGACACATTCAGTCTTTTACACTGATCCCAACATGCTCTGGCACTTGTAATATAGTGCAATTTTACACCCATGTAATTTTTCAGCTAATCATCAATGAGCTTAAAAGTAAAATGGTTGAAGTAATATTTTGTTTTGACCATAAACTAAGCTGGAATCATCTCAGGGTCATTTAAAAGTAAAGCAAACAGCAAAAGTGAGATTCAGTACAGCGCAGTGTAACATTTAAATGTCCAAAAACAATTGGTCTTTTTGTCTTTGAGGCAATGACCTTGCTGCACAGGAAACGTTGTGATTTACCATCTTACAGACACCAGTGCCACCATTCAACTGTGATTCTGTTGTTTTGTTTGGGTTTTTATTTTGTCTCTGTGACCTAAAATGCATCAGGCCCATCCTGTGAAACAGATCAATCATTATGCTGTTCAGCTTGGTAATGATGTGTTTGGCTTTTGTGTGTATTCCTATCATGTGTGACACTGAGGTCAGGGAGGAGCGTCTCTGCCTCGGATCAGGGTTCCTTCCCAGCTGCCACATGTCATATGAAATTGTACGCATCACCACAATCATCATTCCTCTCTCTCTCTCACTCTCTCTCTCTCTTTCTCTCTCTCTCTCAGTCTGCATGTAATAAAACTGCTGATAAGGTCCCTTTTATCCCACCACGTCTTCCATTTTAGCATGGTGTCGCACTCATTTAATCTGGCCAAACAGTGTCCCATTCACACTATATTACCAATTCGGCTTCCAGATCTCTTATCAGCTTGGTGATGTATGTATGAAACAGATGTTGTAAGAGAGAGGGAGAATCAGAGGCGGCGAATGAATGAATTATTGGAAGTGGGGAACAAGGAAGCCTATAGATATGGAATTTTTGAGGCCGGTAATATGTTTGCTTTCTCTTCCTTATCACATCAGACAAAATGGAGCTTATCTTCAGACCTGGCGCGAACGCCGCTCAATGTGCAGACGCTTTCTCAGTTTGGTCCGCTCTCCTTGGCCTTATTATAGCCCCTGTTTGTTAGCAAGAACACCAATCTAGAGGGATTGAATGAAATATGCTAAATACAGCATATCACATTCATAATGAACTCTTTTTGAACCGTATCTACCAATACATGCTGCAATAGGATGTGAATGGTTGAGTGGTGCACTCTGCCTCGCTCTCCTGCGGTTAGCGGTGTCGTGAGTCTATTCAGTTGCCGTGGGGATTGCTGACACAAGAGCAGCACCTACTGAGTTCCACAGGGCAGCGCGGTGCTGATAGCGCACCGGCACGGATGTCAAGCAACACCAAAATCAAAGAGGGGAGAGGATACGAGCGGAGAGCAGCACCAGTCATCACGCATATGAAAGAGTCAAAGTCTAAGGCAAATTTATTTGTACAGCGCTTTTTTACAATACACACGGCCCTAATGAGCAAACCAGAGGTGACAGTGAGAAGGGAAAACTTCCTGAGCAGAATTAAGGGAGAAACCTTGATAGGACCAAGACTCAAGAGGGAACAACCCCTCCTCCTTGGACGGCCCAGTTTATAAGCTGTCCATGCTTTATTACATTATATACAGTCTACGTAGCCGGTTCAGTGTAGGTGTAGGAGACTCAGCTTCTCCAGTGAGTTTAGGGAATCTAGGGTGGGCGAGCTGTTTCTGCATCCGCTGAAGTAGATGGAGTGGGTGGAGGAATATGGCAGCATCAGTTTATCTGCTGGTATCACTGGGACGTTTTCTGACATTGTCTCAGATTCTTTGTCACAGATGAGCAGGTCTAGGCCAGTTTTGACATTATCTCAACAACAACAAACAGTTAAAACCGAAAAGTATAGTTCGATCTTTAAAGATGACCCATAGATGGACAGTCATTAAACAGTAGTTGTGCGAGTGATCAGCCTACAGCTCCAGCAGGTTTATCTCTAGCAGTATAACTAAAAGGGAGGACCAGAGGGTGACCACAGTCCTGAGGGCTCTCTGAAACACTGCAATCCACCCACATCATCATCACAAACCATATAAATGCGTGAAGAGGCCAGACAGTAGCTTCAGTCTACAGTGGTTTCATGTAAGGTGCAATAAAGCCTGGAATGACCCTTCTTTATTGCAATAATATTAGCTTTCCCCTTTTGCTCACACACACTGAGGTGGTGTGACATTTGCGTTTTGCTGGCGTTTAATCTTGTGCTCATCTCTAAATAACAGCAGCTGACCCCCACAGCTCATGCCTCCATGTGTATTTTAATCACATGGAATTAAATAAGTAAGAATTAAATAAGTATGCTCTTGTTCTAGGCCGGGCCTGTCAGCCGCTGTGACAAGTGGATTGAACAGCAAAAGTCCCTCAAGTCAAATGAAGAGAGGAGAAGAGACGAATGAACACTGAAAGGGGCACGAGGGGGACAAGATGAGGACCGACAGAAACCTAAAAGCAAATGTGGAACAGTTCACTGGTATGGAATAACAAGAGGAGCACTTCAAGTGCACCTGTGCATCTAAAATGATTTGTATGTATGATANNNATAAGCACATTATATGTATCAGCATAAATCCATGTGAAAAATTTGCAGGGTTCTGTTACGTGATATCTATGCCCACATAGAATACAGCTAGTCTGGAGAGACGTCTGTACCGAGAGGGTTGCCAAATTAAATCAGATCTTTCAGCCACCGTCTTTGTAAATGTCTTATTTCCCAAGTGATCCGTGGTTGTAGTCAAATTCACGATTACAAAGATAAGCAATAATGAGTGTACATAGTAGATGAATAAATAATAAATCATTTCACATCTCAGTATGTTTTAGTGCTGTTTACATGTTTAGTTTTAGTGCTGTTTACATGTTTAGTTTTAGTGCTGTTTACATGTTTAGTTTTAGTGCTGTTTACATGTTGCTGTTTATGGGGGCAACTTCACGGCTTCTGTTCCACCCTTTTTGTTTCTCTTGTCTTTTTTCATAATGTTATGCATTGCTCCCCTGCAGCCCAGATCTCCTCCAAGATCTCATTCCTTTGTTGCAGTGGGGCTGAACACTATGTTAACCTAGTAATTGGCATCGGGCCTTCCCCATTATACGGACCTCTATCGAGCGGTTCTACATGACTAGGTAAAGAAGATGGCATGAAGATTAATGAGGGCAGGCGAATACAGAAGGGGTTTCTCTCTCTCTCTTTCTCTCTCTCTCTCTCTCTCAATCCACCCCCAACACTTCACCAAAGAGAAGATATCGAAACTCTGGAATAGCCTTCCTGCCCCCTTCTGTTTTTTTTTTTACCCCTCCTCCCATTGCCTGCTTTAACCTGTGAACTCTGGACCCTTTTTGCCTGCTCCTGGCCGCCAGCGTGTCCCAAGCCTTGATTGATGTCACTCCAGCAGTCACTCTTTTCTTTGCTTTGAATTGAAGGAGGGGTTGGGGGGGAGGGGGGGGGTGTCTCACCCCAAAATAGATTTTCTAGCGCAATCGGCAGCGGCTGCCAGGGTGGTGGAGTGGCAGGGGAGCTCTTTATGCCGTTTAATTCAAAAAAGCCAAAAGGTATCTGACGTGTTCATTCAGTGTGTGAATCGCTCTGGCTGCTGATGGGGTGTGGCCTGTTACCTGTCCTCCTGCTGATGTTTATTTCATTTCAGCAGCATGTGCAGTGTAATCATGAAGTGATCTGTACCTGGCAAAAAATGCACTCACTCTTCACACACACCTACTATTTTCTTCATGCAAACCACTGGATACTTCCTGTGGTATATTTTGCGAATTAGGCAGCATAAATCAAAATACCCTTTTCCATCTTTTGTTTAAGTGCATTTTTCATCGCAGGGAAAGAAAGAATGCAGGGTTAAAAGTGTATGGTGTTCTTGGGCTGCTCTTGTAATCAGATAAATTAGCTGCAGCTATCAAAAGATTGCAATAACACTCAAAGCTACTATAAACCTGAGTGGCGCCTGTGTGCTTGTGTGCGTGTGTGACAGACAGCAGTTGGATGCTGTGATTTATTTCTGCACCTCTGTCCTATCGATCCACTATGAGGGTTCTCCGAGTGAGGCTCTCCGGAGGGTCCCACCCCCAGGAGTGCCCCGCCCACCGCCGCACCGGAGGGGGCCCCCCCCCCGGGGTGCCCCCCCCCCGGCCGGGCGGGGGGGGGGGGG
>JAOYMR010000015.1:6836581-6850864 GCA_025802075.1 Tenebrosternarchus preto
CCCCCTCCCCCCACCCCCTCCCCCCCCCATGCCATGCAGCTGATGCTCTCGCCATCTTGCGGCCCCCGTCTGTTGTTCTGAAGGGACGGGGGCCATGACCATCTGTTCCCCATCCTCCTCCTCCGCCTCCTCCTCCTCTTCCCTCTCAACTTCAGCTCCCACAGCTGAGGCACACTCATCTCCTCTCCTCGCCCCCTCCATCCATCCACCTCCCCATCAGCTCCTCTGCTCACATTGTCTTTGCTTTCTCCTTGTAGGTCATGCAATATTCAGGCGCTCATAGCTCAGCAATCATGGACTTACATGCGCCTCGACTCTGAGACTGTGACTTGGCTGAGCTTGAGGAATGAGTACTGAGACTTACTATGCCAGTCTAATCCCAGTTTATTGCTAATCATACAGAAACATGAAGATTTTGAAATTAATACAAATTACATGAAGACGATGATGTTCAGATTATGTGAAAAAACATTTCCAACAAACTAGTTTTTCTCACATTTTTACAAATCTGAGCTCTGATTTTAATCCACAGTCATATTCCTTATATGCATATATTCCAGGGAGCGTTATGAAGGAATCATGTTAATAGCCTGTCTATGACTAAACAGAACAGTCAGAATTCTGTAATGTTGCAGAATAACAATAAATATAACAATAAACATACTTTAAATGATTATTCCAACTCCACTCTTTGTGAAGGGGTCTTGGGAGACCACACAATTAGGGCATACATTACCACTATCATCATCCTCTAGCAATGAAGGTGGAATCATTTTCTCTGTGGTTATTACCTTGCATAAGTGAGAACATTTTATGCTTATTTCTGTCTGTCACTTTTTTGTTATTGTTGTTTTACTGAGGCAAGGGGATGTGTCTCACATTTAGGCAATGAACCAACACTAAGTATTGATTAATTGATCCTCTCTGCTGTGTTTATTTTGTGAATAACTGTGGGGATTGTAGAGGTCAGAAATGCCCTGGTAAACATTAAAATTTTATCTGGCTACACATATCTGACAGCAGAAAAGTCCACAGCTTTACACGTGTGCGTGAATATAAATTACTCACATAGTCTTGCACAAACTGAATCTGGAAAGTGAACTGGGATGCCATTAATAATAAAAGCAGCAGGGCTCCATTTATTAAAATAGTGAAAAGTCATGTTTTCTCTGATGTGGCCTATTTAGGAGGAAACATCACTGGGAATAACTTGGCTCACCCGTCGCCAACTGTTCAAGACCCAGCTCTGAAAAGAAGCCAGAGAGAGGAGGTAGTGAGAGGAGCTTTAGCACTGAGTATCACTCTAGAGAGATGTAAAAGCTAGAGGAGCATCAGGAAACAGTTTCAACTAAGGCTTCTTAGCTTTACCTTGCATGGAATACATCTCTCTATGTATCTCTCTCTCTCTCTCTCTCTCTCGCTATATATATATGTTCCCCTTTTTCATGTTCTCTCTCTCTAGTTTCTCTCTTTCATGCTTGAACCCAAGATTTTATTATCCATGAAAATATTCCATATATTTTTATGCTTGAAGCTATAAAATGTAATGAAAGGGGAACACCCCACAGTTCATAAAATACTCTTGAGTTTAGTTTTTTTTTTGTGTGTGTGTAGCACTGTATAAAGACTTCTTGGATAGAAGATCAAAGGCTTTGGATTTTGATTCTCATATTAACCTTCCATTAAAAATCATCTATGTCATCATCGTCTCAAATTTAAACTCATAAATGGAATGCTTTATGATCCATTCTAAAAGGAAGAATTATCATGATGTTATAGCATAAGAAACATATGTTCCAATTTACGAACAACCACCAGGTTTGACGCAACACCAACCATTCAGTCATATCAGTGTCTTATGGTGACACTAAATTGACCAAAACCAATAATAAGTGGCCCTGTGTTTTTGTGTGTGTGTGATCAGGCAGCACATGGTACTGGAATAGCCCACGGCCCTGATCATGGAGACAGGGCCAAATCCAGCTTCCTCCAAAAACTCTTTAGTCCTTGCAGTCTGTCCCGTATGTTGCACAAATATACCAGTGTGGATCAAACGAAACACCAAAGAATATATTTGGAATTATTACTTATAATGAAATAAAGATAATTCTTTGCCTAGCTTGCTAATTCTTTGCATGTGTACATGCCAAATAATAATAAATAAATAACTTTGCATGGGAATAAAAATGTATTTGAATTAAGTGACCTCATACTAGATGGGTTAGGAGGATCAAAGGTTATGGCCAAGCATGTCTGCTTCACTGCCCTTATGCAGGGGGAAAGGCAGAGATGAGGGGACCAGAGAAGTGCACATGAAGTGAAAATGAAGCCTCCCTGGACAGCTGCAGCAATAACCTGAATGGATGTTGTCCCCAAGTGCAATTAAAGTCTCCCTGATTACGCTTCTCTGGCTATCGATTGGAAACTTTCACTTAATAACCACCAGCATGGTCTCTTATCGTAACCTCAGGGCCAGGCTTCAGAAGCCCAGACCGTTGGAGATTTATGTTCAATGCCTGAGTTGCTCCTAGGGGAGTCTGTGTCATTTCTTTATTCCAATGTGTAAAGCAGAATTAAGCTTTTCACCATGTATTATGAGCTAAACCACTCTAATGGTAGGTTAACCTTTTAGCTATGTACTTTTTCAAGTCTGGGAAATCTAAGTTTTATTTAGGATGTTATAGGGGCATAGAGTATTTGTTACATCATTAAGTCTGTAAAATGAAAGCACTTCAGTCAGTTATGATATCTTGATAATGTGCCGCTACTGCTCAGCGATATTGTATATCTACTGCTCAATGACAGTGAAACCATCAGTGTCATAAAGTGTGAGATTATGTTGAAAAAGGAACAAAGAATTCTGCTCCTATCCATTCCCCCTCTACACTCAACATTTTCATAGCGAACTTGCAAGGCATGTAAACACTTGCTGGCTCAGATTCCAACAGTGGGCCGACTCCAAAAGCAATACTGCCTTGACGTGCGGAAAACTCAGCCATCTCAGCCCTCACCTTCCCGCCATCCACCTGTTTGGCTGAGCATGCCAGTGCGGCTCCCTGGACCGCTCGCTGATCACTCATGTGAGGCGAGCACAGGTTGTCCATGCCGCTGCCCTCGGGCTCTGCAATGTGTTCACAGGCCCGAGTGGGTTAGAGGAAGGAGCGAGGGGAGGGGGGGCTAAGAAAGAAGGCAGACATAGAGAAACAATGCCATGGCATCTCTCTTTCTCTCTCTCTCTTGCTCTCTCTTTCTCTCTCTCTCTTGCTCTCTCTTTCTCTCTCTCTTGCTCTCTCTTTCTCTAACTTGGTAAGAGGGAAGACTAGTCACATGGCAGGTTGTGTGGCTTTTTTCAAGGGCCAAATTTCCAGGGCACCCAAAATCTGCTTAAAAAGGATTTATTTTGAAAGAATTTGCTGATAGCTAATGTATCCAGTACACCAATATTTTTACGAATAAAAATAATATACCGATAAAATAAATGTTCTACACTATACATTCTCTCATTGGAATTTTAGGTCAAGCAAAAGACTTGTGAAGAGCTCATCTCCTCCTTGACAAAGACTGAAATGAGTTTGAATGCTTTTAAACTATGACATTTCAAACATGGTGTGATAGTGTACAGTGTGAAGAACAGCATGCTGTAAGATATGGGGAGAAAAAGTGTGAACGGAACAGAGCTACACCCTTCTGAAGCAAGGCTTGCCCTTTGTGCATAAGAGTAATACAGGCTCCTGTTGTGTCGCAGACGTTTTTCTTCAGCATGGCAGTCTGGAGGCGACTGCTGCATTTATCACAGGGGTCCACGGAGAGGGGAAGACAATAGCTAATGAGAACTTACTCCCCATTGGGCAGGAGATCCAGACAATGCAACAACATCTGCGCTGGCAGTGCTGATGTGCCCCTCCCCAGAGTCGAGGGGGAGGGGGAAGGTTCACCTGTCCTGCACTTCCAGATACCCTCCACCTTTTCTCTCTACTCCCTCTGTTCTCTCTCCTCCACCTTTTCTCTCTACTCCCTCTGTTCTCTCTCCTCCACCTTTTCTCTCTACTCCCTCTTCTCTTCCCTTCTTTCCTCCATCAGTTTACTGCACAGGAAACCACACTTTCTGGGGGGACTCCCAGGTCAAAGCCATAAAACATCCCACAGCGAGGTCACTGCCTCAGCTCACAACCTGAATCCCAGAAAAGAAACATTTAAAATGTCAGGAGTTTTGAGTTAGGACTTGGAAGAGAGAGGGATTGCTTATCTAGTCAGTGAGAAAGACAGAAAGTCAGAGAGACACGGAGGGAGAGAGAGAGAGAGAAAGAGAGAGAGAGAGAGAGAGAGAGAAACAGAAAAACCAGGTGTGCACCTCACTTCAGCTTTAAGTGATGTTTAACAAATGAACCTCAAGAGTGGTTTAACACATGACTGAGTCCATGAAGCAGTATGTTTACCCTTTCCCCCATGGAAATGTGCTGGACATGCACATGATTCAGTGTCTGAGGGGTGAGGGCAGTAAATATGTCTGATTCTCTCATAGTTTGAAGATAACTCAAAAATCACATTCACTTACATCTTGCTAGAAAGAACGTTTGGTGAACGTGTACTTCCTCAAATGTGAAAATGACTACACAACTTTAAAACTCTGCCAAGTATTTAAATCACAAATGATTTATTTAACCATTGATATTCACAATAGCTCAAATACTACAGCGATTTTGACATAGAGCCATTTACTGTGTAAATATCTACACTGTAAAAAGTGAATCCAGAAGACAAATTGCACAGATGTTCCACAACACCAAGAGAAAATCTCGTACTTGCAAAGCATCCAACACCTTTCCCACTCCCTCTCTCTCCTTCACCACAGACGCAAGCACACAGTGACCCCCCTAAAGGACACAGGAGAAGTGGCTGGTAATTAAAATGCAATCTCCACCACCTCAGCCCCTGGAGCGAGCACACAGAGCCAGCGGTGCTGCCTGAGAGCCCAGGGGCGTAAGGTGGCACCTGACCAGCCATGCCACCTGCGCCCATCTCTTTCCTTCATTAAAGTGAGTATTTATACCACCTCTCCTACCCCACTCCCCCAACCACCAGCAGCCGGTGTTCTGTGTGCCCCAGTAAAGTGCCGCTTTATTAGAATTAATGTGGCGCTGTGGAGAAGTGCGGGCAGACCTGGAGTAGAGGTGCCAGAGGAGAGGATCCCCAGCTCCTGTGCTGTCACATTGAATAAACGCAGTGGGGCAAGCCGAGCGAGGAGATGAGCGTGGACGGCCACATGACAGCACTGTTTTCCATGGGGCCAAGGGGAAAGCAAAGTATTTTTTCTTTACAATCTGCTCCCATGCGCATGATAAACTGCTAAGTGTGCCCAGAATAGATGAAGGAGCATCGTGCTGTGGGGACATAGTAGGGGTGTACTGCATGTAATGTTGGTGTCAGGGACTTTTAATTTGCATGCGGTGCTACAAAAGACCCAATTGACATTGAGGACAGTGATTTACTGAAGGTGTTTGCATGAGTGATGCATGAAATCTTATTCAGAAGCATCTGTAAACACCTGTTAACATTTTGCTACTTATCAAGTCCTTTGGACTAATAGTGCTGATCACGGATCAAATGCCCATAATCATATTTATAATTTGATAAATCAACTTTTGTTTGGAGAAAAAAGAAATTTGTACAGAGAATTTTATGAATATGAAAATATTTGTTTATTTTCACACCTGTATGATGCTATGTATTGTTATGTATGATCACTAATTAGATATCAAACAACATGTTGAAATCACACACTAATGGCTTTTCAGAATTTTCAGTCTGGTGATTGAGCTCAGCACATAGAACTGAAGAAGCTAAAATCATGTACTTATGGTGATTCAAAAGGCATGGCAGATGGGTAATCTTCATTAAGTACAACCAATTAGATGTAAATAACCTCCAGACAGGCATCGTGTCTGAGAAGAATTGCCCAGGTAATGTCAAACTATGTAACTTCAGCCTAACACATTCGATGTGCACTATTGTTTAACATGCATACCATCGGATTTATTACTGCATAAAATGGTTAACACTTTGAAGTCAGATGTAAGTTGCTTATCCATCTGTAATGTTCTCCTAAAGGCATTTCTCCATGTGGCAACCAATTAAAGCAGAAAGTGTATATGAGAATAAAAAAAGGATCGTTTCAGATACATGGTATCTCTTTTGAGTGAAACTACATTTGATTTCTTTTGCAATAATTGTAAGCATTGGCACATACGAAACATAAGGAAATCACATCAACTCTACAGACTCCAGATTCCTCATCTTTTTGCAGGACCTTTAATTGAACATTGGGTATATATACCAATTTGTGAGAGATCACAATCCTTCTATTACCACGCTGATGTCAGTACTGCATGTTTAAGACATTTAATGAATTATTTTCTCTTGTGGTGTGTGTGTTCACTATATGTAGGAAATGGTTTACAAATATTTGCTCTCTGAACATTCTCACTTTTTTAGATCATAAAGCCATTCTTTATTAAATGTTTTAAAATCATTCTCTGATATATCTGTAGGAAAAGGTACGTGACTTTGATCAGGGCGAAAAATGTTCTGATGCAGTTAAAAACGCCCGTGTACAACTCTATGATTTGCCCATAGCATGAAATGAGCTGTTTTTTTTTACTGTTTTTGGTGTAATTGATTAGCTCTGCTCTGCTCTGTTTGGTTTACAACAAGGAACCAAGATGGCTTACACAGAATCAAGCGGTCAAAAATGAATTGTTAGCTAAATGTATGAGGAGAATCATGGAACATTTAGGCAACCATATATGGTTGAGCCTGCATTGGAGGTAATTTCAGTTCTCAAACAAAACTAATCAACAGATTGACTAGATGTCTTATCAAGTAACAGTTGTTTCCACTTCAGTGGTGGTGAAGCCAATGATGGTGAGAAGGAGTGAGATACCTAGTTAGCTGGATCTCTCCAACCAACAAAAACAGTTATGAGTTATGTCTTGTTGATGAAATATAAATTAGAAAATTACTTGACAAAGGGTTTGACAAAGATTTGTTATATTGTAGAATAAAAATCTATTATTGTGGGTTTATATGACAATAGGTTATTTCTTTTAGACACAGGCAGGAAAATAAAATGAACCTCCACATCACTAAGTAATAATTTATTGTGTAAATTCTGTTACCCAAACACAGTTCAACGCATTATACAGATTGTGTTTACTTAAAGATACCTGACCAGGAATAAGGTTATGTACGCTTACCAGATTCCCGCATTGTTGCTTAGCTAAACAGACGGAGATGTGGGTGGAGTAGTGGGGTGTTGAGTGTCTCAATAAGTGATTGACAGATGGTGAATGCAAACACAACCCAAATGCAGTCTATTTTCTAATGCTATTGTTAAAGTAATATATATATATATATATTTCAGTTTATTTTAATTAGTAAGAAAATAGGTAAATCAATTAATGCTCCTTTAAGGTGTTCAAAATTCCATCTGGAAACCCAGGTCCATGCTGACTCTGGTCCATGATTGGTCCATGATTGGTCTATGCTGACTCTGGTCCATGACTGGTCCATGATTGGTCCATGATTGGTCCATGCTGACTTTGGTCCATGACTGGTCCATGATTGGTCCATGATTAGTCCATGATTGGTCCATGCTGACTTTGGTCCATGACTGGTCCATGACTGGTTCATGACCGGTCCGTGCTTACTCTGCTGTTTTGTTCACTGGTTATGAATCAAGATTCCTTCTTTTTTGTTTTTGTCTTCCCTGAAAGAAGTAGAAACGCTGCCCTTGTTGAGTTAGTTTGATGACTTGTACATTCTTTTCCTTCCTGTAGTGTAAATAAGCAAGTTCATTTAGAACATTAAAAACAATTCATGAATATATGTGTAAAAATACATTTTGTGACAATGATTATACCTGTGCACAGCAAATACTCCTAGTTACTGACTCCACCCTTGCATTTTTGCTCTCATGGCTCTTGTGCATTGTGGCCTGGAATCCATTACAATGGTGTCACTTCGTATTGGGCAAGTCTGGCAGGCACCACCACATCAACAGGGGTATCACTACAGATAGAAATCACAGTGCATGATTGGTGAACTCTCGCCGTCTTTGTAATTTCATCAGGGTAATAGGATTATATTTCAAATCACCACTACTTCCTTCATTATGCCTATAAACCCCTCTGACAGACAGAAAAACTTAAATAAAGTGTGTGTGCGTCAGAGCGGCTCGCCTTCACCTCTTGTGTGCACTTGATTAGACAAATAGCACAAGGACAAGGTCGCAACAATGAAACAGGGACAAGGAAATAATGTGCTTATTTATTCATTTTTGCTGACGAGTCACAATAGATTTTTAACACCCAATGTCTGACCTCCCATAGGTCTATGATGCTTAAGAGGGTTAATAAAGTCAAAGTCTATCCTGAGGAACCAAGTGAGACAGCATGGATGCGAAGGGCTAGAACAGCATAAAAATGGAAGAGAACACATGGGTCTTAAAACAAATTACACCCCCACTTCCTTTCTGTACCAGAGCTACTCCAGAGAGGCAGTGGAAGGAAAGAAGGAGAAAGACCAAGAATAAGCTGCTATTCCACTTAGATACCAATTCTAGAAGTCTCCAAGGGACAATTAAAGACAGCATGGTGCAGTTGAGTTCTTTTTGCATGCTTTCTGGCATGCATATTAAAGCTGTCCCCATGACAGTCCCAACACTGAGGAAGGGGAGAGAGAAGAATCAGGGCAGGTAATTAATGTTTAATAGAAGATAAACTTGGTTATTTTTTCTATAGACTGTAGGGAAAGGGAAATTGCCTTCTGATTGTGAAGTGTCTTGGGCAAACTACACTAAGCTAGATTGTGTTGTGTGTGCATGTGTGTGTGTGTGTATGTGTGTGTGTATGTGAGAGAGAGGCAGAAAGAGAGAGACAGAGAGAGAGAGCTGAACTCATTAAACCATTAAACCTAACCACACTTCTTTTGTTCACTCTTATCAGTTTCACATCTGTCTCCGATACTTTAGAGAGTTTAGCTATCTTTTTTTTTCACTGATAATGTTAAGGGTCCACTTGAAATGACTTGTGATTTTAACGCAATGAACTTTAAAGGCCATTCAGGAATCAAAGCTCATCTCCAAGCTGGCAGTAAGTGACACATCATGCCCGTTTAAGCACTGAACTGGAGTTTCATCCTGGAATTCATGCCATTTAGTCATGTCCATGTCCATGGTCTAATTCTGATTACATTGCAATATACTATATGTCCAGCTTTTCTTTCCATGGTAATGAAATTCCATATATATATATATATATAGGCATTTTATTCCTATACTTTCAGCAACAGAAGAGTGGACCAGATTATTGGTAGTTCCTTGTAAAAACAATTAATTAATTAATTAAATTTTAAAAATCTTCCATTTATTAAAGTATATTATTCTGTGAAAAACAATATCATTATTAAAAGCCATGTAAAAGCCAGGTTTTAAGTTATTGTTTCTGTATCTTGTACAGTTTTTTGATGTATGTTTTAAAATAGTTTACATAAATAAAGGTAAACAAAGGTTTCCATAAATAAAGTTGGTTGTTTTTACTGATTAATTTTGTATCATATAGTGTGTTATATTTATTTTGCATAAGTTTCAAAGATCATGGAGGAAAAGAAACAGAATAGGCATAATCTAAATAGAAAGGATTAGGTTAAAGAGAATAGAGAAAACTACCATAACAATGTTACTACTGAAATGAGAAGAGTTTTTGTTTTTAGTTTGTTTATTTGCAGCTTACTATTTCAGTGTCTGGGAAGTAGTTTGCTTCTAAAAACTTTTCCAGTGAGGTCTTCCTCGTACCAGCCATAGCAATAAAGCTGCTGGCTGGGGTGCCAGAAACAGAATCTAGAATCAAATATTTGCAGTACCTATAACACATTTGCCATAAGTTTTAATATTTAAAAATAATTTTAACAGTTGAGTTAGGTCACGGTCTGGAAGTTCTGATCCAGAAGAACACCATCAGTTCAGGTTTTTGTGTTCCATTTTGCACATTCCATCTTAAACAAAGGATTGTGGACCTGAAAGGTGTAGGAGGGACTGGAGCTTAAACAAAAGGTTATACATTTCACCTTTAATGCCTCCTGAATCCTTTCATAACTCCCTCACCTCTGGTGCCTTTTCATTCCAGCCATGATGCGATAACAATAAGTGCTTCATGGGCAGTCAAGCAAACCCCAGATGAAAAATGAAATCTATCCATGTACTTTTTTTTACTCTACATCCATGCATTATTTTTGTCTAATTGTTCACTCTCTTCCTGCAGTCCTTTGTCAGAGGCCACATGGGAGAGAGGAAAATTACAGACTACCTGATAATTAGCAAAGTTCAGAGCTGAACTCAGATCAGTGTGGCACAAGCAGCTTCCTGCCACCACCAGCTTTCTCTTAGCAGCTAATTAAAGCTGCCTCTGAGGGCTCTGGCTGTAGAGCAGCTAGATGCTGCAACAGCACAATCAAAAAAAGAAATAGAGTGAGTGGCTTTAGTATTTCCACTCCCCTCCCCCATCCTCAGCTTTGAATAGAAGCATAGAAATGACATTGCAATTCCTGGTGGTTTGTTATTGTTTCGCATGTGAATGGATTTTTCCATATCGAAACGGCAGTGGCAGTAACCATTATGTGCCACTCCAAACAACAAGATATGCTCAGCTCATAATATTCTTTAATTATTCTAATGTCATTATCCATCTCCAAGGCTGTGACAGGGTATAAAGGAGAAGCAGAGCCCAGTGGGTATTAAGTGCAGCTTTTAGTCTCCTATGGTTGAATTAAACTTCTTTCCAAAGGGTTCTGTGATTATTAGCAATGCTATCATCATCAATAGAGCAGATTATCTACAGAGATGCATCATCACATGTCATTTCTCTCACACCCTGGTGGTTTGAAAATCTCCTTAGAGGCCTTGTTGGAGGTTATTGTGATTTCACTAATTTTTTTTCCATGCGTTTAATTATTCCTTTGTTTAGAACAAAATATGTATTAGTATGTTGGCAGTGGGGTCAAAAACCCAGTATAATTCTAAAGAGCATATCATGTCTAACAAAGAGAGTTTGTTTTAACAATTGCATCTAGGATGCCACTACACTGCAGTAACAATTAGGATATGTGAACTCCAATTAAAGGACACATTCATGAAATCCAGTGAGGTAGCTGTAATGTCTGACAAAAGCTAGAATACAGTGAGATCTGAGACGCAAGTTTTAGAGAGTTGATAGGAAACCATGAACACCAAGGATTGTGGGTAAAACCTCCAACCAAATGTAAACAAGTTCTGATACAAGGATAGACATGTCCTTCTGGCTGAAGGACTGCAATACAAGCCTGTTTGTGATTCAATCCAAGAGAGATGCATGCAACTAGGGAGAGGAGGCGAGACAGTCATTATTTTCAGAGCAATTAGGGGAAACCTGAAGTCCTTGATAACGAGTGCAAAAAATTCACATAATTAGAAATACACCACAAACAACATTATTGTCAGGAGAACACCAGAATATAATGAAGCAATTATAAATGAGCGGCTGAGCTCCTGTCATTAATTTCAGCTTTTAAGAACATGAGTAGATGAGCAGAGGCTAAATATCTCACAGAGAGAGAGAGAGAGAGAGAGAGAGACAGAGAGAGATGAGAGAGAGAGAGAGAGATGAGAGGGTACATAAAGTAGTCAGTGCAGCCTAAGCCACTTGAGGTTCTCTTCATTGGCCTGATCAAGCTTTTGTGGAGAGAGTCTCCCGAGCCCCGAGTGTGAGAGTAACATTTAAGTGTTTACTTGGGAGCTATTATGTCCTTCACATACAAACATAAAATATGTTTAAGTTTAATAGCACAGGTCAGTCTAATATCCTTGGTGCTAAACTTCAACATCAACCATCAGTCAACTATTAATCAACATTTATCATCTGTCACAAAGCAATGACATTCTTTGCCTTTTTTCAGTGCTTTATCTAATAAGTGGGTGGGTAGCTAGAGTGGGCATTGCTGTCTACTGTGTACTCCTGTGGTCTCTCACAGAGTTGAAGATGATGAAATCACAATGGTCACTTGGGCCCTGCCCCACCACAAATGGTCAATGGTTGTTCAAGACTGAAACTGTCTTACTGTCAGTTGTGTGGTCCTGTGGCTGTTTTCTATGGTGGGAGATGCCAACAGGTGGTTACATTTGACAGTAGTGGCAAACCTGATTCTGGCGTCAGATAAATGTATTAAGTTTTACATTCATTAAACCGTCGCCAGTTACTATTTCCATCGTTGGTTGTAGGTAAAAGTCGGGTAGGGTAAGTAAATACGACAACAGAACCCCTACAATTATAAAGTCAAAGTCCAATTTAATGCATTTTACAACAGCCATTATCACAAACATCTGTAGAGATGTACAGCTCCCTAAAAACATGAAGAAGAAACTTTGAGAGGAACCAAATCTCAAAGGGTAGCTTTGAGACCAGACAGCACAATACACACTACTGCACTACTACTATTAATACTAATACTATGATAACAGTAATAATAATAATAATAACAATAATCCATAACTGAGGAAGACCACAATAGGGTTATGACTAGTATGATAAGGAGTAACATGAGAGAGATAAAGGACAAGAGAGATTAGATGAAGTGAGTGAAAGAGATACAGAAAGACAGTCAGAAAGAGAGAGAGATAGAGATCTTGGATCTTCCTCTAGTGAGTAAGGAAGGAGGCAGGAAAGTTCTATCCCAGCCTAGAAAAAGAATATATTGATTTTGCTTTGAAATGCCCAATAAACTACTCTCAAACTACAGCAATATAAAAAGACTGCATTTAATTAAAAAGCCACATTCTATAAATGTATTTTTTCTCTCATTTTTCTCCCCTTGCATGGAGTGAACGGTTGACACAACTTTATATTAATAAATTTTTATCTTTTTTATTTCTATCCCACCTCTTGTTTAACAGAAATTCATAGAAATTCCACATCCTTCCTTGTATAGTTTTATAGTGTCTCAGAAGCATCAAACACACAAATATTTGTGTATGGAGGGGGTGTTGGGGGAATGTCACTCTGTACTCATCAAGTGCAAGGAACTTTGTCCTTTGTAGTTAGAAATACAATCTTATTAAAAGGCAGACACATACTACAGGCACACTACATCATTACTGTCTTGAGAATGCAGTGGTTGAGAAGAAGGCAATTAGACTGGGGAACAGCGAGGTTGCTATTATTTTAGTATTTAATGACTGGCCGCTACAGCAGGAGCCTGATGCAGAAATGTGGGTCTCAGCGCAGAAATTATGTATTATGGCAGATCTTCATGCACACCCCCCTTAGATTCTCTCTCCTAAACTGTGAATAAATTTACATGGGAAATGCTTATTTCTCTAATTTAGGCAGTGAAATTAGAATGTACAATACAAATCTACTGGCAGAAGACAACTATCTATGTGCTGTTTTGGTTTATAATGGCCCTATTCATTTCTCTCTTTTTCTTTCTACTTCCTGGGGGTCAGGGTTGAAGGGGCTTTGTAAGAATTAGATTTGTGTTTCTCTTCTCTGTCAGCATAGGTGTCGTTTTTGACAAAATAGATGAATTAATGTGCAGACCAATTAAAATAGGCTACATCATAAATGTGTCTTTTTCCCAGTTTTATCTGAACAGATTCATATTTTTGTGGATTTTTAAAATATATTTTGGTAGATATTTATGCCAAATCTTTAGGAAAATATAAACATGAGCCTATATTTAAAATTCAACAGGCAGTGCCAAGTAAGAAATCTAAAGTAAGTCCATCTCAGTTCTGTCCATTTGAGGTACCATATTATAGTAGCGACTAGATTATAATATTAACAAACAGCAGGTTTTGTTTTAAAATATCTTGGTGCTTGAGATATTTCCTGAGATATTTCCTGGCATCAGGAACACAGCTGATTTCCACGTTAGGGGCCCCAGCCATCCAGTAGCGTTAGGAGTTAGGGAGAGTGGGAGAGGCTTGTCTCGACTGCTGAAAGATGTTCATCATTCTTGATCTGCCTGTCAGGCCCTGGTGTTTTAGTGCCTCTCGCCATTAGGCGGAATTGACAGGCCAAGGAGGCAGTGCACAGCAGAAACGTGTGAAATTAAGGAGAGCGTGGGGGACGCGCTGGGGGGGGGGGGGGGGGGGACGGGTGGGGAAAAGAAAGTGGAGTGGGCCCAAAATTTATTGGGCAATTAAAAATTTTAGGCTGCACATTTTAAAAAATGTGGGTTTTATTTCCTGATTAA
>JAOYMR010000015.1:6854083-6875315 GCA_025802075.1 Tenebrosternarchus preto
GAGAGAGAGAGAGAGAGAGAGAGAGAGAGAGAGAGAGAGACTCATATTAATTGACTCCCGCCTGTTTGTTTTAGGTTTTTTATGTTTTGTCAGCTGTTAGGGGATCCCCAAGTAAATTATTTTCCCTTGTTTGTTTTTGTTTTCTCAGAGTCATGGTGTTAAGTAAAAAAGCTCAGAAGAGACAGTGAGGCTTACACGTTTTTTTAACGATACCAACGTTACAAACTACGAGATCCAGAAGCCGTGGTTGGTGTTTATCTCTAGGGCTAGTTTATGTAATGTTAGTTCAAACTCTCATCAAATTCTAGTAAGCTTGCAATAAAATAGCATCTCTGTTGTACTGTAATCGACTAAAATAGTCTAGTTAGAAATGTGTGAATGAAATATCGACTGGTTTTGCAACCAGTAGATTTCTTTATGTACTTATTTTTTGGTTTGCGTAGTGGTCGAGTATTATATCTCGCGCTTAACTTCAAGGTACCGTTTCCCCTTTAAAGTAAAGCATATAATAGATTTAGGTTAGCGTTACAAATATGTTAAAGCATGGTGATTCATCTTCATACTGTTTCAGGGTGCTTTTTTCCAGAACAAGGAAACCTTGAATTTGTTATCGCTCTAATATCATGAACCATAGCATGCAGAAAAATCGCGAATTGCAGAATTGTGAAATAATTATGTCGGATGAAGGAACGTTTTGGTTTTTTCACGAATTCAGCTACGTTTACAGGGAGCGGAAGCTCTTCGTATTAGATTATGCTGTTATTATTATTATTGTTAGCTATTATCTGATTTTCGATTAGTATTAGTAGTAAGTCAGAATAAGTTAACCACTTGTTGAGAACCCCATCCATAAGTGTTGTGGCATACACGGGTTGTCAATTTAGTGTATACCCTAATTTTCCAAACTAACTTGAATGGTGCATTTAAGTGTTTTACTCACAGTTTCCCCCTAAGCATTCCACTGTAGGAGTATAATGTTTGCAGACTGAGGCTACAAGTGCCACTGAAAATACTTGTGACACATGTAAAACGAGGCAGTCTGTTTTGTCACATATGGTGTGACTGCCATCTGCGGGTTCTTTGGAGTACTACTTACATACGGAACAAAATCGTGGCCACTATGAATCCTAAATAAATACTGAACACTTGTGTCGCTTAGGACGTAGCTGTGTCACGTAAAACCAATCTAAGCTTGTTTGAGACCATAGCAGTTTCAGTGCGTGTCTACAACTGGTAACAATACTGACAGCACTTAAAAAATACTTTCCATTTCGCCTAAAACTGTGTGGATATGGAGTAACCAGCATTGTTGACCAACAGCCTTTAGGAAGAGCTCACCTATATTTGAGGTTAAAACTAAAGCTTAATCAAGCACAAATCTTCCAGACTCGAGAACCTAAATTTAAGTTTAAAGGATTCATTTACCAGCAGAATTTCTGAACTTACAAAGTGGTGTGTGTGTGTGTGTGTGTGTGTAGTCATGCACAAACCTCTGCACTGATGATCTATGATTCCAGTGCCATCTGGGCTTGGCCCCAGGCTATTCAGATCTTCATGCAACAATCTGACATCAATATGTAACACACTTGCGTCAGATAAAGCCGATTTCAAACTCTATTCTGCATATTCATTTCCTAACCCAGCAGAATCTCTACTCTTGAACAAAAAACTTGACAAGACCATTAAGTTTTATTGGATATTATAAATGAGACTGGAAGAGGATTAATAATTTCCATGTTGTGTGATTAAAGACTATTCATATGTAGCTTTTGTCAAATTTGGACTTCAATGAGCCTGTTTCTGCCACAGTGGGTAGTCCATATCAGCCCAATCACACCCAAACAAAAGCCATCCCATCCCACTACCAGCAAGTCATTTTGGTTTATTAATACAACTAATTAGCTTTTCCTAGCCAAATTTGAATTTAAATGAACAATTGTAGATATCATCAGGAAAGGCAAAGGCATCCCACTGTGTACTTTTTCCTGTTAGAAAGATTACAATTAGAGCAGTGGAGTGCTAAGGGTGGGCGAGATGGAAGCTATTAGACTGAGAAAATCTCCAATTACAAATCCGCCATACACTTGTCAGTGGTAATTAAATGTTTGGTAAGTGGGAGCTTTGCTATTCGTGGATCAGGGATGAGGCTGGCCTTGCTACGTCAGACTTGAACACAATGAATAAACGTGCTAGACGCATGCTCACGCGTGCTGGACGCGTGCTGGACGCGTGCACAGAGTACAGAAAATCTAGAAAAGACTACTTGTAGGAAGCATGGCTTCAAATGGTGGGATTAATGTTTGATATTCCTGTTTTAAACAAATACAAATGGGAGGAAAAAGAAATAAAAAATTCACACACAAACCACATTTTTTTCTCCACAACATAAAAGAAAAAAATAATTATTGAACCATTGCAAGATAAAGAAAGAAAACTGATTTTAATCGTTTTGAAAGAATTATATACAGAATTATATATTAAATCACAAAAGAGACAGTTTATCTTCCCAACATGTGCCTAATTGTGCAAGCTCACATATGTAAACTGCTACTTTATCATTTGCATGATTAGCATATTCTTTACAAAGAGTAGTGGACAAATATTTATGGTGATGCTCATAAAGCTTTTAAATACATACCGAGTAAAATGCCAAGCTTGTCGCATATACTGTACCACTTAGCATCCATAAAACTGTGCAAACAATACCAGTGAACAACTTTAACCAATTTTTAAAAATTTCATCCTGGCAAAACACTCATTATTATAGACTATTAACAATGTTAGGACATACAGGTGGAATTTTAAAATAAGAGCAGCACCCTAACTTCAGTACTATTCAGTAGACCTTGTTTTGCAGCATCCGAAAAAAGAAAAATCACAGTATTCAAATCCATTGTAACAGAATGTAGCCAACCAGCAATTAATGATGGTTTCCATACAATCACAAGTAACTCATGTAAACAGATTTTACTGTTTCACCATGATGTTACACTGTAGAAATTCTACACTTGCACAGTTATCTTGATTTTATTCATTTCTTGTTTTTTTTTTGGTTTTTTTTTTAAATACTGTCAAGCATGTTTCTAAATCTGTAGCTGATTTTACATGAAAAAGGGGGGAGGGATTAAGAAGTAGAGAAGAAACCCTGTCTTTTTTAAGTAGCCTAATCAAAAAGAGAAACGTTGTTACATATATATAAAATCAAAGTGTATACTGTAGATTTATACATACCACACACACCTTTGATTAAACAAAAGAAACCGATCTAGGTCTTTTTTATTTAGAACTTGGCTGTATTTTTTTTTTTTTACCTATTACAATGATTTCCTACAAATACCAAAGCTCTTAACTCATTTGTTGGTAGTGTTTCTCAACTGTAACTCAAGTGGAACAAAACGCTTTACCCTGATCCATTAAGGTATAGGAATAGAAACAAGTAAGTATTTATGGACATCATACAAGTGAAAGATTTAAGGGACAAAAATAACAATATAATTGTACAGAAGAAACATGTTAATGATGTTTAACAAAAAACTGGTGCAAAAATGGGCTTTTGCTCTTGGTGCATATTATGGCTTAGAGAGAGTAGAGGATAATTGCATCATATATTAGTAACTGGCTACCAGCATAGAGTGAGCCTTAAGCATCATTCAAATCAGAAGGAAACCATGGAAGAAAAAAAAAAGACATGATAGAAAAAACAAGGCATTACATTTTATAATCCCTTTTAATAGGAGGAGGAGGTAGGCTGGCCATTCTGTGTATGTTTTGGACAAAGGTCAGTACTGTACCTTTGGTGTTTTCCATCGTTTAGCATTTCTAATTTTAAACACACATGCAAAACACTGACTGGTCAACAGAATACAAACAGATCTAAAACTTTACTCTACATGAAATCCTTTGCAAATGCTGGGGAGCCTCCAAAACTAGAGACACAATTAACAAAAACTAAACAAACAAAACAACAAAAACGACAATTACTGTTGCCCCTGAAATAATATGATGCTTTCCACCATTACTGACATTTTAACTTGGGACTTATTCTGATATTTTTATAGTTTGAATGCACAGTTCCTCTTTAAAAGAAAAGGGTAATCTCTTTATGAGTGTTTATATCAGTGTTCCAATCTGAACAATGAGTCAAATAATATAATTATTAACAATCATAATAATTATTATTATTCAACAATACTGGCAGCAGATTAGTTGCTATAGATAAAACTGAACACTAGGACAAACTAAATAAGAGATGTCTGACTATGGAAACTAAGGCTAAAATTATAGCAAAAATAATGTACTACAAAACAAAGATTTGAAAGGCACTGTTTTAGAATTAAACAGAATATATAATGACCAACTTGTTAGCAAAAGCCATGTTTTATCAGTTTTCAGTCTGTTATCCACATCTCCACAATAGGTATTTTCTTACATCACTGATCAATTGCCAATTCAAAAAGCTATGCTAAACAAGAGGGAAAAAAAACCCCAAAAGATTAAATACAGGCAGAAAGTAATAAATACACTTTTATTTTATATAAATATGTGGGCCCATATTTCCAAATTGTCCATGAGGGAAAAGAAAGTTGAAAGAAACTATAAAGAACAAGGTCGACTCCAGTTTTCATTCCTTTTACAAGATGCCCTGTGTAATGAGAACAGCAAATCGCAAGTACTCCAGTAGCATAATCAATCTAAAACAAAACCTTAGTGATAATGCTTTGGTTATATTTATGACAGTATAATGATAGTGGATGTTAAATGAGGAAAGACTGAAAAATTACACAATAAGGTGCATGTCTTTCATACTTTTTGAAGCTTCCATACATTAACTTGACTAAATGATCACCACAAGGACGCCTGGTCCCTTTTTTTTTTTGTTTACTGAGATTTTTAAATAACCAAGCTACCTCTGGACCATAAAAAAAACCCTCATTGCATGCCCCAGCACCAATCATACTAATAAGAGATGCAGTCGAAAATCGGTTTTAAGGTCAGTATAAGGAGTCTCCACAGTAAAACATACGTTTTACCCCACATAATTGTACATACTTTCTATTTTTATTTATTTTTATGTTAAACATCTCTGGCTCTATATACATCTATACAGGTATGATTAGGCAAAGTGATTCACCGCCTCGCTGTGTGGGCATGGTGGAGGAGAGAGCAGTTGGTTGGGATGTCTCATCCTACAGTCTCTGCCCATACAGGTGGCTGTTCTGCTTCACTTGCGATCATCGATGGTTTTAATGAATTCCACGGCGGCCGTGAACTGCATCCACCAATAGCACTCCTCCCCGCTCAGCCGGCTGGCATAGAAATTATTGATGTACTGAATGGTGGACAGAAGGCAGGGAGGGTTTGCCTGGGGGGGGGGGGGGGGGGGAGAGAGAGGAGTTCACATTGGAGAACCACACATGCATGCATGACACACTTCCAACCTGACAAACAAATGTATACACAATCAAAACACACATGATCTAAGGATCTTGGAGGCACAGTGAACACACAGCTAAGCAAAACTATGTGTCCACTGTGGTTGCTGGTGCTTAGTGTCAGGTGCTGAAGGGACTGGCTAGTGTGTAATACATTATGTATACAAATCCGAACACAGACAGTTTTAGCGGCACAAGCTTTTAATATTTTTCTTAGCATGTAATATTCATGGGAATAACAATATCAAAAGACTTACTGCGTATGTGGCAGGTTTTTACACAGTGCCTCAAGGCAGGTAATTTTAAGAATATTCAAGAATATTCCAGTTCAAGTGGAGTGTGTACTTTGCTTTTGACCAACTTTATTATTACAAAAATCAGTCAACACATTGCATGCCGTCTTCAGTCATGTGTACAAACTGAATGCTTGCGTGTGGTTTAGCTCACCCTGATGAGGACAAACACAAGCACAGGCACAAAGTCATCAGCACCAGGCACAGTGTCCTCGTTAGCTAGGCTGAGCAGATTCATGATGGTGGAGCACATGCGGAGGATGCACTGCACTTTGTCCCGCGGAGTCTTGTACGCACTGATCGTCCTGATCTCTGCCTGTGCCGAGGGCCATGGAGCCTCCTTCAGATATACCTACATGGAATCAAAACATGCACACATCGAAAGGGTCACTCACTTTGGCTTTAATGCTAGACCCCTTTACTAGCTATTACACAAAAAATTAAAAAATAAATAAATAAAAATTTCCACCATTGGCAGGAATGGTCTAAAGTGTCTTTTGATTATTCTTAAGGCAGTTACCTCTGGGATTTGCAGGGCCTTGTGGTTAGCAGTCACTACTTTCGACAGGCGATTAATGTGCTCTTGCAAAACCCTGGAGGCAAGAGGTGATAACAAACAAACAACAAAAAAGATCAGAAAATCTTAAAGCCTTTCTTTTATGGAATAAGGAAGTGAGATATGTAAAAAGGCAGGAAGGTAGCTGTTGTGCCCCCTCACTGGTCTCTAAGAATGTCTCCATCCTGGTTTGGGTAGAAGGCTAGTTTGAAGATGCGGTTCATGACGCTGCGCTCAATGGCCATCTGGGCATCCTGGAGCTGCTCCTCACTGGCATATTGCCAGATGGCATCGTGCGCCATGGTGCCGTAGAGGGAACGCAGGAAATCCTCCACTGCCGCAGTCTTGTCATCAGCTGCCGTGCAGCCCTGAAATGCTGCCAACACAGCCATAAACACCAACAGAGGGATCTATTGCTACAGAGTAGATGCAAGGATGGTAATCAAGATGATAAGAGGAGCCATCATACAAGCTACTGAACCTGTGAACAAATAAATATCCTCTACCTGAAAGAGTTATAATGTCAAAAGTACAAGGTGCTGGGGTCATTCAGTCATGAAAAGCATTTTATTATTTTTATTTTTTTTATTATGATTAACGGACAAACTAAGAGTAAAGCACACGTACGCATTCCCACCCTACACACCTCTGATGAAGTCCTGCATTTTGGACTCCATGTGTTCTAGAAGCAGACGAACACAGACTGTAGTGAAGTAGCGGTTGGCCACTTCTTTATCCCTAAGTACCCTCTGCAGCAGCCTCTCCAGATGAGCTTGAGAAGTCTGTAGCCCCTGACGACACCGGGTAAGGTAGGCTATGTATGGAGCCCGCTTCCTACCAGACAAACATTTCATTATTCAACTTGCCTGAAAACCAATACAAAGAAACGAAGAAGTGCTACACGCCTACAAATGTAATCATATGTCTAATGCTATGGTGCATCCTCACTATTAACAGGTTTTGTGTACGAGTGTGCGCGAGTGTACCTGTAGTCCTCAGCAATGGCAGTGAGGAGTTTTCTGCAGGTGCGGGAGTCCAGGCGGCTCACACAGCGCATGGTCTCCTGGATCTGAGCCATCTGGTTCTTATCCTGCAGGTTAATAGCCTCTGCCAGCTGCACCTTCAGAAAGCACACAATCTCATTGTCTGAAAAGAGAGAGAGAGAGAGAGAGAGAGAGGGGGGATGAAGCAAAGCTATGATATCTTTCAGTGGACTTCAGGCTTGCACTTATTCGTGATTTAAAAAAAAAAAAAAAACAATCAGACTGCTTGTATATTCCTTTTTTGTGGTTTTTAAATGAGAATTTATTGGTTAATTCTTGATTTAAAAGATGCATACAGGATAAGATTTTTAGATTAAGATTTCTAGGCATTCTTAAAAGCTTAACATACATCAAGTTTTCTGGTTGGGACAAAAACAAATAGCATGAGCTGTTTTTTGCTAATCCTTCAAAATGTTCAGGACAGACAAAGAATGTGACAACATATAAACATCGAGAGATGTGAAGATACAGCACAACACTGCAATGTGATGTGAATCAAATCTTAAATACGAAATAATTGTGGTGTGCGCGCGTGTGTGCGTGTGCATATTATGTATACCCTCAGGGTCTGTGTGATCAGGGAGGCCATTCCTTGTAGTTGCAGGGGGCATAATAGGAAAAACTACAGAATCTGCAGAGCACAGAGCCAGTCGTAATTTCTTTTTAGCATCACTGCAAAAGAAAGATACAAAATTCGAGTGACTTAACCAGAACTTTGAAGGATATTCCAGATAGTCCAGTTTAGTCTACCACATACATGAAGGCATGTGATTCGCTTTGTAATTTCTGATCTAGAGCGCAAAGTGTGTGTGTAGGCACATGTGTTACTGAAACCTGAATGAGAACTTGCTGTCCTGAGGCTGTGCTGTCTGACTGGCAGAGTCTGGCAGGTCATCTGTAGATATGTTCTGCAACCCTTCTTCTCTGGGAGAGTCATGTTCACTTTCCCCCTCTCTGCAAGCCTCTACACATTCATAGATCATACACAGAGAAGGCTGTGGTTAAGGATTTTATTAAAGACCACGCTTCTAACACTGATGAAAAAACATTTACCAAAGAAAACTCACATGCAAACATACAAATCTCCTCTGGGTCCCTTGAAAGTATGACTTAATCTGATGTTTTGTGCATGTTAGATTTACAGTTAGATGACCTTACCTGGTCCATCATAAGCTGCTGCACCATCACTTGGGCTGGTCCGCTTAATGTTCCTGTATTTGTCTAGTATGTCCTCTGCTGCCTGAGCTTGAGAGCTCTGCCTAGGAGGCTCATCTGAAATGCCTATCACACACACACACACACACACACAAATTCTAATACAATACAATAAATGATACTTATAATGGCAATAATGACAAAAGCCTTTAAAGTGAATGTTCATTACTGAACAAATCAAACAAAGAAAATTCAACAAAAGTACAACAGAGTATACTTGTAGAATATTATACACCTATATATTTAAGTGCTATGTATATGTCTGGCTACTGAGAAAGTATTAGCTATAAAAATTACAGAGGGTTGTTTTGTTTTCCATGCTACTGGCTCTAAATAACTGCTTATTCAGGTCTGGGGTTTGGCACAGTAGCCTAAGCAGAGGCCTAGGCCTCCCTCTCCCCTGCCACCTCCTCCAGCTCCTCCAGGGGGGATGCCAAGGCATTCCCAGGAGAGTTAAGAGATGTAAATCCCTCCAACGTGTTCTGGGTCTTCCCTGGGATCTCCTCCCCATTGGACATGCTTGGAGCACCTCCCTAGGCGCGCATGGGGCATCGGGACCAGATGTCAACCACCTCAACGTGGAGGATCAGCAGCCCATCCTCTGCCCATCAACCTCTCGCTCCTTGCTTGTGAACAAGATCCCAAGATATTTGAACACATAAAAATCCCTATGACAGAAGCCATCCGTACCTAGCTTCCCTCACCCGGATTAGGGTTACCAGGGCCTCAACCTGGAGCCAGTCCTGGGGAAGGTGCTTCTCAGCAGGCATCTGGTGGCAGGGTCTCCATCCATGGGCCCTGGCTAGGCCTAGCCCGAACTACGTGGACCCACTCTCCCATGGACCCACCATTTGTGGGAGACATAGTTATGGGGGTCTAGTGGTATGTGGATTGGGTGGCAGCTGAAGGAGCATTGGCATTCCGCTCCTCGACTACTGAAACCAGCTCTTGGAACATGGAACCATGTAACTACTCCCAACTCTATTATGTCTATATTCATAACTGCATTACATCTTAACTGCTCTGAACTACACTACTACTTTGCAGGCAATTTGGCATGGGAAGATGCATCAATTCATGTTCATATACAAGCCTCCATCCATTTTCAAGCTTGTGTAGTAATTGGTGATTAAGACCTTTAAAAGTTAAAACTTGTGCAGACGTTGGTTTTGTAGTTTAAAATATACTTCATCTGTTGCATACTGAGACTAGGGTGACAGTCCCCATAATTCCTGTATTTGAGATCATCTAGGTAACAGAAGCTTCAATTTTAGCTTTAAATTATTTTACATCACAAAAGCACAATTACTGCTTAGCACAAATTTAAACCTGAACGGAGGACAGCACCCCCAATATTCTGGTGCCAGAGCTTCATTCTCATTAACTCTTACGATTTGCAGTCTCCGATTGGCTACCTCTGGATTTCCTAAACAGAGCTGTGGTTGGCTGGAACATATTCATGGCATATCTCTATATCTGTATGTGCATATCACACTAAACATCCCATAATATCAAGATTTCAACACTGCAGAATCTGGTACGTTTGCTTTAAAATCAGCATAAAATGTGTGTTCATGTCGTCTCCATATTGCAAAGTTAATATCTTAATTTCTTAGTGGTGGATCCTTAAGGGAAGCAATAACTGCATCATGCTAGAGGACTCTGAAGTGTTTAATGTCTAATATTAGCAGTGTGTGTGTGTGTGTGTGTGAAACGCCCCAATGACGATGGAAATGCAAATGATAATGAAAATGGTAAGATAATAGCAACCGTTTCTTTTCATAATGCTATCATCATATGGTAATGCTAACAGTGAGATCATTACGTACTGCTGGTGGTCACTCAGTTAATGTCAAATAATGCAGTACAAGGTATTGTTCACCATTACTGTAGTTAGCATAGTTCCCTACTGCAGGTGCCACTTCAGCTGACTAATGTTAATTAGCATTATACTGTCATTGTGTTGGTTAAGCCCATGTTTCTGTGAGTGACCTATAGGTCACTCGTCATATTATTAAAATGCTGAAACTTAAGGTGTAGATGCACTTTGCTGAAATGGCTCTTATGTATTAGCAAACAGGACCAGGACAAAACCTTAGACCCAGAATAAATGAAATAGAAACAGGACGTTTCGGACACATGCACACACATGCACGGAGGGTTTCATCCCAAATCCAGCACTCAGACTCTACACCAAGTGAAAGGAGGTGGACAGAGGACTAGTGAGCATCAGAGCCACGATCACGTAACAATCTGTGCCGAATTTGGACTGGAAGTTCCAAAGTCCAAGTGGGATACTCTCCTAAAGGTGATATCCCGCACTTGATGGTGCCCCATGCTATAGGTCTGAAGTTGTCCTCTTGGGCCAACTTGCAGAACATATGACAAACATTATTATAGATTGTCTGATTTTGACCAAAATGGACAGACTTATTCAATCCAACACTCTTAAAGAAGGTACAAAGTTTGAGACAAATCACTGGGAGGCTCTACAGGTCAGGAGTTCACCATTTTTCATGCCTTGTGTTTTCATATATAAATAGGCAAGTCTGGCAACTTCACATCAACACTGAAATTTAGACATTCATGTAATAAGAGTCTGCTGTTGCCTGCAATGTTTGAGCCAATAAGGGAGTGGGTTTTCTAATGCTGTGGACATATCCTGTATTTTCTGACTGCATCTTATTAAAAGAGACTGAGATTTTATATATACGGTTACAAGAAAATGTACGTGAACCATTTGGGATTACTTGGACTTCTTCATAAATTGGTCATTCAATGTGTTCTGATTTTCATCCAAGTCACAATAGACAGTCTGCACAAAAATTGTGTGTTCCTGTTTTTATTGAACACAACAACATGTAAACATTCACAGTGCAAAGGTGGAAAAAGCATGTGAAGAAGCCCTAGGCTAATGACTTCTCCAACGGCTAATTGGAGCCAGGAGTCAGCTAACCTGGAGTCCAATCAATGTGATGAGATTGGATGTGTTGGTTAAAGCTGCCCTGGCCAATAAAAAAAAAAAAAACACCAAAAAAAAAAAAAACCACACACACCAGTTTTGAGTTTGCTGTTCTCAAGAAGCATTGCCTGATATAAACCATGCCTCACACAAGAGAGCTCTCAGAAGACCTACGTTCAAGAATTGTTGACTTGCATGAAGCTGGAAAGAGTTACAAAAGTATCTATAAAAGCCTTGATGTTCATGTGTCCACGGTCTGTTTACAAATGGACAAAGTTCAGCACTGTCGCTTCTCTCTGCGAAATTTTACGTGTTCAATAAAACCATGAAGACATTTGTTGTGCAATATTAGCTTAAGCAGACTGTGTTCGTCTATTGTTGTAACTTAGATAGAGATCAGAACACACTGAATAACCAATTTATGTTGAAATCCAAGTAATCCCAAAAGGTTCACATATTTTTTCTTTCAACTGGAACGCTGACATTACCATAAAATTTTTTATAATTATAATTTTAGTGTTTGCAATGTGGACACAAATAAGGGCTAAATAAGCCAAATACCTTTGTAAATACAATTCTGTACTGCTTTCCAGATTTCCTTTAAAATCTATGGCTTAGTGATCAGATGTCAAAAAGGTCAATATCTGCAAAATTAGGTTGATGATATCTTTCAAAGACTCTCCATCAAATTCCATTACAAATGGAAGCTTTTGGACCATTTAGGGCCCAAATGTATTAGAACAAAACGTATATACACAATTATCTCATAGGTGTGGGAATTAAAAAAAGACCATGGTCTTGTCACACATTTCTAAAGACAAAGAATCATTTATTCTTAAGCAGCAGTTACAAGATAATGCTCCGTTTCTCCATGACCATCTGCTACAGATTTCACCAATTCTGGTAAGAACAGAGTATCAGTGTACTTGTTAATACCAGACCAAGTTGTAGTCTGCCACACTGGCCTTGTGGGTCCCTTGTGACTCATGGGCCCATGGATGTATTTTGAGTATGTACTAATGGCAGGTGGGAAATATAGAACAGATGGGGCTCAGGTGTCTTCAATCACCTGTGATTTGTTGTTTTGAAAATAAGAAAAACCTGTTAGATGTGTAGGAAATCCAAAGCCATGAAAGAAGTAGAAGCATTAGTCATTTCCAAAAGACTCAAAAGAACATGAAAGACTGCCATAACAATTTAGGAAAAGGGTAAGTATAAGCATAATTTAGATGTTATAGAAAAAGGATACGATGCAACTAGCACAGTCTATTTACACCCCTATCCCCAAACAAACATGGAAATGACCAAAACAAATATATTCAAGAGTTCTGGGAAACTCTGTGGCAACTCTGTGCAATGTGTCCTCTATACACAGCCTTGAGTAAGTTCTACAACCTGTAAAACTTTCTAGCTGCTGTTCAAGCTGTGAAATATGTGTTGGGCTATTGTGAAGAAAATAACTTACGCCAAGCCTTACAATGAAGTAGAGCAAATTATACAGGGGTTGTGAGATCAGCCATTATGGGGCTCTAATGGCACAAGAAGAGCATAAACAAGTCAACTGAGGCATTCAAAAAGCAGTATACAAACACACTGTGTTTAACTCCCAGTGAAGCAAAAGTTTAACTCTGTAAAAGTGAACATCGTGAGAAAACACCTAGAGACAACTGCAGATATAGGATTTGAAAATCTGAATAAGGCACCATCACAAATATATGCAAAGCTTGCTAGTACCATTTTTAACCAAAAAGACATGCTTGTGATGTCTCGCATACAAAGCTTAAAAACTTTTGACACAACACTTCTCCATGAAGATGTTGCAATGAGCCTTTGCAGATTTGAACAGAAACTACGTAACTTTAGCAGAGAAGAAATGAGAGGTAAAAGGGGACAAGAGGTTGCCGTCTTTCTTGCACCAAAAACATCGTAGATGCACTGATGCTTCTGATCAGCAAAAGACGGATACGGGGATCAGGATGCCAACTGTTTCTCGTTTTCCAAACCCAACTGCCAACGTTGAGGCCAGTGTTACCCGAGACTTTATATAATTCAGTGTGGTACTGAGAATCAACACACTTGCATAAACATGTGTCCTCTCGCTTGCAAATTTTTAACTGGATCAAGCTGCAGACTTCATGGGACATTATAGTCATGTACACTGTGCATATTACTGACTCTCAGAAGTGACAACTCAACTGGCTAAAATATCAAAACGTCTGCTGGCCATGGGAAAAGGGCGCCTCACTAATCTTCAAGGCAAATCACTTAACACTGAAATTAAAGGTGCTTGTCTCCAAAGCAGATTATTTATACTCATGTTGACGATTTCCATACATGAGAAATAGTTCAGCCTAGTTCTGTAACTTCCATTACGAAAAAACAGTAAAACCCTTCAAACCATGGATATTACTTAACTATGCTTTCTAAAATAGAAAGTTTTATTATTAACGTCTGATTATTAACGTCTTGGCAATGTACCTGGAAGTCATGGTTGTGCATGTTCAAGCACCAGTAACACATATCTGGCCATGCATTACTAAATCAGTGCCTTTGTAAAACACATTTCAAACACCTCTCTCATCATAGGTGGGGGAGTTTCTCAACAACGTCCTCCTATGCCAGTCAAGTTCTCATGTTATTAGTTTTATGCTGTGCAAAAGAAATCTGACGTGATAACTGTGTTGTGTAGAATTAAATATTTTTGATATTCACAGCATCTCTATAGCTCTAAAGGAAAACCCTTATACAGCTTCAACTAGCTTAGCTAGTAAAAACCTGTGTGTGTGTGTGTGTCTGTTTACACACATCTCTGCATGGATTATGACTGTGAGAGAGGAGGAGTGATTAAGAAAGAGAGACAGATGGGATAAAGATGAACAGACCTTGGTGGACCCTCTCTGCTCCAAGTTCATCCTTCTCATGCTTGTCCCTCTTTCGGAATGCTGCGATTGGTGCTGCAGAGGGTATACAAGCAGTCATCTCACCATCCCCCAATACACTGTATCCATACTAATAAGTCATGCTTATCTACACACGTTATCATCATTCAGCAGGATCGTCACATTCACAAAGTAAAAGTCCTGCAATGACGCTTTAGTTGGCAGTCAGTCATGCTCTCTGCTATACTCTCCAGAAAGATAACAATGTATACATTAGTCACTGAAGAGTCCATAAAAAAAATAAAAATAAAAAAACTACACCAGCACTAAATATGGAGCAGCCACAAACAACAACAGCCTGCTGTGGAAAAACAAGAAGACATATTCACAACATACAAATGAATGCAGGGATTGCACAAACAAAAAAATAAATAAATAAATAAAAAGATTTAGCTTATTTTGCATTTTCAAAATGTCTCGGTAGTTATCAATTTGATCGTACGCATTTTCCGAAAGTGTTGCATCTTTCCTCCAAAGTGTAAACAAAAAAAATCAGCATGAATGAAGATGTGAAGCTTCACTGAGGCATTTTACAGCTCCAACCATCACACAGTGGGACAACAAGGAGTCTAGAGAAGCTAGAATGGGACTACTGTATATGATAAACTCAGCCTCTGTGTTACAGCACTGGCTCGTATAAGAGACTGGGTTACCTGGAATTTCACTCTCTGCAGTCCAATAGAGCACTGTGTGAGGAACACAAAGAGCAGCAGATACATTGGGTTTCACAGACAATCACTCTTTGCCTCAGCCATGCTAATCACTAATGAGTGCCAAAAAAAAAAAAAATCATTCTTCACTTGGGAGGAGCACTAGCCAAACACAGTGCAACTGTGTGTGAGGGCATGTCTAAAAATCAACAGATAATAGTGAAAAATGGCAAAATGTAACCATTTCTGTTATAATCATGGGGGGGAAACTGCTTAAAGGGAAAATGTTTAAAAAATGGACACTTTTCAAATTGTTAAAAACAAATGTATTTTTAAATACATTTAAATTTTAAATCTTGCATATTAGGACCCAAAAGTCAATTCTCAAATAAATTGTGAGACAGAATAAATGAAAATGTAATACTAGTATTTCAAATAAAATTAAAACAAAAGCTAATGTGAAATTCACATACAATTCAAACATTTAAACAGCAAGGTTGTAAATTGCCATCTCCACCAAATCTTTAAAGGCTGTTGACATATTTCACCTTTAGGAATGGCTGGAACAAAGCGTTTCTTCCACCAGGGTTTGTTCCTGTCGGACTTCTCATCATCACTGTCCTTCCTTTCTTCAGACTGAATATACACAAACATTTGATACAATACCATTCATGCACTCCTCCACCATATTTCACAGATACTCAGACAGAGGGTCTGAGATAAATCTCACTTGTTCACAGCTTCATTTGAACAACTGAAATTTCTCTTTGCTTGCAAAAGGCTAAAACAAATTCGATATTTTGAAATAATATGAATGATTTTTTTTTTTTTTTAGGATGTTCAGAGATTAGACATTATAATTTTGAAGTACATGCATTAATATATCCAAAAGAAAACATGATCCAAGTGTAATGCTTTCATTAAAAATAAAATAAATACACATCATGAAACAATCTTTGCACACCTCTACTTTGAGGGAATCTTTGCTGGGGGAAGCAGTAGGTCCTGTGGAGAAGACCCCTGTCTGATCCCTCTCCTCCACCATGGTTCTGCGGTTCAGGCCCGGATCACTGTTGGGTCTGCGTCCTGCACACACCACGTCCGTACTGCGGCTTCTGACCAGACGCTCGGGGTATGAATGTCTCTGCTTGGCGTGCTCTAGTTCAGCCTGGGTTAGGCAGTGGGGAGTGAAGAGCGAGGGACGTGGATCAGAAGGCCCTGTAGCGCAAGCCTCTGGGATGGGGGGGTCTGGGGGAGGATGGGGGGGTCTGGCATAGTGCACTTTGGGTCGAACAATAGTGCCAGTGCATGAGCCTGTGAATGAGAGAGTAAAGAAAGAAAAAAATAGTTAATCTTGGACAGAGATGTTTACATCAGATCTGTGTATTTTAGCAATATTTAGTTTTTAGATAAACTGGTTATCTGGACCGTGGATTACAGCAGAAAAAGTCGGCTCATTTCACCTTGTATCTATGGGTATGTAAACTCTCGTTTTACTGTGCAAAATGACAATCTCCTGTTTGCACCCTCCATTTCCATGCATTGTTTTCATACATACATGCATGCATAAGTCCCAGTACTCAGGCAAAAAAAGCTATTCTTGAAAAATAAGCACACGCATGCAGACATACAAAAATAAGCACACACACATGCAGACGTACAAAGTGAGCACGAGTGTTTGAGAGAGCTGTCAGAAAGACAGACCCCAGGTGAAAGTAGGCCACCTGTTTCAAGGGTACAACATTTCTACAGAGTGCTTTCCAATGGCAGTCCTGAGCCACCACCTCAGTGGAGACAGGTGACTGTGCCAAAACACCTGCAGTGAGGTCTAGCAACCTGTCATCCCCTTCACCTTGTCTTACACACACACACACACACACACACACACACACACACACACACACACACACACACACACTGCACGCAAATCAACACAAGCATGCACATGCATGCAAGCATCCAGTCTTTTGCTCAATGAATAACTCGAATACATTTCACAGCATGTTTGGTAGGTAACAATAGAACAAACAATATATATTTTTGCGCAATTTCCATTTATAGGACACACTTTATACACTTTAAATATTCCCAAAGCTTGTAGTAATTCCTGAGGCTGCTAATAATAAGTCTAACTTGGACGCCAGAATTGTGGAGACAGGGAAGAAGCTGGAGGAAAGGATCTCTTTAACATGGCAAACGTACCATGTTCATTCATGTTGCCTCCCCTGCACTCACAATGCTTGGCAAGCTCTTCACATTCTGTACACAGTAGTGATGCTCATTTCTAGTTCTTCAAATCTAAGCAATTCTAATATCATCCACGGCATTGCAGGCTAGCAGTTCACTTTACCTTCTCCAGAGGATAGTGGATCAAACATGGCCAACAGAGTGTCAGCTTGGGCAGGTGCACAGGACAGCGCGTGCATTCCTGGAGAAGTGCAGGAAAGGATGGAATAAAAAGAGGGGGAAATGTGTTAACCCCACCCTACAGATACACTGGATCCTTCCAGACAGAAGGACCATTCAACTTGTGAATGCATTCTACAGTGCTAGTGTATTGTACCATCTGCTGTCCCAGGACACAGAGGTTTATTCAAAATGGATACGTTTCCCATTTAACACGTACATTATCAAAACTTCCTGTTTTTAACCTTTAATATTTCAGAACCTTTAACGTCTGTGAGAAGCTAAACAGCATTATTCTCATAGTCCAATTGTGCAACCTATTTAAAATGTTCTATATAAAAGCAAAGTTCACAAACATTGCACGCGCGCACACAAATCACTGGCCACTTTAGGCATCCTTCACTAGCAACAGGTTGGATCCTGTTTGCCTACAAAACTGCCTTTATTCGTCATGGCATAGATTCAACAAAGTGCCAGAATGACTGCTCATGAGATTTTGGTCCATACTGATAGGACAGTATCATGCAGTTATGGCCATTTTATTGGCTACATGTCCATAATATAAATCTTCCATTCCACAACATCCCAAAGGTGCTCTATTGGACTGGGATCTGGTGACTGTGGAGGCTATGTGAGTACAGTGAACTCACTGACATGTTCAAGAAACCAGTTTGAGCTCATCTGAGCTTTGTGACATGGCACATTATCCTGTAGGAAGTAGTCATCAGAAGATGGGAAAATTGTGGTCATAGAAGGACATTTAGAAATATGATCAGCAACAATAGAAGTCTGTGGCATTAAAATAAAGTGTGCCATGAAAATATCCACCACACCATCATACTACGCCACCACTAGCCGGAACCGTTGATAAAAGGCAGGATGGAATCATGCTTTTATGTTGCTTTTACCAAATTCTGACCCTACCATCCGAATGTCGGAGCTAAATCAGGCAGTTGATCACACATACAGCTATACTGCATGTTTGCCTACCTGCCCCATTGGGATGTCCGAGCCCTGTCTGCAGCTACTTTGGAGAGAAATATATTTTTATATTAATTCTACTGGCCTGGTATTTATAAATAAACTTAACTGATTAAATTTAAAATAAAATCAGTTTTAACAAGGTACAAGAAGGGCTCTACCAAACTACTGGCCATGAAAAAATGTCATGTAAAAACACAAAAAAAGTGGATTTCTTGAAAGTAGTAATGCATCATTGCAATTATATATCACCTGTGCAAGTTCTCCTTTTGCTTTCTGATATTGATTTAAATTTAATAAATGCTGGAATTTCTGGTTTCTAAAAGGTTTCACTGGAATATTTTTGAAGATGTTTAAGGTTCCAGCGTCACACTAATCTAACCATCACACTAATCTAAATAAGTAAATAAAATAAAAATAGTTTCCTTCCACATAAGGAAAAGCCTCAAAGATGCTTTAGTGATAATTTGTGACATATTTTGCATTTCAGATAAATCAGTTTTTTGGTTTTTGTGTGTAGGCTTTTGTAGACTTCTGCCATTTCAGTACTGCAAAGACCAATAATCAACAAACAGTATATTGTGCGGACTGCGAACACACACACACACACACACACACACACACACGTATGTATATGTACCATGTGTCGACTCCTCTCCATCAGGACTCGTCACAGAGTCTTTGCCTCCAAAGTCGGAGCTACATTCTGAACGCAGGTCTTCGATCTTGTTGGGAATGTCTTCAGATGTTGCACTAATACCTGCATAAGCAACAACACACATCCACAAACTGGCTTTCATAAATGGCAACAAGGAATGTTTGTAATCACTAAGCCTTGACATTTCAGACACAGATACTACACCACTGACATACTGAGAGTGGATTTCAGCCCAAAACCAACAGTTCAACAAAAAAAAGTCTTGTAGTTTTTACCCCTGAGCTGTCAAGTGAATAATGATTCATGCCTCACTTCTGCACCAAGTGACATGCTATTTGTTACTTGGTCACTAAATAAAACTGTTGTCTGTTTGCATATGTCGACTTCATTATTTAATACACATTGTTCAGCCTTTAGGTTATTGGTAGAGAATAAAATCAAACAAAGAACAGCTCAACCAATCATGCTATTGAAGTTACTAGGGAAGTTGGTAGCCACCAATTAGCATGAGCTACTTGCATTATACTTACAATGCACTTTCATTTGTTGATACCCTTATTATAAACAATTATTACACATTATTGACAAGTGTCAACAACAAAAATTGTTGACAAAAACTTTACCCCATGCCAGTGACCATGAGGACATGTAGCTTAGCAACATAGTCCAAAATGTTCAAGAAAATGCTTGAACATAATAAGTTAGCTAAATGCTAACGGTACCCCTTACAAGTTATTGAAGAACTAATGGCAGCATCCATTAGCATATCCTAGTCCAAATGCAGGGTGTGTTTTTTTTTGTTTGTTTGTTTTTTTTACACATATTTAGCAAACAACTTCAAAAACCTATTTAACATGTAGCAGTTCGTCAGGTCAGAGAATTTACTTGCTACATAAAACTGGTTAACATTAGCTTGAAATACAGCCCATTAATGTACAGCCAGTAAAGCTGTTATTCTGGAAGTCAGCAGAATAGCAAAATGTTATTTTAATGTCAGTAGCTCACTAGTTCACTGTGGAACTGTAATGAATCAGTTGTTTCACACCAGTTACACGTGTTGTTTGACACATACATACACACCCACACAGCTGAATTATTTCCATATCGTCATCTACACATCTTCAGCCACATTTAAACTGATCAATCAATTATTTACTTCATTCATGAATATGAATAACTGACCATCAAATTTGTAGCTTTTCACAGCTCTAGTGCACATAAATGAATGAAAACCTCTTAATCCTAGCCCAAATGTCATCAGTGGGTGAGACAGAGGGTGTGTTCTCAAACCTAGTGAGCTGTCTAAATAAACAGCATTTTACGTCATACTGTGTGCGCATTCCTGACACAGAGACTGTCCGTATTCTTAGATAATCATAAAAATGCTGCCTACTGAGGTACCTTAATTTGGCCAAATTGTAAGGCAAAATTGAACAGTTCCTCAGCCGCAAAGGCAACCCTGTGATGTACAACCACAACTTTTCTTGGTGGACGCAAGCAGAGCTCCGAGAGATGTTTTCAAATGCAAGTAATTAATAATTGTAGCCTACCTAATGAAGCAAGTCATTAAAAAAAATGTAGTTTTTATGAAGTTTTATATACAAAGGGATTAGCATTTATGCTAGCGGAGGTTGAAGCCTCAGGCCACTGATGTGGATAGCCACCTGGCTAACAAACTACTTAGTGGAGCAAACAGCATATCTAAAGTAAATAAGATTTGTTTTTTCCCCAGTTGTCGTTAACGGACCGGTTTCGTGATGAAAAGTTGAGACGATGCTAGCATATTAAGTAAAGACCGGTCAGGGGCAGTGGGCGGGAACAAGCCGTGAAGCAATCGCCGTCTTACTAAAGAGTCCGAACAACCTGCCTTAGGATAGACAACGGTTAGAATGCTGCCTGCTTAAGCAGCTGCCTACATCGTCAGAGCCTACTTAGACAGCTCACTAGGTTTTTGAACGCACCCAGAGATTGTGACATATGATAGAGTGGAGCACATGTTTAACAGCCCATCTCTCCTCTGGGAAAAGTATAATCACATTCTCAGCCCGGGGGGGGGGGGGGTATGGGGGGTGCGAGGGACCCTGAACGAGTAGATAA
>JAOYMR010000015.1:6887043-6912977 GCA_025802075.1 Tenebrosternarchus preto
GGTGGAAAAAAAAAAATCACTTTGCATGTGCAGCTGAGAGAGAGAGAGAGAGAGAGAGAGAGAGAGAGAGAGAGAGATGCACATTATTGTTACCTCATTCTCTGACAACATTCCAGGCACAGTCTGTGGAGAAGTTCCTAAAGAGATGACGAGCACTTCCTCAGGTGTGACCTCCTGTTGGGAGTCCTGGGAGCTAGCATCAGGATCACTGTCCTGAGCAATGTTGGAGCGGGAACGGCTACGAGATCCTGCTGGGGGAGGAAGGAGAACATAACTTCACTTTTAGGATAGCTTTTGTAGGAAAGTGGTGACTACAGTTGTGGAATACATAACACGACTGCATTTAATTTAGCTAAATGAAAAATCACAACATACAGAACAGCAGATTGGACAAAAACTTAAAGTCACCCTGTATTTACAAAACAATCGATAAGCCCATTCACTTCAGACACACAATGTTAGCTTATGGGTTGTTATTAAGCAGATTGACTCCTCTTAGGTTTCCATTGTAATCATACTTCAAGATTATTTTCCATTCTATTATACATACAGAGGAAGGCATCAAAAGTATTACCATAACTGACCATGTGCTGCAGATGTGGTAGGCAGATCAAGTTAAATACACCGGAACATGTATTTAATGGGCATCACACACACACACACACACACACACACGAATGCTTCTGCAGCCAACTTCAGGTAGTGTTAAAATAAACGGCATAATCCACATCAAGGTACAAAATCTCAAGGTACAAAATGGACCTCCCACCATTACTAGGGAATTTATTACAGGGCAATCATTGTTTACATTAACGTTTACATTAACAATCTAACAATCAAACATTAACAATACATTAACAATCAATGTTTACATTAATTGTTAGGTATCCATCTTGTGAGATAAATTCATTTGTAATATTACTCATGTGTATTCCAGCCATCAATGGAATTAGTTACTATGCCATAACCAGAATGTAAAGTTGGGGAGGTGAACTAGCATACAAGATACAACTATAATAATAAGATAGCACTATTGCCACAACCACAGCAAAACAAAACTTTTCTAACATTTTAAACCAGCATTTGCCTTACTTGCAGATATACAGATACAGATATAATATATTCAAGATATACACTTTATACTGTGCCACAAAGTCTGCAAAGGCAGCGACTAAAAAAAAATGCAATGCTACTTTGATACCATGCAAGCAAAATCATAAATTAGTCTTGAATGCAGATTAAAAAAAAATTTATATTGTTGTCCAGATCAGCAAGTATGGTATATGGTACTTTAAACGTTTTTACTTCACAATGATCCAGTATCAAAGGAGTAGCTGACCAGTACCATGGCAGCTATTAGCTGACTAGTAACTGGCTTGATGAAGAAAAAAAAAATCAATTGTAACAAACAAGCTTCTTTAACAGTAACACATCTCGAAAATAACTGTGGAGGTAACTTTTCTCTCCGTTCTCAATCTTTTCTCTCTGAAGCCTTTGGACCAGGTTTAAATCACCCTGCTAGGAGAGTTACTGGATATGCATATAGTATGCACCATTGAATTTTATATGAGAGAGCAAGATGGTCCACTCCATCCCTTCTAGGGAAACGCACTCGTCACTTTTTATCTAGGCTCTTGTATAACTCTGCTCACTGTGAAGAAGTCATTTTTAATAGGTAAATAAAAACTGTTATTAGATAACCACAGGCAGTTTATGAGATTGTGATTACCAGGCTGGAGAGGATTGTGAGAAGGCTGTAAAGAAGTGTCTAGGGGTGTCGTGCTGCCAGGCAGTGCAGTGTGGCATGTGAGAGGGGTGCTGGAGCTACCACTGATAATTTAGAGCAATTCTAAAATGTCAATAATTGATTTTGTTATGAGTCCAAGGACACAGTGATAACAGCAACTGCAGTGCAAAAACATAGTGGAATCCACAAGTTAGCCAAGCGTGCACTTGAACAGAGAGCTGCTATAGAGCAGGTGCAGAAGAGGCCTTGGGTTATGGAATTCATTAATAAGGCCACCAGAAAGAATTCAAATAATAACTAGTGTCACTCAAACATGAAAAGTAAGCATAACATGCAACAATAGCTTTGTAAAGAAAACAGAGACAACGCTTCATTGGCAAAATTTAGAAAAAGTGAGAATCGCCTGGGAACATTTGTGGGCAACGATTGTGAATCTTTTTCTTAGTGACTTACATCGTCCTTCCAACTCCACAAAACCTTGGACAGTGACTAGGTGAAGATTTTAAGTGCAAATTATGTGGAGGTTTTAAGCATCACTTTTTTTTTATGTAAAGGTTAGTTTGTCGCAGGGACAAACATGGAGACAATCCAGTGCTATTTGATAATTAAGTAGTTGTTTATTCAATAATAAGTGCAAAGAAGTGAATCCTTTGCCCAGTAGTAATATGGACAGAGTGATTGTGTGCAAAGGGGTAGTATATTGGAGAATGAGTGGAGACTATAGTGCAGGAAATCGGTAGAGGACGTAGGTCAAAACAAACAGGTACCACAGTGCTTTGAGTTAACTATGCTGAGATTGGAACACTTCTGAAATTAAGTGTTATTCCATTTAAGGATGCAGTAGATGGAGCATTCAAAAAAAAAAAGAAGCCAAAATATGCGGAAATTAATAAATAAACTGGTGGCCGAGGTGACGGAACATAAGTGGCAGGCCAACAGAGATGGGTGCTAGAGAATTTGTAGCCAGGTCTCCCACATCTTACCTTGTGGAATTTGGTTTTAGATGCTGTAAACTAAGGGTAGCTCTGAAGGAATTAAGTAAGTGGATATGGCTATAGAGAGCACATGTTAGTTTGGAAAATGCATCATGAAGATGGAATGGCTGAGGTGTTCTCTGGCTCAGGTCCATGCAGGACTGGGCAGGTGAGTGGACTGTTGGGTCATGTAATTGTTATGTCTAGATTGATGGATCCAGATGGAACTGGTGGGGTATGCATTAATAGTACCGTTGGGGAAGGGGATGGCCTTAGTCAGAAAGTAAACCAATATGGATTTTAGGCCTTAGGAAGTGATGGGATGCACAGATGCAGTGCAGTAGGTAAATATAAGGATATGAATGCAGTGTGTGCACTGGGGGTAAAGTAGCTAAAGACCATACTGAACTGATGGCACGCACACAGCACACACAAACAATATCAGTGGGGCACAGCGTTAATCACCAGGAACGCCAACGTGGGTTTACATCTAAAGAGGTTTTTGTATGTGGCTGGTTTAAAAGTGTACTTGGAGGGGAGAGAGGCTGGTATGGTTGTGTATTCTGGAGGTGTAATGGGTTTAATTTAGAGCAACACCAATGAAAAAGAGGTGCCTACCTGAAGACCCTTGTGAAGAACTTTCGAAGTTGTGGTGTCTACTTTGAAGGGAGTGGACTGGGCCCCATGTGAAACTAATGATTTGGCACAGGATATATGACATCCTGTGTAATTACAATGTGATTTTACAGATCACACATTCCAACACGAATCAGGGATACCCGTTCATACAAAGATTAGCCTACATCTTGTAGAATCAGGATTTAATTCTAAGTGTATCAAAATAGCCATCACTGATTAACTACAGTCAAACTCAAACAGAATTAATGCTAGACATAGTCTTTGCAATGTTCATAGAACCAAACATTTGCAAATATTTGTTAGTTCAGTTCACCCCGATACAAAACAAAAACCTATCATGACATTAGTACCCATAAATGAGACTTATCTGCCGCCTGAACTTCAGCATTTGCATCGTATTCTTATTGGTAGGATAGTACATGTATGGCTGTATTACTCTGATGTCCAGTTACATACAGCTTTGCTCGAGTGGGCTATGAGTCTGAGACAAGTTGGCCTTCAATCAATCAGTAAGGCAAGCTCATTGGCATACTAGGACTACAGCTAGTTCATTCTCAGCTAGAGCTGATGAGCCAATTTGCCTGATTTTTGAGCAGTGCTGTATCATATTTCTGTTAAACACCGTAGCTTAGTATGAAACCATCCTTAATATTTTACAACATGTTTCACGGGTCCCTTTAAGTTTCTAGGAATGCGTTCAAATGGAATAAATGTGGGCCTTTGAAACAGAAGGTGAAAGCACATGATATGCTTGCCAAGCAAGTAAATGAAGTTGTTGGAACAATATTGCTAGAAAATTAAATTAGGCAATAAAGACTCGAAGCTGTGCAATGACTCAGACTAGCCGGCATGTTCTTGCAACATATGGCCAATGTAAAGACAAAATAATAATGAACAAAATGATTGGGGGGTGGGAGGTACTTGGGGATTTAAAAAAAATGTTTCTCTCATGTTGTGATAGTTTAGTATGAACCGATTCCATGCTAGTTAAATTACAGTATTTAGGCTTCAAATATGTCTAGATTCACTTCTAGAAAGCTTATTGCTACCAGTCAAGCACATGTTCTATCTAGGCAAAATTCTGTAATTGCAAATAATTAAGGATTCCCACACAGAGAACAAAGTTCAGAGTCAATTCTGTATTTTAATATTTCTATTTGTTCTACTACAGAGCTGTACAGACAGAAAAAGTGCAAAAGTGCAGTGACCTAAAGATAACTGATAATACAACTGCTTGATCAAGCCATAGCTCACTGATGAGATATACATATAAGAATTATATATATGGTGACCCATGATGTACTGCTGTTTGCACACAGAAAAGTCCAGTTTGGACCGAAACGTTTACTGAAACCTTATCGGTTCATTCATTTTTGCACATTTGTCTGTACTTCTCTTTAATGGAACAAAAAAATAAATAAATGAATAAATCCAGACTCCAGTCTGAAAACTGCAAGAGTTCTGTTTTGTTGCACTGGAACTTTTCCTTAACTACTGCATCAGAGATGGTAATGTGCAGCTAAACCCTTGTAAATCAAGTACATTTTTGAGCCATAGAGAATAACAACGTAGTAGCTTTTACAAGAAATGTATTACAATGTGTCTGGTCAGGCTGAAAACTGTTTTAAAAGCATGACCATTCTGTGCAAGAACCTCACCCATTCCCCACCCTTAGGTAATACACACTAGCAACCACTAAAACCAAGTAACGGAATTACTGGTACTGTAGAATACTAATGCATATACAATATAGCTATTTCACATGTAGCCATTTTAAATATAATTTACACTTTTCATGTATTTTGGTAGAATATGTTAATCAGAGTTAGGAGTGTAAATTTAGTATGGCCTCAACACTTCTGAAGTATTCCACCTAACACTACATACATTTGCAGTAAAAATACTAAATTACATATGCAACAATACTCTTGGCAGGTTAATCTGTGTGCGCGTGTGATGTGTGTTGTTCTGTAAAAGATCTTATGAACCGATCTTTATCATGTCCCAAATTAACAGTATATAAAACACTACTTGTAGTTGATATCAAAAGCATTCATAAATCAAAATGTAATTCGAGTTACATGCGTGTTCTTGATTTTTTGCGTTCAAATAAATAGAAAAAAAAAATTTATCAATAAATGTTCTTTCAGCATAAGGATAGATAATGAATGAATTTACAGATGAAGCCATGTTGAAAATATTAAATTAGCAACAAGAGCCACCAAATAAATGAGTGTGTGTGTTCATTCAAGAAAAGTAGTATGAGGTAGGTCTCAGTTATAGATGTACTATTAATACAATAATTCCAGACCTATTTTAAAAATTAATACACAATCAGGGTCATTTATTAGTCTGTCATACCTTATAGTCAACTGTGATAAACAACCCATTCTTTTTTTGGCAAAACATATTTAAAAGTTAGTTGTCTGATAACATGCACTGTATTATTTCACAAGCACAAATGTAAGCAAATAATTTAAAGAACAACTTATTCTCATGTCGACTAAAATATATAGGGGTGCAACGGTACACAGAAGTCACAGTTCAGTTCACGCCATAGTTTGGACATCACGATTCAGTACACTGTTTCAGTAACGGGGGATTTTCATTGTTTACCCCCCCAAAAGCATAAAGCTAGGTTTCTTTTCATTTTATTAAGCAGTAGCACAGGTTACAGTTTGTCTTACTTAGATGCGGTGTATAGTCCCCCTTGAGGCAATGCGGCATGCCTATAGTAAAAAATAAAATGTAAAACAGTGAACGTGTGCTAATTTTTATGTTGGGAGGATTTATAAAAAATTTTAAAAGCTTGATTACAGTTGGTCTCTGCAGCTAGTGAAAAATAATTTTATCTGCATTATTTGCAGTTTTATCATTGGTTAGGACGTTATATAATGAACAACTGATCTACTTGCGCTTTGTATTCTTGCATATTTACTGTTGCTAGATTGTAGAAAACGCAGCCTTAAAGAACAGAGACACAACTCAGTTTCTGTCTAAATACCTAGCTGGGTACATTGAGTGTGTTATTAATTTACAGTAAAGGCTATGTTTTATGGTCTAGCTTTTCTGCTTCTACTATGACAATTTTGGTAAAAGGTGGTTAACTATTATTCTTAGTAATATAGCTGACCTATTGTACTTTATTAAGTATGTGGGGTTTTTTAGACAAAAACAGAGTTATATTATTATCTCATTAGACTGAATGGAGAAGGAGAAGGTAAATATGCAGGAATGTTAAACATGAAAAATTCCGTTGTTCAATAATAAAATGCATCACCAATGATAAATAACCATGGTTATTGCAAAAATAAATTACTTTTCTAGCTTTTCTCTTTGTTATCGTGGGTCTTGGTAGCCCATCCTCTGTGTTCCCCAGAAGCAACTATTCCATTGTGTTGTGGCTGGATTTGTAGTGTTGTTCTGGGGTTGCAATGTTGTGCATGTCATTTTGAACCATTTCCTGAATTTGCATCACATGTAATTTCTTTTTTTTTTTTTGGATGAATATGCTTTCTGTATCTGTAGTGCAATTTTTGATCTGCAGTGTAATGGGTAACTTGCATCTCAATGCAACTTTTTGGCCACCATAAACAGGCCACAATTAGCAACAAAACTGAAAAGCATCTCTTACACAATTACAGTACAAAATTAATTCATTTGTTTCGGTTATAATTTAATATTTCAAATTTTAAAGCTTAAACACAAGTTGATGAAATGCAAATGCGAGTTGCTCAGTAATCGTTTGGTGCTGTCTGCCTTCATATCTAGATGTTGCTGAAAAGCAGCATGGATAAGTAATGGTACTCCTGTTTGTTTGTCTGTTTGTTTTGACCGAACTCCGGTGATTGATTGACTGGTATAGTGCTGTAGTGGATAACGGGTAACAATGCTGATAACACCCCACCAGGAATCCAAATATACCATGCTATACAAATTCTTCTGCAACATGACTGGATTAGTGTATCTGCAAGCGCGTGGCTAAAATTTTAAATTCTGGCACATATTGGCGAATGGGTTGTGTTCCAAACATATACCCTAGAATGGCAATATACTGTCCTCATCAAACACTTGCTGTCATGGTTCACTGAAAACCAAACATTTTTCCACACAACTGCTTGGATATAGTTGGGTCTTCTAGCTTCTGTACGTCATTTGCCTTTGCAAAGTACGTGATGGACTCGGTCACATGCCAATGAACTTTTGGGTAGAATTTGTACTCATGAATTTGAATCTGCATTACACTCATTAATCTGCACACACAAGCTCTGTACAACTGCATGCACCAAACCGTAACATCCATACCATGACTGTTCAGAACAAGCACACATACCGTTATACCCCTATAAATCTTCTACCACTAATAAGGTGCAACACATTCTTCAGAAGCATATAGAATAAAAGAAGCAGACAGCTCTGAAGCCTACTAAACATGCAACCTTGACAAAGCAACCAAAATTTCAAAATCCTATGAGCATCCAATTGAAAAGAAATTTGAAACCTTTCCTTAATCTGTACAACACACCGCATCAGATTTCTTGCAGTGGTGTTTCTTGCAGAATCACACAGTCTAGACCAAACAGCTATAAGCAGCAATAAATAAAGTGAAATCACAAATGTACTGGCATGATGAAGACTGGCTAGCACATTCACAACTGAATGTAGAGTGGGATATGGAATCAAGCACAAAGGGATTGAACTCAAGGCTAGATCACCCATAGCTGAACATCGCTACCCACCAAATGGGGTTACTAAAGGGATATGAGCAGACAGGACTGAGGCAGAGGAATCCCAACACATTATGGCAGTTAACTGTTGTCCTGATGGTCATTCGCAGCAAAGAGGAACAAAGAGGGAAAAAATTAGGAAAAAGAGAAAAGAGGGAAGGGTCATAAGGCTTGATAGGTGAAAAAGAGAAATACCATATGTCAAAAACTTGCAGATGAGGGCATCTGACTAGGAAAAGAAACACTATAATGGCGCATAAACTTAATAACTACCCTCTATGCATAACTAAATATCAGGGGGAAACATACTAGGGATACACAAATGCTAACATTAAATGCCACTTCACTGTGCAATTCCAGTGAAACCGACAAGAAAAATAGCACATCTTTCCCCGTCAACAAAGGCACAAAAACAAACGTTCCTCCATCCATAGCAATGCAAGCTGTACATTTCTCTATATAACCATTATAACTGCAGAATCGTACATTAGTAGTACTACTAGTAGTCATGGCTTTCTCTGAAACTATCAACTGTATCAGATACTAAATGGTTCATTACTGCTTGTTAACACAAACACACACAAAGTGAAGCTCTTTGCTTGTACTGCAGACGAAGGACCTCTGTCCAAATCAAGCTTAATAAATAAATAAAAACTATACTGTATATTATACTGCAATTTCTGCTACCTCTAGGTCTTTAGCCACACTACACTGTAACTTAAGAGACAAACGTATCATTTGCAAAAGTAACTGCATTTATTAAATAGTAAATACTGTTTCGTTTAGATCACTGATCTGCTATGAGTTAGAAGTTAGTTTTAAATCATGGAGCTGAACAAGCAATGCATCATAAGTATAGTGTGGTGCGAGTACCTATTGGTAGTCTGTTTTTCTTGTTAGCAGGTGTAGTAGCTGGGGAAAGCTGGGGTGTGTTGGAAGGTGTGAGCTCCAGGCTGTTGCTCTTGACCGTGCGAGATTGAGGTACATTGGCTAGCAGAGTCTCCAGTGCTAGGTGGTCCTCCTCTCTGAGCTGGTCACCTCCAGTCACACTTCGGACAAAGTCCACCTGGACACAACAAAGACACAGTTTGAAAGAAATAAAAGAGAAACTACTTCAAATATTTTCTCCATGAAATGATGAATGATAAATTAATTCTTCAGATACACGTTAAGAACTGAAAAATTCTGAACCATTCTGAAATTTTACCAAATTGATCTTTTAAAGCCCCAGAGGAAACCTAATGAAGAGAAACCTAAATTCTTGGTCTTGTTAATCTTGGTCCAATGGGCAAGCAGTCTTGTGAGTAACAAGTACGCATTAACCGTGCCAGTAGGGCTGGGTACGGCCTTTGTCTCTGGGCAGAATCACATAGATTTAATGGGATAGGAATTGCATAAATAGTTTATTTTATGGTCTACGCACCCGCAGCTGAGAGCAGTTGGTGCTGGCATTAAGACTGCAAACAAAGATGGGAAAAGCGAAGAAGGCCAAGGTCTAAAGTAAGGCTAAATCTGCATCGACCACCAGTTCCCAGCATTTTCCTCACCAATGTTTGGTCTCTGGTGAACAAAATAGCTGAGTTGCCACTCTACATAGAGTAAGATCATGGAGTGTAACATCATTATTCTGATGGAGATGTAGCTAAACATCATCATCATCCATAGCAGTATGGTAGAGCTGGATGGGAGCAGCATGGTCAGAGTGGCATAGGAGAGTTTTTAGCTGTTGACGTCACTGCACCATGCATCTCTCTTGATGCTAACCGTAGCTAGATTAGAGCAGAGTACTGCCATCACCAACAACAAACTGCGCATCCAGATGGAGTTTTTATTGTTGTGGGAGACTTTATTTACTCCTGCTAGCAGACTGTGCTGCCAATATCCCACAAAAAGTCTCCTGGATGAATGCCAAGGTTCGCATATATTTTACATTTCATTTACGGCATTTGGCTGACGCTTTCTTATACAAAGGGACTTACAACTGTGACCAGGTACATCTTGAGCAACTGAGGGTTAAGGGTCTTGCTCAAGGGCTCAACAGCAGCAACTTGGCAGAGTAATCATCTGATTACTAGTCAAGTACCATAACCACTGAGCTACCAGCAGAAGAAAAGATCGTCATCATCAAGATGCTTCAGCGTCTACAGAAAGGTGATTGAGCAACCTCCCCTCATCATGGGCTACCAGAAGGCTACACACATGTGCAGTGTTACAAACTCCTAATTACTCAGCATCAACATCTCGGAGGAACTTCCTTGGATCTGCAACACCTCTAACTTGGTCAAAAAGCTCAGCAGTGTCTTTACTTCTTGAGGAGACTGCAGGACCATCTGTCTCCTCAGGAAGACTCTACAAAGAGTGACGCAAGACTGTTCAGCATATAATTAGCACAGATCTCCTTGCCATGGAAGACCTTCACTCGTGCTGTGTAAGCAGAGTCTGCAGCACCATCAGGGACTCTCCCTTCCCAGACACTTCTGCCATATGTAAGGAGATACAGGAGCACCCATGCCTCAACAACCATCACTATTCCATCCATCCATCCATCCATCCTCTCAGGCAGCAGGCTAAGCACTCTTTTCACTTAACCAATAAAGCTCTACTGCACATACTGCAGACACTGAACTTATACCCATTTATTTACACCAAGAGACAACGTACTGTAAACAATACACAACAGTGCATAAACACTGTACATATCTACTATGTATACCAAAAGCAAATATTCTGCACTTATACATATTTTATACTCGTATTTCCGTACCCTTCAATATTTAACCGACACTTTATAACCTACCAAAGTCAGGAGCTGGTTTTGTGTGATGTAAACCACAGTTCTTGCGAGGCCTTCTAAAAGGTTCACTGATGACATGGGAGGGGTCTCAACAGCTCTTCCACCGATCACAACATCCAAAAAGGCTGCAACACAACTCTGAAGAGAAAATCATGACGTAAGTACACTTGTATACACAGCACAGGATATGAAACCTTAGTTTCTGGTTCTGCATTTTAAAACAGGGAAACATAAGTAATTTGGTAGTTCCCACTATATGGTTTCAGAACCTGCATTACAAATTCTTATTTATATTGGAATTCATTCTTACTTTATCAAATTTTGATAAACTGCTTTTCCGACGAGGATCTCCTTCATCTGCATCAGCCATCGCCAACTGTTGTAATAACTGCCCCACCTGAAACATCATGCAACACTGAACATCTCAAAAAAATCTTAGCTAATTGTACTCAGAATTTTATTCAACTCATAATCTAATCTAAACTGTCTAAATTAGTATATTAGTATTAGTAAATTAGTATATAGCATATTAGTAAAAATAGTATATTAGCAAAGTAGTAAATTTTAGTATTTTAAAATAATGTTCGCCTTTTTTATGGAAATGTCTAAATTATCAACAAATTAAATGACAGCAGCCAATGCTACAAAATTGCCTGAAATATGCTGAAGTTAATATCTTTAAATGGAAAAAAACTGGTTTCTAGTTAAACATTTTTTTTTGTGTTGAAGTGTATATCTGATGTGCAGGAGAACAGATAACTAAAGCTTTTATGGTCAGAATCAAGCCAGTAGGAAATATGTGAATCGTGAATATGAGAGGAGCCATCACTTGTCTAAAAATGACCAAAAAGTGCATGTTCTTCAGGCATAGTTTTTGAGTCTTGGAGTCCAAAGCCTGTGTTCATTTAAAATTTGTTTTGTTTCTCAAAAAATAAGTCCTTCTCTGCAAGTAGACATAAACTGTTTGCTAACAAACACAACTACTTTTCAATACTATTCAGCTCACTGCTAAACAAGACAGCAGAGAAAAATGTATACATTTCTCCAAAACAGCTACAACAATGACTAAAAACATGACTAACAACAGTGTGCCACATTAGAATGATTAACCCTACCTGCATGAGATTGAAGCGTGCTACTTCATTGATGGGAGCATCTGAAATGATTCCATACTGTTCTGGGTTGACGATGGCTGGACAGATGAAACAGGTCAGCAGCAGGTCTGTACACATGGTCTTCACATCTCCTACCTCAAGGCCTTCCATTCGTGCCAAAGTTTTATACATCTGAGATACAATCCAGCGCAAGCTCTGAGGGAAGCAGTAAGTATTCTGTTTCAGGTAGCCAATAAAGGAGTTCACCAGGGCTACTAGTTTGGCTTCATTGGCTTCCACAGCTGCCTGCACTTTTCGTCGATAAACATCAGAACCCTTCTCCCCAAAGAGGCGCTCCTGTTGGGCTGGTGTAAAACGCTCAATCAACTTTGCTGGGTCAGTCTCCAGGTGGTCTTCATCCTCCACCAGTAGCTGCATAATGGGCTCATGTAAGGTGGCAGTCAGAAAGAGCTTGGCAGAGTAGAGACCCTCAGAGAAGAGCTTGAAAAGGATGCTAAAAGCACACGTGCCCCTACGAAGCAGACGGCGAGGGTTGTCACTCTCCTTAAGCTCAAATTCAACTAGATAACGTAGGACCTGGGTAAAGGACAAAATAATAATCTCAGAAGTAACCACAGGATACAATCAAATATCAAACAGCCGCACACATTTTTAAATGAATGTAGCAGCACACAAAAATAAAAATAAAAAAGAGGAGTGGTTTTTCCAAAGTATGGGGTCTCTCTGAATATACCTGTAGCAGATAACTCTCATCCTCTTGCATGATACAGTTGCCATAGAGCGAAGTGAAAACAGTGTGAATTACTCCTTGTGTATGTTCCTGGTTAAGCTTCTCTCCAGCAACCAGACAGGAGGCCACCAGCCGTGGATTCTCTCTTAGTCGCCCAAGGAACTCCCCATAGACACTCTCCTGAAAGCCCAATGTCTTATAGCCATCCACAAACTGTGTGCCCTCCAACACCTTAGCATGCTGGCAGCACTCAGCTGGGGAGGCCTCCGCACTGGAAAAAAAAAAAAGACACAAATCAATCAGTCACAGGAGGCCTGTGATAATTCACCAATTCACAACAGTCAATTATGAAAACTACAGAAGTGGAATTTTATTGTCTGTGTAATTTATTTAAATAACAACAATGCTTTATAATGTGCAACACTTGTAACACACTATAGGAGTCAAGGGGGTAACAACGCTTTTCTTCCAAAATACAACAAAGTGGCATCTCTGCAAAATATAAGAAAGCAATAAACAGGCAGAACTTTTAATGACGGTCACAATGAAGGGCCGAGACAAAATCCAAAATGTTAAACATGTGAAGGGTATTCATGCCCCACCAAAAAAAATAAGTACATAAATAAATAAATTATTTAATGCAAGAAAAACATTGTGTTTTTTATATTATATACACATGCACATACAAACGTACTAGCACTGTAATCCATCATATATAAAGCAGATGTTGGTTTTCATAGTAGCGCAGTGATGAATTGAAATTTTCCACTCCTAACCGATTGTCTCAAAAACATAAGTCAATCTTTACTCTTGTATAGTAAGTCAGACACAGCAAAACACGTTTTGTATTACTGGTTTTTCCAGTTTGGTGAAGTAGTTACCTGGTGAGGATTAAGCGGTCGAGGTTAATCCTCTGCTGTTTAGCAATCCAGGCTGCACGATACAGCCTTTCCGCTGTCTTCAGAACCTCCCCATTGAGGCGCTGGATAAGCTGTTTCTCTGAAGCCACATACAGCCTCTCCTGCTTCAGGTGGTGGGCCAGAGTGTGTATATCTGGCTTCACCATCTTTCAGCTCAGTCACAGGGGAAGGGGGTTGCACTGCTAGAGAAGATGGTTGGAGAACACATTACCATCAAACTAGATTGCTTATCTGACAGAAGCTTCACTCTCCACTTACATGTTTTTGAAAGTTTTTATAAGAAATGCTGCCTGACAATTATTTCTTCTAAACACCAACATCCCCCTCACAAAAATAACCTTTTGTTTCACATAATGGCATAAATTATTTTGTGTGTAATTAGGAAATTGAGGGGGAAAATAGCATGGTCTCATAAACAGTCAATCTGCAATCTGGGTTAAATTAAGTGTAATTTTTTTGAACAGGAAAATGATCATGATTAGATGTTTCTGTTGCAATAGATTTTGCTTATTTTTAACTGTTTCTAATCTATTGTCAGATTTCGGTTTGGCTCCTCACTAAGTGATTGACATCACAAAATAAACATGCAAGTGCATAAAATTCTGTAACATCTACAAATTTAGCACAAATTAAAAATGACCCTTACTTAGAGGGACCCTTAAAATCAAGACAAAATAGTTTGACCCTGTGTTTATAAAACAGTCGTAAGTAAAGTCCATGTTCCCTTAATTCAATGTGCCATATAATTATGTTCTCCTATCAGATCAAGATGCAAATAAACAGGCATTGGGAAAGGTATTTTAATCTCAATCGAGCTGACTGATATATGACCACGTGCAACCTAGTGATATGCACGTGAATTCAAATTCTCAGTTAAACGTTCAAAGTACAAGCAATCAAGATACTAAAAAAAAATCACTCTGTTATATTTAATTCAAGGAAGACAGAAATATATAGAGGCCAACAACATGGTGAAACACCACTTTTATGGTTTCATATGTCTGGGTTTGTCCTCATTAGCATAGTGTTGCATCACTCAGCTAGTTTAGTCAATTACTCATTCAACAGCAAAACTGCAGTTTTGGATATTGTTGTGCTTGAATATACTTGACACACATTCCAGCTATAAAGATATTAACAATGTTGACCGGATTCATATATTCATCAATATATATTGATAACTAGGTGAGAATACCTTTCAACGTGAGTAATTATACCATTTAAATCATTAACAACCAGTCTCAAACATTAATGATTCATATGAAGACATGCTTTGAACCAAGATTCCCTTTGTACACATCTTTGATCTTTGAAAAGTCTCTGACCTAGTGATCAATGCAGATTTCATCAAATGTATTTTATTGCTCTATTTTTTTAAGTGTATTTGCTCTTAATTTTATATACTATTGTAAAAATGAAGAAAAACAAAAGAAACTAACAAAAAAAAACCACCATGTCCAACCCCCACTGATATAGTAGAACCATGAGACCTACATAGATACTGATCTATGTCAGAGTTGGAATAGGCCAGAGCGTAAACAGACCACCATAAGAAACCAGAACCTTTGCAGAAGCTATACAGCTTTGCTAAGCAATGCAATTCAAGCCTCTAATGTCTTCCTGGCCGATCACCATCTTTCTGCATTACGAATGGCCAGAAAGAACATGCATGTAAATGCATGAAATTAAGAACATTTCAAAGGCATAAAAAGGGTTTAGGCAGCTACAGACAGATGGCAAAGAAAGTAAATTCTATTTAACAGTGTAGTTACTTTTTAAAAATTAAATAAACTTAAAGAGCATACTTTGTGCATTGCATATGCCTGAAAATGACGAGTTTCTTGCCCATGAGTCAATGCATCCATGAGTTTAGAAACCATGCTGCTGCACTCATGGTACATTTGTATACACCTGTGTGTATAAGCAAATGTGCATGTTGGCTTTTTGACTTGTTACAGAAACTGAAAGCAGGTAGCTGAAGTACATTGTAAAACATACAAATCTTTTCTGGTGCCACCTTTCTTCACTTCTCTATTTTGTGTACACAAATGACAAAATGTGTTGACACTGATGACACTGTGAAACCACTCAAGTTTGTGAATGAGAACACCATCACTGAGTTTTGAACACCATCACCGAGTTAATAATCAGGGATAATGAAATGATACTTGAAGTAAACTTTAGTGAACTGGAGTAACAAAACTTTAAATTATCTGTTGCTGATTTACATGTTTTGCTGAGCTTACTACGAATATGTTATTCTTTTAACAAGACAGTGAGACAGGAACAGGTGTGTGTGGTTATTTTGTGTGTAATCTATACGAAATGTTATGCTTTTAACACATTTTAGGAGTGCACCCTTTTTTATTTTACTCAGTTTTATAAATTATGTTTATATCTTATTATGAAATCCACCCTAAGAAGGGCAGCTAGCCTAAATCAAAAAAAGTAAGAGAAATGAAAGCTTCATTAAAAGCTCAAAAAATATATATATACATTTTTTTTTTACCAGATCAATACAAAAGGGGGAGAAAAATACACTGAACCTTTTTTCTGCGAGTCATCAACAACCTGAATACATGCATGAAAAAAAGACGGAAATGTTCAGAGAAGTAATGCTGGTCACTGTCAAGTTCAAATTCAGAGACTAAAAGATTTTACATACAAGTTACATTTTACTGGTACCACCAGTGTCCATCAAACTCCATCATTCAAAGTATTGGTTCTCAGAAAAATTAACTGTTTCTAATAAATAGGCATCAAAAAAAACATTTCACCAATGTGTTTTCATTAAAATACATCAACTGTACAATCAAGATTTGCTTCGTCATATTCTCTCATGACCCATGGTATGTAGTTTTGTATTTTTAACCCAACAATGCATAAGCATAATAAGGAAAACAAATATGCAGTCATTATTACATCAGACTGTCATCAAGTCATAGCTGGAATTACATAATAAAATGTTAACTGCCACCAAATCATTACAAAATAAAACAAACAAACAAACTTTATTTCCTCAACTTGTCAAACCATGTGAAGCACACTGGCTGAATGTTGTTACTCCAGAGACCTAGTCCCTGAGCAGCAGTGTTTTATAACCATTTGTTTTTTCACTTCCTGGAACTTAAAGTACCTTTTTTAGCCACAGAAAGGCTCACTTTCTAGAATTTGGGAAATAGAACAAGTTCCCCTTTTCACTTTCGCCAGTAAAAACCTGAAGTACCTTATTTCAGACCATCATAGGTAACTCAGTCAAGAGCCTGAGAAGAGCAATTTTGTGCAAGTATGACTCTGCATAGCTAGAAACCAAACTATATTGGACCAGCGGTCTTCAATTTTCAGGGACCAGAAAGATATGCTGGAATACTCTGGCCTTTCATTCAAAGCACTATTTTCCCCCACAGTATGCAGTCACTTGACAAGAGGGCAGTCACTACTAAAAATAAAAAAAAGTCCCATCAAATGTCCCATCAAAATGATGAATGTCCAGAATGTCCTTGGTCCTAAATGCATATAAGCACTTCGTTACCCAAGTTACAAAGTACAAGAGAGACTGCAAGAGGGATGTCTGCGTGCTACCTGCCTCAAAATCCCCTTGACTCAAATGTCTTTTTCTTCTACACAGCCAATGACAAACCATGCAGTCATAGTTCTAGGTTCATTAAACAGACAAGTCTGGAAATAAATTATTTCTGAAAGTAAATGATTTATAACACATTGAATTAATCTCAATAAAAGTTATTTTACTGAATGAGAAACTGCATTTGTTCTGTTCCCAGCATTGAAAATCTCTTATCAACCTGCACAAAACCCAGTGATACATCAGTAAATTGAAAAGCTTTTTTTTTTTAATCTAGGCTAAATACTCATGTATGAAATGTTTTGGTTAGTGTAATGTATATAAATTAGCAGAGCCTAATTTATATACATTAGCAGACCCCCCCCCGAGTCATAGAATTTTTTGGCAATTTGAGATGTTGATACCGTCATCCAGTTTGTGACAATGATATGGGTCGAATGCTATATCGGAGTCCTCAGAACTGTGGTCACCAGTGCCAGTACTGCTAGTTGATCTGATGCCATCATGTCAGAGACTGCTCACCAACCACAGACTGAAACTTTGAAACTGCATTAAAGGGCCTGCTTGGATTACAAAATAATGTAATAAAACATTAGTTGGGCCACCCAATGCAGAAACGTCCAACACGTACTGAATTTAGATGGTTTGGTCAGAATTTAAACATAAAAGCATGGATCCATCCAGCCTTGTATAAATGTTTCAGGCTGGTGGCAATATAATGGCGTGGGGGATATTTTCTTGGAACATTTGTGGTCTCAATACAAACTAAGCATCATTTAAATGTCACAGCCTACCCTAGTACTGCTGCTGACAATGCCCATCCCTTTATGACCTTTTGATAGCTACTTACAGCAAGATAACATGCCATGTCACAGAACTCAAGTCATCTCAAAATGGATTCTGGAACATGACAATGAGTTCACCATACTCAAATGGTCTCCACAGTCACCAGATCAGCGCCCAACTGTACTAGAGCACCTTTGGGATGTAGTGAAACAGGAGACACAACATAGATCTGACAAATCTGCATCATGTCAATATGGACCATCATCTCTGAGGACTGTTTCCACTACCTTGTTTAATCTATGAAGAATTAATACAGTACTGATGACAAAGTAGTTAACTAAGTAGGTAACTATTAGTAGTTAAAATATATTAGAACTTAGAAGAAAAAATTGGCGTCTCTTAGCAATGGCCCGTGGAACCAAAAGCCGTAGCATAATTAGGTGAACAATCATTAAGAATTTTGGGAGCCATCACTAGGATCCAGCATGCCGAAAAAGTGCATTTTTACAACGACAGCCCCTCACTCCCTTCTGTTACACTGCTGCTTTCCAAAACAGTTCTCTATTCTACTGAGGCTACAGAGAGGCTGATGAGTAAACAGCAGTGATTCTCAACTGACTAGACTGTGGCAAATGTATCCCTATTAAATATACCCAGGTTTTCTTGTTTAAAAAAAGTTGAAAAATATTCCCACATGGAATTTACACACCTACTTGAACATGTCTTTTTTCTCTCACCTCCACTGATGTACCACCAGTACATGTTGTATAAAGCCCCCCAAAAATTACTACTTTGAATTAAACATATCTACTCATAATTTGTTATTCAGTTAGTACCCAAGCTAATGGTTACTGTTTCTCCCTTAAGCTTGTATGGTACGTGTATGTGACAGAACATGCCCACACAAATCAAAGCCACATCCTCTTGGCTACCATATTTCCAAACTCCTGACTATCATAAACCAAGCCTACTTGACCTTTCCATCCTCTGTAGACCATCCGCCTTCATGTGCAGGTCTCTGCTCACGTGATACAAAAACTTGCCACCCTCCAACAGTAGTATTTGTTATACATACAAATAATCTCTCCCTATTGCAAGTGGTCTATCTAACACGTCAGAGTAAATGAAGTATGAGAAGTGAAGAACCTGAAATTTGCAAAAGAATAAGAATACAAAATGGAGTAACAAACAGCAAATCTAAAATGTGGCAATCACTGTACGCATAAGATGTGAACGTGTGTCCAGACTCTTGCTTTCCTTCACAAATTCTTACTAAAATAGGTCCTTTCGCACGTTTAGGCTATTAAAACAGGTTATTTAACGATTAGCAATAGCTGGCCTACATTTTTGCCTATTTTAAAAAGTCTCTGTTTATACACGACACTGCTCGAAACAATCCGCTGCGCCTTTGACTACCACTCATCTAGCCGTATTACGGTTAGCATGTTGTGACTAAAGTAACGTTAAGTATCTTTTGGATATGGCAAATCGATGCGACGCACCAAATACTTCCTGCTTAACCAAATTGGTTGGTTGGCTAGCTAGCGAGGACGAGTAGATCGCACCCTTGACCATACACATACATATTATTAGGCCCATTTTTCTGTATAGTTAAAATAGCCTACGTTGGCGATTCGCTACACTTTTGTAGTTTGCTAACTAGCTATGCAAGTACATGGACACAAACCGATACGAGACGCTTTATTTGATCCAGAAGTTTAAAAAAAAATGCTACTAGCTAACCAACTCCCTACCCCACCCCACCCCACCCCACCCAATAAACGCAAAGACAGTTGGGCTTGCTAGCAAGCAAGTGTACAAACAAGATGGTTAATTGTCTAGCCAGACATGTGTAAAAAGCTAATGTGAAAATAATAGCTAAATGTGACATTAGCTAGCTAGAATGAAAACAAAGTAAAACGCAAACTAGCTAGCAAGGTGGATGACTAGCAAGCTACTGGTGAGCAACATTGCTATCTTGTAGCCCACCGTTTAAAATATAGCTAGCTAGCTAAATGTCATAGTAGACAGTTGCCAGTTGGCTATTAGGTAATTAACGTCGAACGAATAACGTTGGTCGACAAAGCATTACAGATAGTGAACTAGCTAGCTAGAGTTGATGAGGTGTGTCTGCGGAAGTAGCTAATGTTGAGGGTTAACATTAGCCACTTCTTGATTATACGGCCTTGCCTTGGTTTGTGCATTAGCTATGACATTAGCCATCATAATTACATACCCAAGCAAGAATTAGCAAGCACCATCAGTGACTGACAAGGGTCTTACTATGGAGCCACTGACTACTTAGTAAACTATCTGGCGTGTTAACAAATTAACAAGACAATCAAACGTAGCTACATGCTAGCTAGCTAGCTATTTGTGTATAGATAGCTAGATAGCCAATTTAGCTAGCTAGCTGATACCAGAGAGCAAATTTAAAATACACTAAGGAACTTAGAGAGGAGACGTAAAAAAAATAAACCAACACTGCCCAACTAAAATCTACCCATTAGAAACATACCCAGCTAGCTAGCTAACATATCTGTGTAACTAATACAGTTAGGTTAGCTAGCTAGACTTGACCGTAAACTTGTCAAATAGCGTTGGATAGCATACCCTCGACGTATTTGCAAGATTAGCTAGCTAGCTCACCGGGAACGTGACTGACGACCACCAGACCTTGCACTGAAAATCAGCGCGACAACATTAACTTACCAGAAATCGACCGTTTATTAGACGTGAACAGCTGGGTTGTGTCCGTTATGCGTTTACAATAAGGTACAACCCCTGTTTCGTGTTCCAAGATGTCACCAGCGCCTGTTTACCAGACCTTACGAAGAGAAACGTACCGCTAGCAAACTTGTAGAACCTCTTACATCGCCAAATGTCATCACCCAGGGACTTATTGTATCCGCATGCATGTACCATAAATAGGTCCTGACTGACGAGCTACCTAAGTTCGCGAAGAAAAATCACTTGAGTTTACGTGTATCCCAGCGCCAGCCATTTAGCACTGAATTATCACCGTGACGTTTTTCGTGTATGCTTATATTGCAATAAAACGAATATAATGAGAATGTACTGTTTCTCAGTCCAGGTAAGTATCTTGTATTAGCCAGCATGTGGCGCTCAAGTCAAATAAACCATACCGCAACTCTTCAAAGTTGTGTGTGTGATGATTACTAATATCACAATGTAATCTGTTTATAATTCAGAAAAGCTGGTGTTTTTAGATATTTATTATAGAATCATTATATAAGAACATATGTTTAAATCTTAACATTAATTCCATAGGATTAAAAAGTTTTAAGGGTATAGATTTATTTTCCTAATTTCATTGCTTCTATAGCAACAACTTGCAATGCAAACAGATGTCATTAATGCAATGCCAATTATTTTAGTGAATGTGTTAACAATTACATGTAGCAAAGTTGGCACATACTCTTAGTAAGAAATTTAGTAAGTAATTTTTATTTATAGAGCACACAACATCAAGGTGCTGTACACAATTAAATAAAACCACAAACAAACACATCAATGCAGGGTAATCGCACATATGAGATTTAAATTAAAAAGCTAAGTGATAAAGGTTTTTTTGCCTCATATTTAAAATTAGTATGAGCTGATGCAAACTGCATTTATCACCTGAGTTAATCTTCTTAAACTTAAAATCAAAATCCTAAAAGGTTCCTTACTTGGGGTTTCACATATTCTGATAATGTGCTGAGATTGTTTGAGAGCAAGTCACATGACTTTGGTGGGACAAAATGGCTAAGCTCAGATTTGTTCTCAATTAACTGGAGAAGGTTATTTGACATCTGGAGATTAATCTCACCAGAAACTCACTTAGGCATTTGATTGAACAAAGCTCAGTAGGCTTCAGTGAGATATAAAGCTGGATATCATCAGCATAATATTGGAAGTGGATTTCATACTTCCTAATGATACTACCTAAAGGCAAAAGATATAATGAAAACAGTGCCAGTCCCGATATGGACCCTTGAGGTACCCCATGTTTAATGGTAGAAACAGGAGACTGCAAATATTCTATGGCAGAAATACGATCTAAACCCATTATGCACGACTCTACCGAAACCTACAGTGCGCTTGAGATGATCAATAAGAGTGGTATGGTCAATAGCGTCAAATGCAGCAGTGAGATCCAGAAAGTGCAGAATGGTGCAGACTGCAGAGTCAATGGCAAGCAAGAGGTTATTAATCACTATTGTTACAACCCTGTAACGTCAGGGGTTTGTGTGTGTGTGTCTGTGTTTTTGTTTGGATTATTATTCATTGTTTTCAGAGTGAGCTCCGCCCCTCCAGCAGTCCAGATGTGTTCCCCTCTCTGCCACGCCTCCATCGTCCGATGTGGCGGCTGTTCTGGATTGGCCAGCCTGAAATGTAAAATGGGGAGAGTTATCTCCGTAGATTGTGGTTATCTGTTAGCAGTGTCTATTGCTTTTGGATTTTGTGTGTTTGATCTTTGCTTGTGTGCCTTATTTTTGGTTTGATGAATATTCCCTTTCTGGTTTTGGTAGCTGATGTAAATATTGGTGTAAATAGTGGTTGTCTTTGTTTGTTGTATGGTTTATGTGGCACTGGAAGTGGGGGATCCAATGTTTTTTGTTTTGGACCAATTTTTCTCCTGTTTTTTTTTTTGTTGTTGTTTTGTACTTTTATTTTTCTTTTGTTTGTTATGTTGAGCACTGTCGGCCTCTGAAGTCAAAACCCGCACTTGTCACAAAATAAATTTCATTTTCATTATACAAATATCTTGCATTTTCCCCATTCATTTTCCCCTCTTGTTACGTCCTCACAGCCTAGATTGGGGTCGTAACACCATGCTGAGGTCTAAAAATCAGATTGGAAAACTTAAAAAATATAATTTTTAATTATATTTTTAATTTTAGTCAAGTGATCCAATAATTGGGAAAGAACAGCTTTTTTTCCATACTTTACACAGAAAAGGACGTTTCGAGATAGGTCTGTAATTACAGAGCAGGTAAATATTAAGATTGTGCTTTTTTGAGAGGAGGCTATACAACAGGAGCCTTCTTATTGTGTGAATGTATTATGGCTTGAAGACCTTTATACATGATATTCATGTTAACTGCTCCATCGCAGACTTGGCCACACATATTCTTCAGCTCTGGGCCATTCTTCTGCAGAAAGGAGAGTAGAGCACTTTGCAGTTCCTGGCCTGTAGCTTCACAAGCATTGTACACCTCAATGAATCTCTCCTTTATTTACGTATGATGAAAATACTGCCCTACAAATGGCACTTTTTCTTGGTGTGAGGTTTCATCATCAGAGGTTTCATCCAGTAATATAGAGTACACTTTTATTTCACACCTCCCTCCTGTAAGTAAGAACACTGTGCTGCATTCATGTAATTTTAGACAGCATTGACACTTCAGTCCTAATAGTTCACTGTGGCAAAATTTAGAATTTTTAGCACATTGTCATAGCAGAAAATTCACAAGTTCATCATCACCATGGGTAACTGGTAGAGTTTTTACTTTTAGCTATTCAATTTATTTTAATGAATGAATGTACCACTACGTCATTGCACAACCCATTGCACCTATCATTGAGGAACACTGGTTTTCACAGCATTAGTCACAGCTGTAGATGAAAAGTGAAATAACTTAGCATAATTTTGAGCTAGTGAGTCAGCCTGGGCTAAGATCTGTTTGGGCCACTCTGCTTTTTCTTTGCTGGTTTCATTTAATCCACTCCAGTGGTGTGTCTGTTGATGACCTTGGACTGTCTTTTTGGATTTTTTTGCCCATTTTTTTACTCTGTCTATGCCCTGTATAGTCATACAGGGCCTAGGAAGAGTTAAAAAAAACAGTCCTGCCCCAGTTTGACGGTGATCTGTTTGATATTCATTCCTCTGGCTGGCATTTTGTGCAGACGTTGTACACTGTGCTTGTACACATGTCTCCCTGAATTATTACAAAATGTGTGTCTATGCTGTACAAAACATCCTGTCAGACCTCTTTGTCTGACTCTCTAATATGAAATGAAGACTGTAGTTATTTGTTTTTGTTTATCTGTTTTTGGTAACTTCCATATTACTGTGCTTGTCATGTGAATCTCTGTGACTGAATATTGCTTGATTTTTTTTCTTCTCTTTTCAGAAATTTTGAGCATTTGTTATGCTTGAACCTATATCCTCAATCATGGTGGAATGTTTCAAGGTATCCAGAAGGAAACAAACAATCTTGCAATATATTTTCCACAGAAGCCTTTCCAAACTTATTCTTTATATTGTGTTTGATTCAGTTAACATTTAAAACATTTAAAATGTTCAACCAAGACCAGGCTGCAAATCCACCTTTACCTACTTTGAGGAACGTGAGTATGCATAGGTGTTTGTCACATATTCCTCTATTTACTGGTGTATAAAAGGTCAGTAGAATCTTTTTGTGCAGAAAGAATCACTGTCTGTTGCTATGTGTCCCAGGTTCCCAATATTCATTTTCTTTGTCTCAAGTCTAACGTTCAGATTACTATCAAGGCACTTTTTTAGTTAGCTAGAAGGAAATATTCTACAGCAAACAACAAATGACAATACTGTGCGCTTCTTTTTGAAGTCATTGATAGCAGGGCAAAGAGTGACGACTTCATAACTTCAATAAGGAAAAAGGACATGACCATCTATGACGGAGAAGTGGATGGCTGGGCTGCAGCAGGGGGCATCAGGGGGTGGTGGGAGGAGTTACAGCAGGGGGCATCAGGGGGGTGGTGGGAGGAGTTACAGCAGGGGGCATCAGGGTGGTGGTGGGAGGAGTCACAGAAGCTCAGACGGATTGAGGCTCAGAAACAACATGACACTAGGAAGGGAACATAAGCATGAGGCTCCCTAGAACATCAGCACAGTCCACAAACCTGAGGGAAAAAAGAGGTGAAGTGACAGCACCATGAAGTCCCAATTTACCAAAACTCTCAAGGCCTATGAACCCCGAGATCTACACATTTATCTAAGGTGAGAGGCACTAACAGAAAGCCTAAATATATAAATAGGTTTTCAGCCAAGCCTTAAATACTGAGACTGTGTCTAAGTCTCGAACATTGGCAAGAGAGTTATTCCATAGTGTGGGCAACTTATAGGGAAAGGCTCTGCCCTCTGTGGTGGATTTCCTTATTTGAGATATTAGTAAAGAGGCTGCACCTTTTGATCTAGGAAGACATGGTGGATCATAGTGAACAAGGAGTTCACTGAGGTACTGTGGGGAAAGACCATTCAATGCTTTGTAAGTCAATAGGAGTACGTTATAATCAATATGAAATGTAACCGGGAGCTAATGCAGTGTAGCTAAGATAGGAGAAATATGATTAAACCTACTAGTTTTAAGAGCACCTGTGCTTTCATTGTCCTTTTAAGCTCTTTGGCTGGAACCCATTCACATGGATGCTTTCTTTTAAAGAGCTGACCTCAAGTTTAGGACAGAGAGCATTGTGATTTATTTTTGAGTAGTAATTGCCCATTGTGTGCTTGAGATTCTGCTGACTCCCATGCATGCCTGAAAATGAACCAGGTTCCTTAAGGCATGGATGCTTCTGTACCAATGTTTCCTTTCACTGCCAGAATTTGGGTGTTTGTTGGGTAATGCTGTACCGTGAAGAATTGCTTTCTACTAGTTTCTTCAAGATATCAGACCTCTCCTTTGAATTGCTAAAGTATTGTTCTATCCCTTCATTATGCTTCATTTCTTATTTCAAACAATAGCTCCACATCATATTAAATTATTACATTATAATAAAATATCTTTTGTGAAAATAATCTTCCATGCATATATTATTTTCTTCACACTGGTTTATATAAGATTTATCTTTTAGAATATGTGCATTTTCTGATTACATTATTAATAGACCTACCTATTAAGTTTATTAAAGAAAGAAATGGTTTATATATA
>JAOYMR010000015.1:6913077-6925291 GCA_025802075.1 Tenebrosternarchus preto
ATTAGAGAGAAACAGTCAAGTGTATATGAAGCTGTAGTGTAGTTGTAAAAAGAAATTGGACCTTCCAGGCCTGAAGTTGACCTCTGGAGCCTTCCACAGGCCAGCTGAGCTGTGTTAGTGTTATACAGCCTGAAGTATCCCAGGATCTATGTGTGGAATACTCAATCATAGGCTTTCTTGTAGTCAATCCAGGTGGTGCACAGGTAGGTGTGTCTGGTTTTACAGTCTTGGGTGACTGTTTTATCCACCATTAGCTGGTGCTTGGCTTCTCCGGTGTTCTTAGCCAAAATGATGCCTGATAGGAGCTTCCATATTGTGCAAAGGCCGGTTATTGCCTGGTAGTTGGGCAGATCCCGCAGGATCGGGATTGTTCGACCTTCAGTTAACCATCCAGGTTGAGCTCCATCCACTAACAGTTGGTTCATTTGTGCTGCCAAGCAGTCATGGAGTGCAGTTAGCTTCTTCAGCCAGTAGGAATGGGCCATGTCAGGGCCTGGGGCTGTTCAGTTCTTCATGGATGAACACTAACAAGACAGATGAGACAAGGGACAGGTGAAACGGATAACGCAGACATGCACATAAACACACAAGCTCAAGGGGAGGAGTTGTCCGTGGCTACCATGGCTACTGTGAGAATCAGAATCAGAATCGTTTATTTCACCCAGTATGTCACACATACAAGGAATTTGTTCAGGTCGGGCACACATGTATGACATGTAACAGGAACCGAAGCAATCTTACACTAAGTTTTTGTTTGTTTGTTTATATAGAAGGGCCCAAAAAGATCAAATAGAATAAGAAGTAGTAAAGAGCCAGGAAAATAATAGTAGTAAAGAGCCAGGAAAGGTGCTAATGAGTGTGATGATGCTTTGCCGAACAGATATATGGAAAAACTGTGCCTATATGTGTATTTATATTCTATAGAATTCTACATATAAGTGAGTCTGAGTGCACATATGTTATATATAGAGTTGCTTTTCTGTCTGGAAATTGCAACACTTACAAACTTTACATTGAAACTTGGGCTTCCTCCAAGTTCAGAATGTTGAAGAGACAAATGTGATCTTAGGGCATTCCATGCCTTCAAAGAACAGGAGGCAGTCACTGTATAAACATAGCACTGTATAAACATAGCACTGTATAAACATAGCACAGCTTGGCAATGACCCCCATGCCGATGCTTCAATCTATAGTGCTTCAGGAGCTACATAAATTCATGTATATACAATTAGGAGCAATTTTGTTAGATATACTACTATCTGAAACACTGAGAAAAATACACTAATCGCAGTGTACAACTGAACAAATAGGTTCATATGTGATTTTTGCATGAACATCCAAAATAACATATAGGAAAAAGCAGGAAACATAAAAAACATTGCAGTTTCTTACATTACATGGCATATTTAGCATATTTCCAGTACAGGGAGTTTGTTCAGCAGAGGAATTTCTGGCACTGTTTTAACTCCTTTATTCATTTTACCACCTCTTGCTCTGTTTCTAGTTGGTAAAAATACTACCTGCTCTACACAACCCTGATAGACTCTGTGATGCATTGTTCTGATTACTGGCTCAAAATACATAACATGCTCTGCATTCATCATACAATTTTTTGGTTTTATTGTAAATTTGTGGTTGTAAATACTAAGCAAACCAGGACTAAAACGTAACAGTGTATCATTTTGTTCTTTGAAGGACAGTGAGAGTGAGAGGATGAAGGAGAGAGGGAAACAGAAAGGAAAAGGGAGAGTCCCAGGGTGAGATTTCTTAAACCTAATTCTGCAGTCCACCAGCTTCCAACTCCACACTCCAAAACCCTCTACTCCTGGCCCTGCCTTCCTTCAGTCTTATTTTGACCAAGAATTAGGTTTGCCACTACTGACCAATTAAAAATAACTACATACTGGTATCCCCACAACAGGAAACAGCCACAGGATCTCACAGTTACTAATAAGCCAATGATTTACAGACCTGAATAATGACTGACCATTTGTAGTGGGGTAGGCCAAAGTTGTGTGTTGGATCCATATGACCCTTGTCTCTGTGAAAAACCAAAGGCAGCAGTGGGCGTAGATGTAAAGTTCATAGACCAGAGTTTGGCCTACACTAACCATGTACACCTCACCATTTGTCCCATTTTCTGCAGTCATGATTTTTATTTGGATTTACCCTACTTTTCTCAGTAGGTACAAAACAATGATGACATTTACCAAATAGTAAGCCAATTAAAATATGCCATTTAAAAGTTTCCTGCTTCTTTTCAAAAACTTAAAGCAGTCAACTGATTCTCTTTACCTTCTATATGTAAAAACCACAGGTTTGTATTTGTCATATTTATTGAACCAATGGATAATTTTTTTCAGTGCAGTCTTGATTTATGCCCCTAAAATTTGCATATACCTGTTGGGTTTTGGAAAAGGAGTTTACAGACAAATAAGTATTATTTAAAAATAATTGTTTATTAATTACATATTCTTAATTAATTTTTTAAAATGCCACACGTGTTGGATCCACATAAATAAGTTCTGGAACCCATCAAGGTCTGAGACAAATTTAGCACTGGCTTCTTTTTTGAAAATCAAATAATGTAAAATGTTCTTATTTTCATAAATGGTTAAATGCCTTATGTAGATCTAATGCAGGACTCCATGCCACAGAGGTCATGTCAAGAACAGCACAACTTGCAACAGGCAGGAACAACATGCCCGCACATCTCTTCTCAGTCAGAACTGCATTGAAGTAACCTCACATGTCATAAGAACACAACATCAAATAAAGATTTTTATTATGCTGTAACATGTAGCTTCCATTTGTTAATAGCTCAAAAAGTACAATAAGCAACTTTCGGACAATTAACTGCATCTCAGAAAATTATTGGAACCGCCTAAGAATATATAACTGGCAGAATTTAAAACATTTAGCCAGTGGTACCATGTTTCATTTCAGAACACCTGCCTGAACAATGTGATTATAAAGTGAATAAGTAATACACTCCAATGAGCATTTCCATCTGAAAATAAATTGGTGATGAAATAATTAGCTAAACAATTTTAAATATATTTAAATAACAAAATAAACATTCTAAGCATAATCAAGCAGTCTTACTTGATTTAAAGACAGTTCTGGAACAGTAATCAGTTTATGAATTAATTGAGTAATAGGAAATTAATTAAGTGCAAAAAATAAATAATCTCTAAAATATAGATCATATTTAGGCTATATTTACATAGATATTGCAGCTTATGTTTCAATTAGGCTTCTTATATTGGCTTTTGGTATGATTGCAAAATTTAAGCGGGTCACATTATAAACTCATATTCGTTAAATGTTCACATTTAATCTTAGCATCAGTTCAGAAACAAAGTGAAAAATGACTAAATAGGTGCTTTATATTTAATATTTAATTAAATTCATTAACAGCTTGAGACTTTAATTTACTGACCATAGTGCATAAACAAAACAACATTTAACAAGCATTATAAATAAATGTATAAATAAATAATGAACAGGAAAACAACTGAACATGGGCACACACGTTTTTATCAGCAGGTTTGTATTTGTGGAATCTGCTGTGCTGATTTTGTATTCTTAGTTAGCGATGTATGATTTTTAGTGCATTAGGAAAAATAAAGTGAATTGCAACATTAATTTCCTTCACAAACGTGTACTATATACCTCATAAGACTGTATGTGCATTACCATTGCATACTTGCTCATGTGTTAATTTACCACACACAAAATTATACAAACTTTAATAAAATATTTAATTCCAAATATATTACTTATATCACTTCTCATTTAGGATTAAAATATAAACATCATATTTTAAAATGAAATATTTTCAGTACTGTCATACTAAAGTGGTACCGTGGACAACAGCAGAACTGCAGAATAAACCTAAATATACTGTACATAATGGGTTTGAGATTTAGCTTGTGCTTCATATGCATAAAATAAGTTTAACCTATCAGTAACGTGTAATCCTAGTGACATTATGACTAACCCTAACCCCCCCCGGTTCTATCATTTTAGCTGTGGTGCCTGATTTGCCAAAGTCCCTGCACATTATAGATCCCTAATTTCCACACTTTAGTATATGAGCATGCCTAGTAATCTATCTTCTCTTTCTGCTGAGGTACATTCCACGTCATGTTGTTACTGAGCCTCAAACCATCTCAGCTGCTGTAATTTCTCACCACCCCTGATGCCCCAGCCATCAACTTCTCCATCGCCCTGGGTAGACATTCCTGTGTCAGATGGTTCTCAGACATACCTATACACACCAAAACTAGTCTAGGATTTAAAGAATCTCTGAATATAATTTTATCACCTATCTTACTTATTTTGTTCTTTACTGTTTATACTACTGTCATTGTGGTGCCCAGGTGCAGGCCAGAGGAGGATGGGGGCCCCCCTTGATTCCACTCAAGATTTGCTCTTGGCTTGCTCACCAGGGGCTTGAACATCTGTTAACTAGAGATTAGTTAGTATCTATTGTACAAAACAAGTTCGCTGTCAGGAAGTGGACTCGGCACCTTCATCTTGCACTACCACGTTAGGTTATCTACAAAGTGTAGCTATATTTTTAGTCAATATGACAGAAGCATATAGCTACAGTCATTGCATTTCTAGTTAGCTAAGCAGTTACATGAAACATCATGCACTTTTCTTCTGCCTTGGAGATGTGGCATGAAATCAGTTCCATAGTAGTTTAGCTTCTTTTCAGTTTAAAGATCAATTAAATTTGTTACTGTAACCTGCGTATCATACATTTAAATGTAAAGTGTTTCTTTATATATATATACTTGTATATATATGTAAAGAACATATATATAAGTATATATATATATATATATACTTGTATTTAATTATTTTTTCTTTTGCATGCATACTACATGCAAGTGCAAACCTATTTCTTTAACAGGCTAGAACGTAAGGCATGTTAATTTGAAAAGAGTTTTCCAAGATTGTATTTAATGACTGCAATTTACTAAAAAAAAAAAACTATTTACTGAACAAAATAAATAATTATCCATAAACAAAACTTGGGTCTCATATCCGCTGTAGAGTACCTTTCTGCATAATTTTGATCCCACTAGCATTTCCCATCAACTATAATGTTGTTGCAGGACAGCAAACACCAATAAAACTAAATACTGTAATAAAATACATATCTACAAATATTCCTATTACATAAATTTACACAGATTATGCTTCACAGAAGAGGACCTATACAACTGCAAAGGCAGGTTAGGGCTTTGTGGCCTATATAATGTCATCAAGCAGATGTGGTGCACCGATCCAATCTAGTGTCCTTGGCTCAGAAGCTGCCATAATCATACACATGAACTGTTTCCCTGTTCTCTTGTCTATGGGATAAATCGTGGTGGGAGTGAACCTTTTGTTACTCTCTACAAACTCGCAAAGTTGGTTGTATATTTGTGGAAACTCGTGGCGAAGGAAAACCCCTCTTGTTCTGAGTTCTTTTTGGATGTTAATAAAACAGACCTCTCGTGCTTTCCTACCTTCTTGTCCTTCTTTATCAATATCAGATGTCCCAGGGGGAGGCGTAAGAATTAGAGTCTCCATGTCACTTTCTTTCTTCAGAACTTTTTTATCTGGGCTTGAGGAGGCTAGTGATACCTTGGCGTATTTACGTACTGTTGGTGTTTGTAATCTAGGTGAAGGTCTCTTGGACATTAGTTCACCAGTTGCTATGGACACATTCAAAAGGAAACATTCACTGGGATCATACTGCTTACCTGCATCCTGGAGTTCTTTACAGTATTCTCCAAGGTTATCTTTGAAGCTGTCCAACTCTCTGAGTGACAGATATATTGGAGACGTTAGAAGGCTTTCAAGCCCAACTTGGAGAAAGTTATCTGCAGAACCAGGATTTGGGAAACCTATGAATAGGACCCCTCTACCTCGGGACAAGTATCCCACTTTAGCAATGCGTGAGAAAGCTTTATGAACTTCTGAGTTCTCTCTGCAGTGTTTTAAGATATGCCTACAAACACTACTGATCCGACTATACAGGCAGGTCTTTTTGTGGGTCTCCCAGTCTTCCCATCTGCAATTTCTGGAGCAATAGTAAGTGTGACAACTATGGCAAGACTTGAAGTACAAACTGGCATTAAACAGAGTTTCCCTATGCTGGCATTTGCTGTTTGAGCACACCATAGAATCATCATCATTTGGAGTGTGGTTCAAGGACATATCCTCTGCACTCCTTTGAAACCCCTCACAACCACTATCTGGATCTTTAAGGGTATCTGGGCTTGTCTTTGAGGAATCTGTCTGAGTGTTTAAAAGTCCAGAATCCTCTTGATCCTGTTCACACTTTACATCATCATCATTAATCAACTGTTTGAGCTGGTCTATCAAGTCCTCGTTGGACTGCCTGCTGTTCTGAGGTGTATAATCAATGACCAAATCTGCTAACAGCTCATCCAGTTGTTCAAGGCTCTGTTTCAAGGAAGAATTATTGTGTTTTCTCTCTGGTGGACCTGAAGGTCTTGCTGGATTATGAGCATTCTCATGTTGAACCCGCCTACCATTTTCTACATCCCAGTTGACTGAGCCTGCATTTTTATTTCTGTTTTTACCTGCACGGATGTCATTATCAGTTATAGTGATTTCTGGGGTTACAAACCAGTGCTGTCCCATTTTTCCATCACTGGCATACTTCTCTAGAGAGTTTTCAGATAAAGATAAGGCAGCATAACGTCTTGGCGAACTTGAGAGGTTAATAATTACTGGTTTTTGTCTGTTATCGGGAAAAGCTCCTCTCTGTTGATGATAAAGGTTCTCATAACTCCTGCCTCGTGAAACAGCTGGTTCCTTCTCCATCTGTGGAATAAGAATGTTGTCCCAGGACTTTGAGTAGTTTCTGTCAGCTCCTAATCGAGTAGGTTCAGTGAATTCATTAGGATACCAAGGGATCAGTGTTGGAACTCTCTGAGGAGTTGCCTGTGAAGATGGGTACTGGCTGGAGTATGTGGCTATGCTTGATCGGTGCCAGTCGTCTGAAAACGCTTGAGATATACGTGGTGGCCTTCGTCCTTCTGTGCTATATGCTCTCATTGGATTGGGGTGATCTGTGGGGGAATGGCAAGACTGTGTGTAGAAAATTTTTGATGGGTCTGATGGGAAGGCATATGATCTTGCACCTTCTCCAGAGTATGTCCTTGCTTGTGAAGGCATAAAATATGGTTCAGGCTCACTTAGAGGGTATGGTCTATTGTAGTATGCCCCTAAGGATTCCCGGCGAGGATCAGTATAGTATGTCCGCATAGGCATTGTATGAACCCATCGAGCTCTTGGATCATATACATACTGACCATTAAGAGAAGGGGTTTGGCTGTTACTGCTGTTAATACTGTACTGGTCATCTTGATAGTATGCTCTACCTGGTTGGCTTGGATATCTGCAGGGATCTTCTGTAAAGAAGAATTTGGTTGGGATGTTTGGATTTGAAAGAGTTCTGTACTCCCTTGCATCTCTGAGAGTTCCACCTGTAGGGATTTCTGAAGGATGATAGTAATTGCTGTGTACATAGTTTGGAAACTGGTATGCTTGCCTGTAGTTCGTGCTGAAACACTCACTGGGAGTGGTTGTCCTGGAGGTGGGTATTTGACGTGGGACAGACAGGCTCCTGAAGCCTGAGGTGGAGTAGTGCTGCCAAGAAGCATCACCACTGGCGGTACGTATCTTCCTTGAGGTGTGCTGGAGAACAGAAGCATCTGGCTTGATATCCACTCGACATCTGACATGGGGAGTGGTGGTTGCTTTGTCCTGACTGTTCCCCTCAAAACAATCAGAGACATACAGCGGCGTATGAGGCTGCAGCTTGATAGGGTGCACCTCATTAACCAAAGCCCGATTTGTATTAAAAGATGTCTCCCGAGTTTGGGGTAACCTATCAAGTCTTTTCTGTGGATCCACTGGAGATATCCCCCTCTTGGGTGGGTGCTGTGAGACTGTAATGGGTACTGGGGTAAGGGTGGCTCTTACTTTGGGGACACTTTTTGTTCGAGCTTTGCCTTGACCAGTAGTCCTTACTGTCTCACTGTTTTTGTCTGTGTTGGGCATTTGCTGAGATAGTCTTGTATTGAATAGGTCAGGGGAAGAAAAACGAAGATGACCCTGCTGTCCAATGCCATTCCACATGACATCTTTATTCACTGTCTGCGGATCAGTTGTGTAAGGATAATCCATGGACAAAGGGAAGGTATTTGGGTCGTCCAGTAACTCGATGAAGTCAAAGCTACGACAGTGTCTTTTATTGGCGATTTCCACGTTTTGATTCAGTGTTCCAACCATTTGGGAATCACATTCTTTAGTGGACACAGAATACTTTGTGGGGCCACAGTTTGGGCCAATTGTGATGTCTTGATACAGGGTCGATACAATTATGTCAGGAGGATCAGTCCGTGTCATTTTAAGAGTACTCCTCTACTCTTATTCCTCAGATCATGGCACCTAAAAATGCAAAAACACGTTAAGCATATTTGGTACATTTAAGCCTACATAAAATTAACATTCCTTTTAAAATAAACCTTATTTATAAATTATGTTACTATAATATAAAATTTACACAACTGGACAAAATAAAAAACAGTTTAAAAAATAAATATATTTTTTAATGACGCCCAATGCTGTGCAGCTAATGAATAGCTTGTTACAGTCTTAATTAAATATGACAAATCTAAAAAATTATTTCAAGTTTCCTTTTGAACAACAATTGACAATCAAAGAGGAAGGATGTTCACTTTCAAGTTTGGAGTACTAAACAGTTCAAAGTCATTTCATTGTTATCAACCAAGTTAAGGGGAATTCTTTCCTGTCTAATCAGATACCTGTTTTGTAGCAGTTTTAATCTGATTTGATTTCATTTTCAAAATCCATGATGATTGTAAAATCTGTTTATCTGAACATTTTAAGCTCTTTTAATGAAGTATCTACTCATTGTAGCCTGAACACACATATGCCTTTTGTCCATGCATATTAATTAATTCTGTGCAAGTTTTTCTTAGTTGTTATTTTCTTTTCATTCTTAGTCCTAATTATTGTAATTATACTGTGAATTATAAACTACCAGTAGTAGTTAAGAACAATGTTATGCACAATTTGTCAGCCAGTCACTGTACTATGTGTGGGTGGTAGGCCATTCTCAGTATAGCTTTAGCACCAACATGTCAGTGGCATGGTTGTGAGTGTAGAACTGATACATGAGCTGATCAGGCACAGCAGTATTATTGGGTTTTTACAGATTGTGAGTGTCAGTTCTGAACTTGGCATCAGATGGCAACTCTTAACAGTAAATGCCACTGACCACTGTGGAGGCCAAAATACATGTTTAGGCATTGGACTTTTTTCTTACCATTAATACAAATGTGTCACGTTAACTTTCTGTTAGAGAATACCTCTGAATATAGCTCATAATAGACTACAAACATGGTTGGACAATAACATAATTAGATATTAAAATAATTTTAAACAAGAATAAAAAGAAAATGAAAATGAAGAAAAAATATGAGCACAGAATTAATATGCATTGGAAGTCTGAAATCTACTGCAACAGAAGTTCACTGAACAATATATGAAATCTTAAACAAGTTTAAGATTAAAATTTCTCATACAGGAAATTAATAGTATTTAATATGTTCATCAGATGTTGATGATTATTTAATCTGTTTGCTGTAAGATTATGTCCTTTATATTAGTACCTTGCTTATTTTCTCAAACAATTAACATTACATTCATTGAAATGTAACTGTTCTTTCTGTTTGCAGCTGAAGACATTTATTCCAGGGAGGTTATTTGCAGTGTTAATCAAAAGCAGTATTACAGAGTTCCTCCCTCGCTAGCAGCAGCCCCTGCCATCAGACAGCCCTGAAAACCATCTGTTTGTCCTGCTGAGACAAGGCTGACCAACAGCCTCCCACGCCCTACGCATGTATGCACTCCACATTCCAATTCTTTGGGAACACGTTGGTAAGAAAATTAACAAGAACTTAAAAAATTGCACTCTTGAGACACGTACCACCATTTGTACAACACTGCTTGTTGTGCTAAAATCGTGAACTTGATATTATTTTTCATAAACCTGATTTCCCAGGATTAATAAGAAGGGTGGTGAGGTGGCCTAGACTGACATCCTAGGACCTTCTGATCATTGCTCCATCTTCACAGCGGCAGTGTTTAACCAGTAATGGAAGAGAAAGTAGTTAACATGTGCTATTACTGATTATTCTTCTTCAAATCCCTTGGTTCATCGCTTCCTCTTACCGAATCTACCTGTGACATACTTGTAAAACAATTTTATTGCCAGACAAACTGAATGCATTAACATTACATTACTACAATGTCTCTTCTTTCTCTAAAACCTAAGGTAAAACTTTAGCTTATAATTAAGCTAAAGAGAACTTTTTAAAAAAAGCAGAGTGAAAATAGAGACAAACTCACTGTCTACCATTTATAAAAATCTATCGAAATTGCTCAATAGTAATATCAGGTTAGCGATGACAACCTATTTTTCAACTTTCAATGACAGACATAAAGAAAATCATGAATTACTCTTTTCTGCAATTGAGAAGCTGATTAGGAGCACTCCATATGTCCTTTAGAACTCCCTTTAGAACTCCCTTTAGAACTCCTTTCAGGAGTTTACCCAAATCCCCACCACTGCCAAGCTGCCTCTGTTAGGCCAAGGCCTTTAACCCTCAATTGATCAAGACAAATTCAGTCATAATTGTAAGTCACTTTGGATAAAAGCATCAGCTAAATGTCGTAAATGTCAATGGTAACAATGTCTATTATGGAATATCAAAACTATCAACCACCTACTGAACAACCTGTTCACATGGTGGCAGGAAGCACTATGTCAACTTAGTGCTTCCTGTCAACTTTTCAATAATCAATTCTGAAACACTTAAAGTGTTACATCACCACGTAACATAGTTCAATAAATGAAACTTTAAGGCACGCATCATCATAACTGCATATGCATCACACAAGATTAGCTTCCAATTATTTCCATTTAACATTGAATTTAGGATATGTGAAAGCTGAGAGCATGTAGAATTTGATCCACTCAAAAAAAAAAGAAGCATAGACTAGATCTTTTTGTTACAATATAGTTCCAGTATTTTTGCATAATAGTTACAGTTTACTGAGAACAGATATTATTTGAAGTATGATTTATTCCAAATATGACTTCCAAGCCAGTAATATTTCAAATCAATTAGACCTCATCTCAAGAGAATATAGGACTACCCTATTGGGAGCAATCCATTTCACCAATTGCTTTTATCACTTAGCCCTTCCCCTCATGCATTTTATGTGTTCATGCCTAGGGGGGGTTGTCCCGATTCTTGCTGAGATAGAGGACTAGAATGATATGTTAGGGATACATGTACTCTACACAGAGGTTTATCAGATGCACACTCAAAGTAAAGTGTTGTGGGAAATTTCTCAGAATGCCTTGCAATTCACCAACAAGATGGCTGCCCAAGCAAGGAAACACAGTATTTTCACCATTAATAAATAAATTAGGATTATCATTGCATTATATTAGTTAATGCTGTTTCAATGTTGTATGGGCCTTTTCATCAGAAAAAAATCACACAAAAATTACTATCTGTATACTGATGAATGCCAGTAGCTAGCTAATGTTACATTGTTATTGCGATTTGTGCATGACAGTCCCCTATTTTGACATATTTTGGTTTGGGGATTTTAAAGTTTGTGATTTTTATATTTTGGGAATACTGAAGTTTGTTTAAATCAGGGAAGTGGCAATGTGTATGTTATGTTAATGTGAAAGTTCCAGATAAATGGCACCTGTGCGTTCGGTATTTGACATTTCAGGTGTATTAATGCAAATTATTTTACTTGTTTGTTTGTTTATTTATTTATTTATTTATACTGAAATCTTCTTAGAAAACCAAAATGGCACCATATGTTATTTCTGTTGTAGTGCATTTTATAAGGTAACCAAAGTGCATTCAGTACCATGCAGCTGAACAGTAATAAGTACAGTATAGTAATAAGTATAAAAATATATTGTGAACTTTATTGAATGGCTGTGCGTTTTAGTGGATATGATCTCATGAGCATGTTTTTAACGTTCTATAGTAACTATAGTAACTGTAGTGAGAATATATAGATAAAAACTGAGCCTCATTTGCCAAAAGTATCGTAGTTATAT
>JAOYMR010000015.1:6928904-6948113 GCA_025802075.1 Tenebrosternarchus preto
TATAGTTTTAACAGCTATTCCAGTGTTTAGCTGCACTGGAAATCCTTTTCCTAACATTTGCGACATACCACATGCACTGTCACCAGGATACCGCACACAATTACGCAAAAACTCTGACACAGTCTACGTTTCGCATAGTACAGAGTTTGGAAAGCAGTGCGAATTGTCGTACAGCAAGTGCCAATGTACACACTATAGGTCGCTTCACATTTAGATAGATTACAAACTCATCTTTTCATTTAAATCTGCAAATATTTTTTTGAAGATCTAGCCCAGAACAATAAAATGAATGACGTTACAGAAAATGGAAAAAGAAAAGCACACTTTGTTCTCGTAAAATTTTTTGCTGCACGTCCCCCGCACTGTGCAGCATCACTCGTAAAAAAGCCATACGCCTTCCAGATAGATGACATCATTAGAGATAATCGAGGTCGGTTGTTATTTCACTGCTAGAATAATTAAAACATGACGATTTCTGTTATTTTACGCAACCACAACGCGAATGCTAGACTTACCGTGTTCACCCATAGTGTCATAACATGCAGCGTTTGCTCAGTATGTAAGCGATCTCCTGGTGTAACTCCTGAAGCAGACGCCTCCGTTATATCGGTTATGTAATCTCCATAGCTTTTGGGTGCGATGTATCAGACTCGTTACGTATTATTGTTCGCTTACTAAGGGCCCGAGATAAGACAAGTGGTTTGACTGTTTACTGTTGAAGAGTGCGGCGAGCTACAAATGCGCCGTTGCGCCGTGCCGCTTTATATATATATGTGCGTGTGCGTGCGTGCGTGTGTGTGTGTGTGTGTGTGTGTGTGCGTATGTGTGCGCGCGCGCGTGCATGTACGAGAGAGAGCGCCCTTGTGTCACACGCTGACTGAGCATATGCGATGGCACAATAGTAGAGCGTTCGTGAGTCGAGCAGGAGATTTTAATCACAAAAGTGCGGTGTCCTGCTGATTTTTAAATGTATTATTTCAGAACAGAATTTATATTTTGCCAATTTTACCCACGACCTCATCTTTGATTCCCTGTCTTAAGTGTTCGCTAAGGGTGCGTAATTTTTTTTACTTTGAGCAAGTCTTTGTAGTTGCTCAGTTAAATAAAGACAGACTGTACTAACTGCTTATTTTCTTATAAATTCCTGTTGGTGATCATTTCTGCCTAAACTTCTGCCTAAAACATGACAGACTTATAATTTTGCTCTTTGCAAACTATCATTAGTATCCGCTTGTAATAAAATGCAAATTGTACCATAAATGATATCTTTGTTGCATAATTCTGACATTTTTATGTTAATACTTCTTTGTTCATTTAGGTTTGTTTTGTTTATCTTGTTTAATGGAGTTTGTGAATCAGTGCCTTGTTTGTTCCTCAAAGCACTCCAGTCAATGCATTCTTTCTTTACTATCAATACAGAATGTCCTTATTGTTCTATGTTTCTATGTCTCTGTTGAGTTATTCTAGAGAATTCTATATTAAGATGACCATACAGTGTGTGCTGCTTGTTATTACTCTTTGTAAGAACCTCACAGATGAGCTGTTTGCTGCTAACCATTCCTCAAAAGCCTCCTTTTCCCATTTGAAATCATGTGTTTTAAATCCACAAAAGGCAAATTGAATCATTCACTGTCTGCCACATCTCATATTATACATTTGTAACCCTCTAGTTGTATTAGTTTATATTCCTGAGCAATGCTAATAAAACAATGATGACTGACATAGAACAGTGATGCAAATATGCTTCAATCAAGTGAAGACATGTAAAAGATCCGTACTCTTATTATCTCATCACCTCAGTGGGAAAGAGAAACAACGTCTGTGGCCTAATACAAGTGTACCCACCACTCCCTTTTAGACTAGTATAAATTATACAATCTGTTATGGTAGCAGAGTCTACAGATAAGAAAACACAAGTGAGTAACACTGGGCTCAGGGCAACTATGACAGTCACAGCGGTTGACACCCCAGACAGCACGGAAAGGACGCGAAGGGCATAATGGCTGTTAGCCGTTAGTGATGCAGACTATCCGCTCTGTGCGCACATAGCAAGAGCATTCGCTGAAATTGCACTGTACTTAACTTGATTGAAAATACAGTTTCAAATCTTCTTGTGCTCTTCAGCCAGCTACAGTATAATGACTAAGGTAATTAGATACAAAAAATACTGTACAAGAGTACAGCAGTGCATCTAATATGTAGCTGATTTCATAATGCTTTACTCTATTCTGGTCCTCCTTTCCTGCACTAATGAAGCCCATCGCTGTTATTGGCATGGCAACCCAGCTAGCTCCCCATCGGTTGAGCCTACCTTCCATCTGCCTGCTCCCATATGGGTCTGATATGACGCAGCATGACAAGAGTCATTCCCGCATCGCACAAGGCAAGAGTGAAGAAGATGCATGTTGCCAGAGTCATCAAATTGCCAGAATCATGATGCAGCTGTACCCTAAAGAGAACTGGAACAAATTAGTACCTGTCCACCAGCCAGGTGTCTGGAAGGGAAGGAATGGGTAAGGGGCACTAGCTGCATCTCATCTCTGCAAATCAGAAACTTTGACTCAGGAATATCACTCTAGCTAATATATATTGACACACTATATATTTATATTTCTTAAATGGAATTCAAACACACAACCTTCTAACGGACAGCCCAAAGTCCTACCCACTAGTTGACCACTGAACCTGTTTAGTTGAATTTCTTATAAATCAATAAGATTAGATAAACCACACTTGTGCATAAAATGCACAAATTAAATTAGAAAAGTCATTTATAGTCTGTAAGTATTATTGGGTTTTGATGTTTCTTTAAATATTGTCAGTGACAATTGTTTTTATTAAATGTTTTGTCTGGTTTGAATAGAATAATCTGACTCTGTTCCATTAAAAGTATTTATAATTACTGCTGGTTTTCCATATTTTATCTCTATTATTTATAGACCAATAAATAATTGGCAAGGCCACTGATTAAGCAAGGGAGTATGGTGGGCTTGGTTCAAGTAGTGTAATAAAACTGGCTCTGAAACAGAAGATGATCCATTTGCTTGGATTTATTTCTTCCTTAAAACAGCTCAAGTCATTATGTCGCTTTTGGGTAGGCTGCAGTTCCCTCGGAGAAAGAGTCCAACATACTGATGGGAGATAAACAAGGGAGCAAACCACACTCTCGGCTGCTGAGCCTGCTAAGTCTCCATCAGGTGACTTTTCTAAAAATAAAAAAGTGCACATAATGCAAGAGAAAGTTCTTAATACTATACATATATTGAGAGCAAATGAACATGTATTAAGTGTATATGTTTTCCATGCTAAAAAAGCAGCACACATTGTCTACAATTACTTTGTTAATTAAAGGGTGTTTAACTGAAAGGGATCTGTCCCTTTAAGAAAAGCCCTTGCTGTGAGCAGTCATCTGAAGGGCATTTGTTAATAATTGTTCTCTGAAAAACTGAGGTGAATGAGAGGAGAAAAATAAAGGTTACTATATTAAGCTCTTTATGTTCTAGGCTGATGTTTTTTTTTTTAAGAGTGTTAAACATACTATCAGGACTTTTATTTTCTATCTTGCTGCATGCCTTTATTAATTCTGTTTCATGACACACAAGACAAAGGTACACATTTGGCTATGAATATGTCACAGTGGGCAGACACAAATAATCACAGTTTTATCCTATTGTATTGATGTATGATGCTCTTATGTTTACATTAAGAATTGTGCTAATAATAATGCTGTTGCTTTTTGGTCTGTACTATTACACCAAATTTCTGACAGCTGGTTCTGCTGGAGAGAACCCAGCCTACATGATAAAACTGTTAAATAATCAGTGGGTACATTGTTAAATCAATAGTTAGACATGCATCAAGAGGTCTGATCGCCTGGAGCACTGAAGATTCTGCTTTGCAATGTTGCATAATCATCAGTTTATTTTTATGTCCTGCATACGTGGGAAGTAGTGCCTGGTATACTCAATGCAGCAGGCAAAGATTTGGTCCATCATGGAAGTTTACCACTGCGTTAAGAGACGCAGCCAATATTTTGCATTTTTAACTACCAACTTTATAACCAGCCAAAACAATCCAGTTGAAACTCAAATTCTTACACAGATGCCACTGCTCCTGCCCAAAACAGTAAACATACTATTCAGCCCAAATGTCATTCCTTTGCCCTTGCTATAGATCCTGGTCAGGTGAAGCAGTATAGCAGCATCACTTTCTGTCTTGGCATACTGCTTCATCTCATCCATGTACAGGAGGTGAATTTCGCTCCTGAATCTGTATCCACACCCACTCTTATTGATGATCGGCAGTAAGAACAATTCATCTCCTTCTATATTCAGCACTTTAGGTTGATATCTTTATCTTTAGGTATCTTTAGTCCTGGTCTTTAGATGTACTTCTGCTACTGTCCTCCAGTGTTCCAGTGAGTTTTGAACAACAGCCCTTATGATCTTACTCATTCGATTTAGCTCAACGGCGTTCAAGTTTCCAGGTGTGTAGAATTTGCCTACTTTCTTGCTGATGATCTTATGCAACATTTGAGGCTTTACCTGTCAATAGGTGTTGCCATGAGGCAATTATTTACACGTATGCAACAAAAAATTCTTACTGTCACTTCATAATCAAGGTTTGAGAAAATGTTTCCAGTATCTATTTTACTTCAGCAGTGCATGAGTTAAAAATTGCAGAGTACAGAATTCTATCTAACTCCTTGCATTTACATATGGAATACTGAAGACTCTGGAGAAAAAATCAAACCCACCTTGTATAGCAAATAGAATGAAGAGACTGCTTAGAATGAGAATTATTTTGCATTATCACAACTGTTTAAGTTGTGTAGTTGTGTAGGATTGTTTCATCATAGTACACACAACAACACTACACTCCTTTAGAATACCTTTAATGTCTAGGTCTAATGTCTAATGTCTAATGTCAGTGTTTACCAACCCAGTCCTCGGGGCAGTCCAGACGGTTCCACGTTTTTGCTCCAACCTAATGTATTGGGAACCTGGGCACAGCAAAAATGTGGACCTGTCTGGTGTGCCCTGAGGACTGGGTTGGAAAACACTGGTCTAGCTTCTAATAGATGCACATGTACACATGACTCAGCAACTGAGTAAGCAGATCAATTTAGATTTTTGCATATTACTGATACAACACCACCAAAAAAGCTGATTTCATAGACCAGAACAAGGTACAATACAATGCAATGTAAGATATTATTATATGTTATATTTAATATATCTCAGTAAATATCATCAGTAAAATGAACTGCTATTCTTACAGTAGTTCTCTTCATGTTTTCAAAAGCCTGAAAATGTTCAATTGTTTATTTTGCTTATTTCTAGTCTGTGTGTTTGTTTGATAATAAGTTAAAACAGGACACAGCCAAACCTGCAACAGCCTCACCGCGGAAGACAACGCTGGGATAAAGACAGAGACAGACACAGTGAGGGGAAGTGACAGGGATTAAAAGGGTAATATAGGAAACAGCACCCAGACAGTAACGAGGACATTAACAAGAGCAGTAAACATATAAATACATCCTCCAGGCTGTACCGCCAGAATCCCAGCAGCCACTGGAGGCCACGACTCGGCAGTCTCACAACCATCTGGTGGTAGGGTTCCTGGACTCAGGGGAGGTCTGGACCTTCTTGGTGGCTGCTGCCTCTGAGGCTGAAGCGACAGGCTTATGTTGGGAGGTTACTCAAGGTCTTTTGGGTGGTGTGCATTTGTTTCTAGGCCAATTCGGTTTCATTTTAACGGTTTTATTAGAAAACGCAAGAAGCAACGACACAACCAGGGACTACCGATGTTCAAACACAGACAAGGGATGCTGCACTCACACACTTAAATATCCACAGATAACAAGACACACGTGCAACAGTTAACTGTAATGAGACAATTAACTCGCACACAAAAAGAGACACACATAAAGAGACAGGGATAGCTACCATGAGAGCTACTGTTCTGTTTTTTCTTAAGAAAAGTGCTAAAAATGAAGAAAATCATTAAAAATGTATGCAAAATGAATACAGGAATACAATTTCACAGAAAACATATATTCAAACGCTCAGGGCCAGCTGAGCAAGCCAAAACAAGTACAGCGATAAGGACAAACTCCCTCAGAGCAAGAACAAATAAAACTTGAGGAACTAAGGCTCAGAGAAGGAATCCATCGTCCTGGGGTAGACAGCATATGCCAAACTAATAGCACATAGTAACTAACGCTGCTATTGATTTTACTTTAACTTGCTATAAAACCTATAAGAGCACATTATAAGCCTTAATAAATGACTAACAAATATTTGTCAGAGGTAATCAGATTATTCTGTGTGTGTCAATTCTGAGTCCACCGAATAAACAACCAAAAACAGCCCAGTCGGTAGTCAGACTGGAATGAAAGACAGTAATTAGTGAAACTGTGTAGTGCAATGGTCTTCCACTAGAACTTCCACTACATAGAGGCAACAGAGAATCATCTAAAATGTACCACTGGTACTCTAGAGAAAGAGCTTGGATGAGTAAACCACAATTGATTTATCACTCTTTTTGTTGCATTTCTTTTTTTTTTTACAAAGCTCTTTTGATTATGGTTTGGGGCTTGAGGCAGACACTGTCAATCTTCAGTGGTTCTAGTCTATTATACACATAAACAACATTGATTCTGGTGCCATTCCTATCAGTGACACACTCTCTAAGACCAACACAGCTGAAGGAACTTGCGGAAAACAACATTGTGTGGGGCTTTTGTTGAACAGCTGAATAAAAACATGGGAGAACAGTGAGCCTGCTGTTTAGACAGCTGTGAACATGCTAATGTCATTCAAACTAACATGTATTAAGGATAGCTCAAACTCAATCAGTTAGTTATGTCAGTTAGTCAGCTATGTCTTTCCTATATGACCGCTTTGCTTCTGCAATACAATTTCAGTGGAGTCATGGAATGCCAAATACTTTAAAGTCATCCCTATCAAATCATACTTTTATCACTTCATGAAATGGTCATTTAAGCTATTTAAGCTATAGAAGGTGATTCTATTCTGTATTATAGGCAATTCATTTCACGCATTCTGTACAACATGAAATCAAATCAAATCAAATCAAGTTTTATTTATATAGTGCCTTTTACAACAGATGTTGTCTCAAAGCAGCTTTACGAGTGTCCGAGTCCAAGCCCCCAGTGATCAAGCCAATGGTGACAGTGGCAAGGAAAAACACCTTAAGAGCGTGAGGAAGAAACCAAGGGAGGAACATAAACTCAAGGGGGGAGCCCATCCTCTTCTGGCCGACACCGGTCACCATGACAACAAGATATATAAAAAACAGAGTTGTAAATTATAACCCATAATACAAAGTCCGGGGCTGTGCCACATTGGGGGGGGCTGGTCCAGGACAGGTAGCAGGAGAACCTTTAGTACCAAGGACAGCCATTAGCTCGGCAAAGCGAGACAGTTAGTTCTGTATGTGACATGAAATATAGACATTTCAGAAGCGTGGCAGCAACTTCAGCAATTAACTATTACATCCTAACTAAAAGGACAGAACCAGAAGGTAACACAGACTTGGAGGCGCCCTGAGGCGATGGCATCCCTCCACCCCACCATCTAAAACTTGAGTGAACGTGTGCAGTGGTGGGACGACAGCACCAGCGTCTCAGTATACCATAAAACCCTCTGTCCATGAACCACTGGATCTGTAACCTTTATCTAAGGGGGAATATCAATTACCAAATGCTAAACTAAATAAGTTTTTAGCCTAGACTGTGTCAGAGTCCCGGACATTTTCTGAAAGGATGTTCCATAGTTGGGGGGCTTTGTAAGAAAAGGCTCTTCCCCCTACTGTTACCTTATTAATTGATGGAACCAGTAAGAAGCAGCACCCTGTGTTCTTAGTAAACATGGAGGCTCATAGTAGGAAATAAATACTTGCAGATAATCAGGGCTGAGCCCATGCAGAGCTTTATATGTTAATAGAAGAATGTTATAGTCTATGCGAAATTTGACTGGGAGCCAGTGCAGCGTTAATAGGACTGGGCTGATATGATTGAATTTCCTAATTCTAGTTTAGAACTCTAGCTGCAGCATTTTTAACTAGTTGAAGCTTACTTAAGTTCTTTTTAGAGCATCCTAATAGTAATGAGTTGGGTGGACACCATCCCTACCTAAAAGACCAGGCTTGCCATCGACTTCTTTCCTTTTGTCTATAAAGCCCACTTGATTTTCCGAAAACCACTTGGACATCCAGCGGTTAAGCGCCGTGAGCCTGCTGTATGGCTCATCGCCACGCTGCAAATCTTAGTCACTGAAAGATTTCAGTGTACATAATTATATATAACTGAAATATTTCAGTGACTAATTCATGATGTTATACCTCTGTACTATTATTTAACTTTAAACAAAAAAAGCTAATAACTGAAAATAATTTACTTCTTGTGCATCTATGCCAAATATAACTGATGGCTGCATGCAAGATAAAGTGGTATTAATTATTATTAGAATTTATTATTATTAGAATTTTTGGAATTTCCGGTATTTTTGCTACAGTCAAAGACTAAATGAACGTTTTGCTTTATAAACCAACAGCAGTACTGTAAACTGCACCCAAAAATCAATTGGAGAGCCAATGAAGAGAAACTGACACCAGTGATATGAGATCACTCCTCCTAGAACCTGACAGTAGTCTGGCTGCTGCATTCTGGACTAGCTGTAGGCTATTTAAAGAAAACTTTGGCCATATAAAGTGCTTATATATATATATATATATATATATATATATATATTCAAACAAAAGAAAATAAAAGCATGAATAACCTTAACGACAGCATTGGTATTAAGATCAAAACCTAATCTTTTAATATACATTTAATATACACTATCTTCCCTATCATTTACATACTGAAGGCTGATTTTAAAGAAAACTGATTGGCCAGTTATATATTTTATTTACCTGTATCTGTTATGCTCATGTATGTGACTTGCTTTCTGCAGATTGAAGAAGTTTTCCTTCTTATGACATCCCCCATAAAATGCACGTCAGGTTATTTTCTAATTTTCGAGAATTAGTTTTCGTCTCCCCTTCAGTCCATCTATCACTTTGGGTCGCCTCCCCTCTGACCCAACCTTGACTGTGTGTGTGTGTGTTGTTCAGTTTTGCAGTACACGATAGTTTATTGCCCAAGGTCAAATGGACAAAATATTGTATTTTGTTCGACATTTGTAAAATAGTACAGGTAAACTAAAAAAAAAAAAAACATTTCTTTACATGAAATGTCTCAGACAGAAACATAAAAACAGCTGTGATTAATGACTAAAGACTAAAAGAGAATTTAAGGCTACCATATAAATTCAAAATCTGCTTTGACGGTCTGTCAATAACTTGAAGGACTAAACATATAGTTAATACAGCACACAGGCTGTTAAAATAATTAGCATGTGTGAGTGGATATTATGTTGTGAAAGTTAAAATTAATCAAAGAAAGGTTAAATATTTGTATGAACCCCACATGAGTTGGCAGCTCACTTAGGATGCAGCATGTAGTACTGGGCAGTTTGACTGATTTTTGCTTAGCTCCTCCCCCGACAGCCAACAGCTACTCTCGCTGACCACCAGTGCAAGGCACGGCCCATATAAATAAACTAATGCACTCTGTCTGAGACTACCATGAACCCCTACCCCCACTACACAAACACACATTACCCATGCAGCAAATCAACTTTATTATGCAATGTTTTTATCTCCACATTATTGCAGTCCTCAAATTTATTATTCATCTAGCAGTTTCAGTCTGGTGAGGCAAAGAAAGACATTTTCTATTGGACTGCATAATGGACAGCATGCATTTGGGCAGTGAAGCACTTTATTAATGGTGAAGAAAAAATATTCAATAGGTAAAAAAATAAGAAAACACAAGAGAGAGAAGAAAACAAATACAAACAAAGTGCAGATATAGTAGATAAGGATCATATGCTGTTAAGTAACCAATATATAAATGTATACATTTGTGTTGATGCATGTCCATGACTCTCCATGTGTGGGTCACAAAGGCATTAAAGCAACATACCAGGCATTAAGGCAGGTGGAGTACTGGCCACATATGACAAAACATGTGGCAGATTACATCAAAAGCTGTCTAGTATGCTGCCAATTCCAACCATCAATTCTAACCCACCCATCTAAAAGAAAGGAGTAACCTTCCACTGGTTAGACCATCAGCTGGACTGGGTCGGACCCCTCACTAAATCAATGAGAGGCAACAAGTATTTTCTTACAGTCACTTGTGCATTTACCAAATGGGTGGAGTGTTTGCCGGCGGCAAATGACACAACCCTCACCCCACCCTCTCGGTTGGTGAATCACATCATCTCACGGTTTGGACTACCTAGCCAGGTGAACTCGGACAGAAGTACCCGTTTCACGTCAGATGTGATGCAACTGCTGTGGCACCTACTGGAGGTTAAAGCCAGTCTCCACATTAGCGACCACCCCCAAGGCTCCGGTCAGGTAGAGAGAGCCAACTGAACAGTGGTTAACATGTTGAAAAAGTATGTGGCCTCTAATCATTGACATTAAGTTGCCCCTCATCCTCATGGCCATCCGAGCAAACCCTCACGACTCAACAGAGGTGTCTCCTTTTAACTAATGACTGGCAGGAAAAGGACTCTTCCTTTGCACCTTCTCTGCCAGCCTGGAGAGGCTAATGTAGCCACAGCGTATACTGCTCACAAGTACATGACTGACCTACATGAACACCACAGGGCTACCTTCGCCTTTGCACAAAAACGCTTGGAGAAAATTGCGGAGGGGTATAAAACCTATTATGATCAAAAGGCATCTTATGACAAACTGTAAGTGAGAGACAAGATGTGGTATTACAGGTTCGTCCAGCCCACAGGGAGACCTCCACAGGAGGCTAGAAAACTGGCTCAGAAACTGGACCATATGTCATCACGGGTAAACTCTCTCCTGTGTTTTACCAGATTAGGGTTACCCAAAGCAAAGGTGAGACAACTCTTAAATCGGTTCACCAAGACCAGATTAAACTACACAAAAGCCCTCACAAATGGGAGGGAAGCCCTGTTGAACAGGCTGGTTCACAGGCAGAATGAATGCTTGGTTCCATAGGTTGCCACTTGTCAGAAGGTGGATACTGAGAATCCCCACTCCTGAGCATAGTTTTGTATTGTTTTGTGTTTTTCACTCTTTCTCTCTGGCTCTTCATCTTGCTGGTCTATAACTGCCGAGCTCACACAAATTTAACCTTTCACAGATTGTTAAAGGAAGTTGTTATTTGCATTGTCAATCACTGTGCTCAAACCATGTGTACTTCTTTTGGTAGGATGGCCTGAATAAAACTATCCAATCTTGATACCCATCTGGCCTGTACCCTTGGTAATGCAGTTCCTATCTATGTCAACCTGGACGAGAGAGAACCTCCTTAATAGCCATAGAAAATGTATATAGGCTGAAAGATGTTGCCAATGTAGGATTTTGGCAGAGAGAAACCTATGTCAAAGTCCAAAGCCCCTCAGTCATTGCTTACCATGATAATAACTCTAGTCTTTATCTGGCAAGTAATCTGGTACCTGGTACTAAGGAAAAAAAAAACTAAAACAAAAAGGAAACCCAGGACACGGGTTACCACTGCTACATGGGCCCATCTTATCAGCACCTGACCCTCACTCAGGATCACAGGGTGAAAGGTTTATGACTGTTTACATTCTCCAGAGCTAATTTTACAACTCAAAGTACCCCTGAGAGCTCTAAGAGGAATGCTGGGGAAGGAAGTGACACCACGTTCTTTTATGTTTCCATTTAACCATAAGTACTGAAAATCCTTTTTCCCATAACACTATCGGATCAGGAAAATCACCATCATATTCCTCTCATTCAGAGGTATCATTTTTGGTGATGAAATCCCAACAATAACATTCTTTTACTCTTACTCAGCTGTATGTTAATTGCACGCATCAAACATCACAGAGAATATCAGTACTCATAAAACAATATGTGATTACATCCATTCCTATGCTTTAAAAGACATGAGATTTAGCACCGTAACTCTGACCATGCTCTCACTCTAAATCTACACAACTGAATCAACTGACTAATACTGACAACTTGTGGTTTTAAAATGAATTGCAACTAAACACAGAAATGCAAACAAACCAAACCAAGTTTCTAAACTTGTCTGTGACAGGACAGTGTTGTAAGGTAATCTTTTCCTTCAGGCACATTTCCCTTGGCTGGACAGTAACTTGTGTTTTCTGATGTGAAATATGAAGTATGAGTCCTTTTAATAATGGTAAAAAAAAAATGCTGTTTGCTGTTAATACTGATTTGATCATTTACTATATGAGATAATGTTCACAAGTTTAATAGCAGTGTGTAGGAAAGTATTTTGCTGCATATGTGCACTCCACTCAAAATCTGATGCAAATAGTTATGAAATACAGTTGAAATACAGACTGATGTAAACATTTATGAAACACCAAGAAATACAGTTACAACCAAAAGACCCCACTGCGATCACACTACAGAGGCAAAGGAAAAATAGGATGTCTGTAAGGATTTTATTCCTCTGTGGACTGGGAGGGTTTTTTTGTTACTTTTTCTGCATCATCACCAGAAGGCAACATCAGGGCGAATCTATTGACTTTCACCTTACATAATGCTCTACGTTTGATTAAACACGCATAATATAAAAAACAGGCGTTGTTTTCTCCTTCAAGGTCCTTTGTCAGAGGCCTTGGAGCTTGCTGTTCCAAGGACTGCAGTCTTCTGGACGGAGATCTCGATGTTCCTGGGAGGACTGCAGTCTTCTGGACGGAGATCTCGGGTGTTGTTCATTGGATTTGTTGGAGCCACTCCCCAACAAAGTTTTTTTAATTATTTTTTTAATCTAGGTATGTTGCGTAGTTCCACATACTATGATGCTCACGGAGGAGAAACCATTTGCTTGCGTGTAATTTGAACTGGCAGATAAGATCTAGATCTAGACTGTAATACAGCGCTAGTTATTTTTGTTGTGCTAACACAACATTCCAGTCGACATCTATATTCCGGTGCACAAAGAAAGAGGAAGTGATGAAACAAATAAGCGAATCATCAACAACAGAATGCAGCCCCGCCATTACGGGGTTTTTCCCCCCTCCAATAATAATACTTTAGTAGGATAAACTGAGTAGAAACAGGATGAACTATATCTTATTTGGTAATGTATACCCGCCCTCTCTCGCTCGCTACATACATAAGACAGTTAGCTAGCTAATATATTTATTTACCAACTTCAATGACCGAGCACCAGAAACCGAAACCTCGCGATTTTTTACTTATATAATTAAATATGTCAAAAGGAAACCTCATATACTTTGAGAGTACGTATTGAGTAAGCCTTATATCTACCTAAGTAACACATTTTGGAAGGTGACTGGAATATTAAACATAACAATATCAGGCTGTAGTTGAACACCAAAATGGCGACTTTCGATTTCGAGCGCGTGTCTTCGCGATTTTCTAAACGGTTCAAAACTGTAACGATAAATTCTTTATTATATATACGTTCATTTAACACCAAAAACTTTCGAAAATTTGTTGAAACTCACTCATCCTAGCCTGAGAGATTTAAAAAAAAATACTTAAAAATCTTTTTTTTTTTTTTTTTTTTAATCTCTCAGGCTACGATGAGTGAGTTTCAACAAATTTTCGTCCGTGGTTTGTCCGTGTTAGGCTCTCCTCCTTCGCAGCCTATTTTAACCGCCCAGTAAAAACCCCTTTGTACACAATGCGATGAGCGCATGAACTTTGTGATTGCGCTTCTAGGTCTGGTGTCAAGACATCTGCGATGCAACGATTCGACGTAGGCGCTTTAAATCCGAGTGCGCCTATATGCCCTCCTGCTCAATGCCTGCTAAAACAGTCTTTGTATCTTTAATCGTGTTTAGATGCCAATTACATACAGAGAAATTATGGTTACATGCAAAGTCTGATGCTGGAAGGTTGCCAAATAAATGTAAACAATCACATAAATCAAGCTTTAATTTGAACTAGTAAAAGCTTTTATCTGGTTGTTGCCAGCATGTATCTGTCTGGTTTTAATTAATTTACTTACTTGCTTATATTGTGAACCTCTTTCTTTGTAGGTTTTTTTGCTGTCCTTTTTACAGGTTTTTTTGCTGTCTTTGTGAATGGAAACAAATGTGGTCAAAGCGAATACCTATCAGCATCTGGAGAGTGCTGTCCTATGTGTAATATAGGTATGGCATGTTGGTACATTACTAATTGAATTGAGTCAAATAGTAGAAAGGGAAAGCTAGCTAATTAACACTTGCATGCATCAACCTACTAATACAATTAAATGCAGTAATGAAGTAATGCGTAAATATTTGTACATTAGAAGTTAACACAGACTGAACATTTAAAATTAGTTTATAAAACTGAAAAATTAGTTTTTAAAACGCACCAGCCTGCTCCTAACTGTTGCCCTGACTTTTTAAAAATTTGCTCACAAATTAGTATATGCAAATTAATTAAACTGTTCAATTATGTTGGTCACAGCAACTTGTAAATTGTTATTAACTTTGCTCGTCACATTTTCTTGGTGACATACGTTACTGTTTTTAGAGACTGCAAAGTGAATTTTGGGTTATATGTGATTAAACTCAAAGTACTACTAAATAGAAGAAAAATAAATTCAACCTTATGATGATGAAGTGTAGCACATACAGCAAAAGTAGTTCAACCATTTAAATAACATTTTTATATACTGTTATTGAGCTCATAGCTATGAAATATCATTATACATTTAATATAAAGTTAATATTTTGATAAAGTTAATATTTAATAATTACATCAAAAATATCTAAAGTAGTTGATATTAAAATGATTTTTAGAGAACTGAAATACTAGCCCTCATTTTAAATACCAAACTAAAGAATTAAATTTTTATATTAAAAATTATATTTAGTATATGTCGCTCCTTGTCCGGTGCTGAACAATTGTTTTCTAATTACAGGTAAGTCTTAGTCATTCTTAGTCATTATCACATATGTATGTCATGCTTCTGAGTGCTTCCAGTTACTGTTTTAATTAAAAGCAACTTCAGCGCTTTATTACTTGTCTGGTGACACAGTGCATGTTTCTAATAATGCTTAGCTTTTTTGAACAGCAATATATTACAGAATATGATGAATCACCAACTAACATATCGTGACCTTTCTTCCTTTCATGACTTTTCTTGTGTTTCTTTTTTCTCCTAATGTTTCTTCTTTTCCCTACTGCACTTCCTTCTCTATATCTCTGAAAGCCCAGTTTTTAGCCAGAGGACTACTAGCTCTGCTAAGCCTTCATAGATTTAACAGGTGATTCACTGTATGCATGCAATTTAACCAATGTCTTTGACCCCTAATTATATCTGGCATTAAGACATAAACCACATGCATATTGTCTGTGTATATTTAAAACCACATTTTAAATCAAGGTTTCAGTTACAGGACAGTCAGTAGTCTTAAAGGTGAAGCATGCACTTGGAAATATAAATGAATTTTCAACCTCTTATTTGGTTCTTTATGTTGGAAAAATTCTGTATATTTTATGAAATGTTATTTACTTTATTTAGTATAAGGTGTATAATTTGTCTTTTCAGTAAATTTGACCTCAGTCCCCCTGTACTTCTCTGTCCTTTAGGGTCCGTGGTTTTAAGGGACTGCGTTGGTGATGCAAGCACTACCTGCAAACCTTGCATCCGTGGCACATACATGAATGAACCCAACGGCCTTAACAGTTGCTTTAAGTGTAAAATATGTGATCACAGTAAGCATTTTTACTTTGCTTGTTTTCTGTGTTGTGTGTGTGAACAACTGTGTGTCTGCATGCCCAGTGATGGACAGCATTCTGACCCAGGTGGAGTCCTGTGGGGCGTGTGGTTTCTGGTTGGGAGTACTCTGTGTGACTGGTTGGGAGTACTCTGTGTGTGATTGACTGGCACTTCTCACTTGAGTGTGTCTGGATGTAAAATCTGTGTGTTGATTGTAAAGCATCCTTGGGTTCATGAAAGGCAATATAATAAGTTCAGTTTAAATCATTCATATGGTACATTTTATATAACAGATCTTTTCAAACGTGGTGTTTTAGGTCAAGGTCTTGCTATTTTACAAGCTTGTACAACTATACAAAATACAGTCTGTGGAATCCAGGATGGCTACTACTGCATGGATTATGCAGATGGTGAATGTATATTTGCCTTCAAACACAGCAAATGTCAACCAGGCCAAAGAATTAAAGCTCCAGGTGGGTTTTTTGATGTCTCAGCCTTTCCCTGATGAATACAGTTTAAAAGATGTTATGGCTGTTTACATGTGTGTTGGTATTTGCTATATGATAGCATCATATATATATATATATGATATTGGTATGTGTTATCTGGTTTGGTGGTGTTGTGTGATTGGGGACACTTAGAGGAATAATTGTGACAAATTACTGTAAATTATTATCATGACTGAAAAAAGGGATATAATGACTAATCCCAGTAAATATTTACAGGGACAAAAACCACAGATACAGTGTGTGATGCTTGTCCATCTGGATTTTATTCTCCACTGGGTGTGAACTGCACTAAATGGACAGAGTGAGTTTTGTTGTGTAAGCTATAAAAATAAAATGGCACAATTTTTATGCTTTATTATTCTAAAGCTTTATGTAATATATTTGTCATTAAATAGTTTTCAATCTTTTGTTTTAAGATGTTCAGACAAGGATGAATACATGGACAAAAAAGGAAGTCCTGTAGAAGATGTCAGATGCATAAAAGGCGGAAGAGAAAGATACATGCTCATAGCAGCGTTTATAATATTGGGTTTAGTGATTTTAATGTTGGGTCTGAAATTCATGTGGGAATCAGAAGAATCTAAACAACTGCATAACGGTGGGTGTACTTTGAATACTTTGAATCTCTTTACACCCTGCATTATACTTTGTTTTCAATAATTGGATCACATTGGGATTTCATTTGGCCATGTGAAAAATCAGGCGTAAACCTATAGGACACGTTGTGTTTGGATTATGGTCATATCACTTAAACCATAATCTGAGGTGGTCAGAGATGGATCTTGATTATTAACAAACTTCATTATGTCACAACAGTGTGAACATTTTGCTCTGATAGTTTTAAAGGTTATAAAATGATTCCTTTCTTTATGGAAAAATTAGTGGACTCATATGTGAAGTTATATATTAAGTATGGTCATGTTTTCCAGGTAAATGTATAGAAGACAAATCAAAAGTAAGTGCTGTTTCACTCCCAATTCCCAAAAATTTAAGATCACAGTGTAAAACAGTGGCAACTCTAAATGACAAATGTCCATATTTTTCAACTTTTGTTTTTAATATGCAGTCCCTATAGTACACTTTGCAGTCTTTTTTCAAACATTTTGTTAGCCTGGGTTTATTAAAAAGAAAACTCTTAAATCTAAACTGCAGTATGGTAGAGCTGAAAAATTATAGAAACCAAAAACCTGTATTTTCCTACGTAGTACAAATGCAACTATGTATTAGAATAGTTTCATCCTGTAATTTCTTGAGATGGCATCAACAACTTTAACTGTTGATTCTTACAGTACTGGAATGCTTGTTTATAGTAATGAGTAGAAGAAAATTGGTTTATTGATTATAGAATGTACTGGTTTATTTCTGATGTGAGGTTTGAGCTAAGCACTATTGTAAATCATTCTGGACAAACACGTCTGGTAAACACTGTAAATGTAATGAGTCTTAGTCCCAAAAATGCCTGTGTGTTTACATGTGTCCTGTTGACTGTGGGTTTCCAGGTTCCTGAGGAAGAAACCAGGCCTAGTACATCCATCCAGTAAGAGCAGCCTCTTCTGATTGTCTGAATTCATTATGAAAGTTTGTTCATATTATAGAAAACACTGTTTTATTCTTTGCCTTCAGAGAAGAAAACATTGAAAGGTGAATTAGTGGACAAAAAAGGCAGTTTTGTAGAAGATATTATAAAGCTGGAAGTAAAATTCCTGGTCATGGAAACAGCACAGGCTTAAATAAGGAGAAGCATGAAGATAAAACATCGCCTCTGGGCATCTCAACCTACTGACTGACTTGACCATAGGACAGTCAGGCTCCATCAGCCCCTGGAGGACTTACTCAAGAATCCCCATCCCCACAACAGACTGGTAGGGTTTGTTGGTGGCTCCTCCCTCTTAGAAGGGCTAAGTGCTCTCGCTCACTGCATGAGGAAGATGATGCAGATGATCTGATGTGAAGTGACCTGGTGCCAACGTCCCACCTGAGTGGCAGTTCACAATCTGTGTGCTTCCCAGAACACACCAGGGCCACCGGGCCCACACGAAGAGTGTTGAGGCAGAGCAAATATATATAAATAAGACAGAGGTCCCTCATTACCTGTGCAAGGAAATAATTTGTACCACTGTCATAAATTCAAGGACTCTCTCATTCTTATGAACAGTACAATTCTTCTCACTCCAAGGCCTGCAACAACTATATCCCTTACAACTAAGACAACTTTGTGGTGAAAATGAAGAATTCGTTCAGAGACGCCTGGAAAAGTTTAATGCAACGACCATTGGAGTTTCATTTATGGGGTTTTTTATTTGTTTTTATAAATGCCTTGTCTTGTCTCAAAACACTAATCTGTAGGGAATTTTTTCACTAATTAAAAATCTTTACATTTTTCATGTCACATTTGCAGTTATTCTGTTTGAGGGGGCTATAATTATATTAAATCGTGTTGTGTCCTTGGGTACTGAGAGAAGTGCTATTTAAACTTCATTTGTTCGTTCTCTATTGTATACGTTTTGTATACTAACCATAGATTAGAATTGCTGTACAGTGGAAGTGGTTAAAAGGAAGGAGAAGGCATTAGAAAATCATGTGGCAATGGCTTTGTAGCCATTGTTCGAGTGCATCCCAGAGGTGCTAAATGAAGTGGGGATGAGAGTGCGGTATGAAACGATATATTTAAGGACTTTGCTTTATGCACATGGGCATAATCATTCTTCATAAGGAAAAGGCCTCCGAACTGCTGCCACAAAACTGGAAGCACAAGTGTTTGAAATATTTTTGCGTGCTCTTCCCCAGTATGCTTCTGCTGACAAAGACTTATATATACCATACCATACCATACCACCTTTATTTATAAAGCACTTTCAAACAACAACAGCTGACACAAAGTGCTGTACAAAA